>VWZI01011770.1:306782-339259 GCA_013396835.1 Psilopogon haemacephalus | reverse complement strand
GGGGGGGGGAAGAAAAAAAAGGAAAAGAAGAAGAAAAGGAGGGAGGGAAAAAAAACACACACACAAAACGCGCCCGCCCGCGCGTCCCAGCCCGGCGCCCGTTCAAGCTTTATTGACAGGCGCACAGCCCGCCGCGCATGCGCCGCCCGGCCCGGCCCGGGGCAGGGCTTCCCCCGGGGCGGGGCGGGACTGGGGCCCCGGCTGGGCTTCTGCTCGCTGCCGCGGGCGCTGGGAGCTTCGCTGCCTGCTGGCCCTGCCTCGGGGCTTCTCAGGCCGGGCACCTCGAGATGCTGCGGAGCCCAGGCAGGAGGGTCGGCGGCAGGTTAGGGAACGTGTGACAAGAAGGAGGGGGCTGTGGGTCGGGAACCTTCCCTTCCTGCCTGATCTCTGCCCTCCTGCCCTTTTTCCCTACGTACCTTTATTGCTCGTCCTTCCTGCCTTCCTTTCTTCCTTACCTTCTCTACCTTTTGCCTTGCCCCCTGTCTTCCTTCGCTGTTCCCTGCCCTCTCTCCCACCTTCCCTGCTCCACTCCGGTGGAGGCCAAACGGGACAAGTGCAGCTCTTGCTGTACTCAAGGAGAAGAAACTTCTTCACAGAAAGAGTTCCCAAACTCTGGAGCAGACTCCCCAGGGAGGCGGTTGAACCCCCATCCCTGGAGGTGTTTAAAATATGGAGAAATGTGGTGCTGAGGGCCATGGTTTAGCACCAGGCTTGTAGAGTTAGGTAGTGGTTTGACTTGATGATCTTAAAGATCTCTTCCAATCAAGATGATGCTGTGATTTCCAACTGGCATGACACTGCATCCACGTATGGCAGCACTGAGGGGGAGGGAAGGCTGCAGGCTCCTCGGGGACTGTCCTCGGCCACCCCATCCCTCAGTGAAGCAAAGTCTTCCTGTGAAGGAGCAAGACTTGATCTGCTCTTCCTAGGATTCTCTCTCTTGCAGTTCCTGCTTCAGATGTTCTAAACAAAAAAAGGATAGATTCAGACAAGGCCCAAGGAGTATTTTACACTGAGGATGGTGAAACGCTGGCCCAGGTTGCCCAGAGAGGTGGTAAATGCCCCATCTACATTCCAGGTGAGGTTGGATGGGTCTCTGAGTAACCTGATCTAATTGAAGATGTTTTCTGCAAGGACTTGAACTAGATGTCCTTCAGAGGTCCCTTCCAACCCAAAATATTGGATGATTGTATGTGTACCCCAGAAGAGCAACTCTACACCTGCTGAGCTTTACCTTGACTATCAAACATTGTGTACTGAATGACATCCAGTAATGTGTTAACAGCTTCACTGGGCTTGAGCCAACTCTCTTCTATGCCTGGGTAAATGGGAGTCCCACTAAGGAAGTCCATGGGATGCTCTTGTTTCCCTACAGCAGCCCATGGGTTTACAGACACAAGGGCAGCTGCAAAAGCTAATGAATAAATTGCTAATGAATTATACCCTAAAGATGTTTTGGGTGTTAAGGGAAATGTTGCCTCTAGACCCAGACTTTCACAAGCCAATAGGATGGGTTCCCAAAACAGCACTTGCCAACTTTTCAGCTTGGCTATCTGGAGTTGCCTTTCATTCCTTTTCCAACAACCTATAGAAACATATTGCCTGCTTTGTGATGAGTAACTGTATTGTTTGCAGTCAGCTTTACCTGTCTAGGGTTAACAAGGCAGCTGGTGAAACACTAGGGCATTCCCTGAGGATGGTAATCCTAAACTCAGGTATGGGAAAACGCCCAAAGAGATCAGCTCTGCAGCACACTCCTCCCAGTACAGACAGCAGAGTGAGCTTTTCCCTGGGCTGTAAAACCAGTATGAGAGCTGGTAGAACTGGTCTGAGAGAAAAGAAAAGGTGGCTTCAGGTAGGCAGAGTTGGTCAGGAGACCTCTCTGGCATGCAGCAGGGTGGCAGGGACTAACCATCACAAATGTCCCGAAGGGAGCACGGAGTAACACAGTTCTTAATTTACTTTGGATGTGCTGCTGTAGGTGGAGAGCTGTGAAGTGCTCTTCCTGACCTCCCCTCTCAACTCTGCTTAAGCACCCTTGTGTATTTGTCTCTGTGTATTTAACCCTAATGTTCATTTTAAAAAATCAAGACAGTCAACAAGACCCAAACTGTCTCTCTGAGGAATGTTACTGTGGAAACCTGGATGGGTGCAAGACGGGAAATTCAAAGCCAGCTTCTCTTTGAGATCCAAGTTAGCAGCCTCACCTTTACAAGCTGACATCTACCATTATAGTCACTCTCATTACTTCCATTATTTAGCTCTTTGTTGCTCTTGTTTAAAAGTTTCCTTGTAGTGTTGGTTCATTGGGGGTTTCTTTAGGTTTACATTGTTGGTTTTTTTTTTAATGGTTTGGTGGAGATTTTTTAGTCCTTGTGTTCTGCCTTCTGAGTGGTCTCAAGGCTGTCTCCATAAAGACATTGAAACATATCAATTCCTCATGTTTTCAGTGAGAGCTAAAAAGAGCCTAAATACCTAAAAAAGATACCTAAACACTGTTGGTGTCTGTGCGTGTCATATTTCCTATTGCTAAGAGAAAGGAAATCCTCATTTTCCTGTTTTCCCAAGGGATTAAAAGCTCTATGAATGGGTTTCTGCAATGAACTTCTAGATTTCCAAGGGAAGAAGTAAGTAGTAGTAAGCAGTAGTACAGGCAATAGCATGTCTACATAGAATCATAGAATGATCTAGCTTGGAAAAGATCTTTAAAGTCATCAAGTTCAACCTTTGACCCAGCACTGCCAAGTCACCACTAAACCATGTCCCTCAGCGTTATGTCTACACAGCTTTGAAGTCCATCCAGGGATGGGGACTTCACCTCTTCCCTGGGCAGCCTCTTTCAGGGCTTGACAACTCTTTTGGGGCAGAAATTGTTCCTAATGTTCAAAGTAAACCTGCCCTGGTGCAACTTGAGGATGCTTCCTCTAATCCTATCACTTATTCCTTGGGAGAAGAGACTGACCCTCACCTCACTCCAATCTCCTGTCAGGGAGTTGTAGAGAGTCAGAAGGCCTCCCTTCAGCCTCCTTTTCTCCAGGCTGATCAATCCAAGTTCCTTCAGCTGTTCAACATCTGTTCTACTACAACTGTTCAGCAGTTCCACAACATCTGTGCTCTAGACCCTTCAATAGCTTTACTGACATTATTTGGACACACTCCAGTACCTCAGTGTCCTTGTGCTGAGAGGCCCAAAATTGAACACCCTCACCAGCGCTGATTGCAGGGGCTCAATCACTGCCCTGGTCCTGCTGGCTACACTCCTGCTGGTATAAGCCAGGGTGCCATTGGCCTTCTTGGCCACTTGGGCCAATATGCTTCTTTGCATACTGAAATAATGGCAAGTCTTGCTGTTCTTTAGTTCCATTACTGCCTGTGCTCCAAGGAGGAAACGTGACACTGGTAAAAGCTATTCAAGATCAAACATATTCCTACTGGCCTTCACAACAACTCCTCCACCCACTGGTCTGGCAGTGAGCATGACAGGCAGCACCTTCCGCACGAAAGGACCAGCTCCCTGATACTTCAGATTTGGATATGATCATGAACTCTGGGAGACCCTCAAGTGAAGACCTTTTCTTCACTGCCCTGAACAGCCTCTGGCTTCTGAAGACATTTTGTTCCTGGAGTTCTCTCTCCTTACCAGTTCCAAGGTATGTATGCGGTCTAAGGGAAGATCATGCTACTTCCTGGAGACACCTGTGCATTTTACCAGGGTAAAGGATGTAGATAAAGTCTCCTGGCTTTAAAGTTCACTGCAGCTGGAGCAGCAGTGTGTCAGTTACCTTCCAGTCCTTGTTAGGATGAAAGGAGCTCTAGGTATTAATTTGCTGCAGTCCAAGTATCGACAGCACTGTTAGACTCCATGGCAGGGGTACAAGAGTGAAACATGATAGATCATCTGGAAGAGGTTTCTCTCTGTCTCTTCCATCCTGCAATGTGCCATTCGCTTGCACCACCTCAGGGCTGGGAACCCACATTGAAGCAGAACTCATGACAGGTTCAAGGACATAGAGGAGAGTCCTGATGTGGGACACTTAGACCTTCTTGTAGCTCTTTCTAGGATCCTGTTTACATTCAAACCTGCCCCCATAGAGTTGCTTGTTTCCTCACTTAAACTGGGCTTTACCTTTGTATCCCTCTTAAAGGAGTCTTCCTTCAAAGACCTGTGGAACACAGCGAGGCAAACACCTCCTGCCCGACCAGTAAACACAACCTGTTTGTGAATGGCCTGAAACTTAGAATCACAGAATGGTAGTGGTTGGGAGTGACCTCTGAGAACCATCTAGTCCAAACCCCATGCTAAAGCAGGGTCACCCAGAGCACGTTGCTCAGGATCTTGATGCCCAGGCAGGTTTGCAATCTCTGCAGAGAAAGAGACTCCACAACCTCTCTTAGGCAGCCTGCTCCAGGTCTCCAGCACCATCACAGCAAAGATTTTTTTTCTTCATGTTCAGATGGAACTTCATGAGTTTCAGTTTGTGCTCATTGTCCTTTTTCTGGGCACAAAACTGATATTTCTGACAGACGTACATTTTGGATGACTGGCTATAGGAAACTGCTCTGGTCCTGTATTTTCTGTATTTTCCAGTCTCCAGAGCTGGTTACTCACTGCGTCCTGAGCAGTGCAGTGACAGTTCTGATCCTGTGTGGGAAGGAATGATGCCTTAAACCTGACATTAAAGGAAGGAGCAGACAAGGACTGTCTGTAGATGGATGAACTGTATTACCAAAATAGGTTCTGCTCTTCTGGGTACATAAATCCCACTTAGAAGCCTCGAGTTGGTGACTTCTATGGCTGCAGCTCCATTTACCTGCGCAACAGGCAGTGACAGCTGTGATGCCCAGTGGTGGCAGAGTCACAGGATCCATTAAGGAAGCTCTGCATGGATCACTGTGCAAGGAGACTACGACTTCTCCTGTGCAGAAAGAGCATGGGCCAGATGTTTGGGGGAAGTGACAGTCACCTCCTGGGCTCTGCTCCTGACTGCTGGTGACTGATTGGGAAAATTACTTCTGCTTCTGTTTCTGAGCCCATTGCTGCCACCTAATTTCCACTGGGTCCAGTAGTCTGTTCAGGAACGCAGAAACTCCTGCTAGAAACTGCCACCTTGGCTTGGGAATTGCTGCTCCAAAGGTCATTAGAGAGCTTTATTAATAATCATTGCCTTAACCTCCCAGCTAGCCAGTGACAGAAATGCCATTTCTCCCATTTTATAGCTGAGAAAAATGAAGCATAGACAGATTCATCACCTGCTACAGAGTCAATGGGAACTCTTAATGCTCCATAAATCTGAAAATTAGGCTGTCAGCAACTTCTCCTAAAGCTAACCTGCAGCAAAGCTATCCAGGAGGTGCAGTCTCTACTCATCAGGTACTCTCCCTCCTCTCGTTACTGGAAAATGCCTGAACACATCTCTTTGAATTTCAATTCCTGAGGTCAGGCGCAAAGATGTGAGGATCTGGAGGGCATGGCCAGACCAGGGAAGAGAGCTCGGTGCTCTCTGCCCACCACAGGTATGTCCTCTGCAGGACAGCAGAACCCTCTTATCTCTTGCACAGGGGAGAGCCTCTGAGGAAGGGTCATGATGCACTTAATGGCTGTGTTTTGACAGAGGGATAGGAACTGACTGCTTCTATAGCAACTCAGGTAAATAGAGTAGGATCACAGAATCATTTAGGTTGGAAAAGACCTTTAAGATCATTGAGTCCAACCATTAGCTAAGCATTGCCAGGTCACCACTAAACCACGTCCCTCAGCACCAAATATGCAGGGCTTTTCAGTCCCTCCAGGGATGAGGCCTCTACCACTGTTCTGGCCAGCCTGTCCCAAGGCTTGACAATCCTATCTGTGAAGAATGTTTTCTTAATGTCCAAGCTAAGTCTCCCCTGATGCAACCTGAGGCCAATTCCTCTTGTTTCTTGAGAGAAGAGACCAACACCCACCTTGCTACAATCTCCTTTCAGGGAGTTGTAGAGAGCCAAAAGGTTTCCCTGAAGCTGCTCCCAGGCTGAATAACACCAGTTCCCTCAGCTGCTTCTGGTAGGACATGCGCTCTAGACCCTTCAACACCTTCATTGTCCTTCTTTGGACCCACTTCAGCTCCTCAATGTCCTTCTTGCAGTGAGAGACCCAAAACTGAGCATAGTACTCAAGTTGTGGCCTCACCAGTGCTGAGGACAGTTGCTACCCTGGTCCTGCTGGCTGTGCTGGTTCTGATACAGGGCAGGGTGCTGTTGACCTTCTTGGTCACCTGAGAATACTGCTGGTTCACATGCAACTGGCTGTCAACTGACACTCCTAGGTCTTTTGCTGCTGGATATCATTCCAGGCACTGTCCCCCAAGCTTGTAAGATTTGTGTGAGGGCCACAAAGATGATCAGAGGGCTGGAGCACCTCTGCTATGAGGACAGGCTGAGAGAGTTGGGGCTTTTCAGCCTAGAGAAGAGAAGGCTTTGAGGAGACCTTATAGTAACCTTCCAATATCTGAAGGGGGCTTACAGAAGGGCTGGGAAGGGACTATTCACAAGGTCTTGTTATGACAGGACAAGGGGGAATGGGTTTAAACTGGCAGAGGGGAGATTTAAATGGGATGTTAGGAAGAAGTTCCTTACAGTGAGGATGGTGAAACAATGGGACAGGATGCCCAGGGGAGGTTGTGGTTGCTGCCTCCCTGCAGGTGTTCAAGGCCAGGTTGGATGAGACCTTGAGCAACCTGTTCTAGTGGGAGGTGTCCCTGGCTATGGCAGGGGTTTGGAACTGGATGATCTTTGAGATCCCTTCCCACCTAAGCCATTCTATGATTCTATGATTGTTGTGACCCAAGTGCAGGACCTGACACTTGACCTTCTTGAGCCTCATCCTACTGGCATTGTCTCACTGTTCCAGCCTGTCCAGATCCCTCTGGAGATGCTTTGTACCCTCCAGCAGATCAACAGTCCTGCCTAACTTGGTGTCATCCACAAATGTACTGAAGGTGCATTTAATCCCCTCATTCAGACCAGTGATAAAGACATTAAAGAGAACTGGCCCCGATAGTGACCCCTGGGGAGCTCCACCTGTGACCAGTCACCAGCTAGAGTTAGGCCCATTCACTACAATGCTTTGAGCCCAGCCATCCTGCCAGGTGATGATGTGTTTGCTCATCCACTGAAATGTAACTCTGAAGGAATATTTGGTTATTAAGATAAACAATTTAGGGTAGCTCAGGCTGCTTGGGATCTGAGTACAGCAGGGATAGAGGGAGACTAAGTTGGTTGCTTTGGTTTTTTTATAATTTCTAGTTCACTAGGGTTGAAGCAAGTAGTGCTAGGAGGGAGGATGCTTAGTGACATCTATTAGAGTTAAGACTATATAGACTTACATTAAAATAAAAGTTCAAAGGTTTTTTTCTAATGCATTGTAACAACACTTCTGCTACTCAAAGATTAAATTCTTTGCATCAGCCTCAGGCTGATTCCAAGTTGGTGCAGAGATTTTGAGCAAAAACTGTTTAACCATTCTTGGAAATGAAGAATCAGCAAAATAAAATATTGAGTTTTATTGCTGTGTTTAAAAACACAGCTCTGCNAAAAAAAAAAAAAAAAAAAAAAAAAGAAAAAAAAAGAGGGTAACTGGGAGTAGTGTCATCTTTCCACTGCAAGCTACATCATTCAGGTCTTGTGAGTAAGTGTTTGACTTGATTGAACTAAAGTGAGGTTAAAATAATTCGGTGATTCTTCTTTAATACCGAAATACTGTCTCCAAGCTTTCCAGTGACCCAAAGAAAAATGCCATTTCAATGTGTATGCACTGGGGCAAAGCTACAGAGGAGCCTGACTTCATTTCTGACCTACACAAGCAGAAAAACCTGACTCACTGCTCAGAATGATGAAATTGCCTTTACAGAGGGAAAGTGAAAAGATACCATCTTGTTCTTAAACACCACACCACAATGCATGTGCCTGGGGCAGAGCAAGGGTTCCCTTATGGTATGTCCTTTTGCTCTGAATGTCTTTGACCTTGTATTCCAAGAGTGGCAAATATTAACTAAACCCTCTGCTCAGCATAAACAGACCCAGGAATGGTTCCTCTATCGTATAGGCTGGGCCTACCCTTCTTTGTGCAGCCACAGGTCCATCTCAGGATACTGCAGCACTACTACTGCTGAAGCTTGCTGGTTCTCACATAGTGCAGTGATGAGGCTCAGTCATCCCTTACCTGGTCTACCTGAGCCCGCAGACACCCTCAAATCCAACCAAACTCAGATACATGAACATGGAGCAGAGAAAGATCCTTGCTTAGTGCCTGTTTTGGAAGCATATTCTTGTGAAGAGCAAGGAATCTACAGCCCTGTCACTGTAGTGGTGAGTGCTAGAATCTGACCTTCAGGAGAAAAATAGAGGCAGGAAAAGGGAAGGTGGAGGCCAGTGTTAAGCTCTGCCCCTACATGCAGCATCATGCCAGCTGCCAGAACCCTAGAGGCAACAAAAATCCTTGATTGCCCAAAGCAGCCTCATTTGGGACCTCCAGCCTTGCACCCTCTGGCCATTGTCCCAGGAGCTGTATTTAAGCCCAGGCCTGGGCTTCTTCCCTTGTTTGGGATGTGATGCAATGGTAGTTAGCCCTAGTTCTACCCAGACCTGTGCTGTAGGTAGATGGCCTCCAGTCCTGCTTCACCTGCTGTTCCTGGAGGGCCCTAGGACCTGTGTCCTTTACTGTGTTTGGGAGTGTTGATGGACCCTGTTCCCAGCACCCAGCTCTGCCTGCTGTGTCCAGGTCCCATGAGGCTGCCCTCTTGCTGGTGAGTGTCCTGCTGTGCTTGGGGTCACCATTGGCTTCTGGCTTGTTCTCCATGTGTGGGACAGCCCTGTTCCTGCTGCCCACTCATGTTACAGATGTGGTTGTGCCCTGTTCCCCTGCCTGCTTTCTCTTTGCTAAGCTGGGTAGATAGTAGGGATCCCCTGCAAAAAAATCAGCTGTTTGATTTGGGTGAGCTGGTAGAAGGCTGGCAAAAGCTGCTTGGTTTCTCTCCTGCTCCCTGGCTCCTTTTCTAAACTAGAGTTCCAAAAGGCTTTCTGTGGTCTTGCTGCTTCCTTTGAGATGCTGCGGCAACCCTGCACTGCTTTGCTGCTTCTCTGCCAGCTGATGTCCCCCCAGCCCTGCTTGAGGCAAGGCACAACTTGGACTGTCATGGCCAAAGGGGTGTCTGGAGAAGCTGTCATCCCTGGGACAGCCTTCAGCCCAAGAAATGAGGCTGTCTTCACGGCAGCAGTACTCAGCAGCACTTTATTAGCATCGGGGAGCTCATCCGGGGACGAGGAAGCCCCTGCTGTGCCCCAGGGAAGAGGATGGGTTTGGGAGAGACCTGCTTCTTCTCACTACCAGCGTTTACCATCAGAGGGCAAGCTCGGCCCAGGCGAAGAAGCTCCGTAGCCGGTTACTGCAGTCTGCTGCTTCCCAGACCCAGCTCTGCCAGGGCTGCTGCTGCCGGGTTATGACAAAGGAGAGGCAGCCGTTTGCCGTCCCTCTCTCAAGGGACAGATTCAGCTTCGCATCTTTGCCTTCTACCAGGAAGGACTCTATTCCCTGCTTCCCCCAAAAGCAAGTCTCGCTTTGCAGTGAGCAACCCAGGATACTGCTGTGAGCTGCAAGGCAGAGATTTATGAATGGTTTGGGCTGAAAGGAGCCTTAAAGATCATCTAGTTCCAACCCTCCTGCCATGGGCACAGACACCTTCCACTAGACCATGTTGCTCAAGGCCTCATCCAACCTGGCCTTGAACATGTACAGGGAGAGGGCATCCCCAGCCTCCCTGGGCAACCTGTTGCAGTGTTTCACCACCCTCACTGTAAAGAATTTCTTCCTAATATCCAGCCTAAAATTGTCCTCCTCCAGCCTAAATCTCATCCTTCCACTACGTGACCTTGCAAAAAAGTCCCTTTCTGGCTTTTCTATAGCACCCATCAGGTAATCAAAGACTTCTCCAGGCTGAAGAATCATAGAATCCTAGAATCAGTCAGGGTTGGAAGGGACCACGAGGATCATCTAGTTCCAAATCCCCTTGCCATGGGCAGGGACACCCTACCCTAGATCAGGCTGGACAGAGACTCATCCAGCCTGGCCTTAAACACCTCCAGAGATGTGGCCCCAATCACCTCCCTGGGCAACCCATTGCAGGTTCTCACCACTGTCATGGTGAAGAACTTCCTCCTCACATCCAATCTGAATCTCCCCACCTCCAGCTCTGCTCCATTCCCCCTAGTCCTGCCACTACCTGATAACCTAAAAAGTCCCTCCCCAGCTTTTTTGTAGCCCCCCTTCAGATACTGTAAGGCCACAATAAGGTCACCTCAGAGCCTCCTCTTCTCCAAACTGAACAGCCACAACTCTTTCAGTCTGTCCCCGTAGGGGAGGTGCTGCAGCCCTCTAATGACCTTCACGACCCTCCTCTGGACCTGCTCCAACAGTTCTATGTCCTTCTTGTGTTGAGGGCCCCAGAACTGGACACAGTACTTCAAGTGGGGTCTTACCAGAGCAGACTAGAGGGGCAGAATCATGTCTCTTTTCATGCTGGTTGCGGAGTGATGCTTTGAGCTCCATGTCAGGTCAGTTTATTACAAAAAAGATTCCCAAAAAGCATCAAGTTCATGCTTTAGTATCCTGAATATGACATCCCTCAGTGCCTCCTTCAGCAGAAACAGTCTTTATGGCTGAGAATAGACTTTGGAAAAGCTGTGCTGGCTCGTGCTTGCTTTTCTATCCAGCATCTTGCTGCTCTCCAGAGCCACCAGTAAGAATGGCTGCACAGTGCTAGCAAAACAAGTGGCATTAAGATGACTTCTGTGGGACTGGTGCCTCTCAACTGCTTCAGATGCCTCCTGCAGGAGCAAAGAAACTGCGTTATACTACTGCAGTTCTGGCCTCTTCCAGTAGCCCCATGTGCCGGCGTGTGGTCTTTTGCTGCCAACCCAAGACCCTCCGTGCTTCCCAGGGCATTTGGTGAGGATTTACGTCTTGCCAACTCCCCCCCGCCCCATTTGCCAGCGAATCTCAGGCTTAATCCACACCCCCCTGGTTGGCCGGAGTCTTCCTTTAAAACGCCTGAGGCTGGAGAGCTTTTCAGAGGGGAATAATGAACCAGACGCTTTCCCGGTGTCTCTCTTTGTTTTTAGAGCCGTGGGTCTCCCCTGAGGACAGAGAGCCCTTTGTACTACACGGGGTCTCCTTACAAAAGGGGGCTTGTGAACAGAGCATCCTCCCATCGGGTATCACATCAAACTGGGGTTGTTTTCCCACCTGCCCTGCTAGTGTAAAAGGCCTTTCTGCGTGTGGGAGGACTGAGCCAATAGCTTTAACCTTGGAGATGCATGATATGGGTATATAGGATCCCTCAGTGCCATCCTGCTGCCCAGCCTCTGTCTTGCTGAAGGGTAAAGAAAGGGTTAACCTGGTTGTCATCTCCCCTGCCCAGCTGATATCTGGAGCGAAGCCACATTTCATTCTCTAGATGGCCAATAATTGAATAAACTCTGCGTCTTGAGTGAATTTAAAACCAAGACAGGAGCTCTCCCCACCAGAAGTCGATACATTTTTCCTAGCAGTTTTGTTGTTTTGCTTTTTTTTTCCCTGGAGTTAATGCCACAGCCTCGTCTTCCAGGGAATGAGGGCATGTTTCTGAGCTGTCAGCTTTTGCCTGATATGTGGCTTTAAATTCAGGTATCTCTGTGCATAAAGGAGATTCTTATTTCTATTCCTTGCTAAGAGTGAAGTCACAGATTCACAGGATGCATTGGGTTGGAAGGGACCCTCAAAGATTATCCTGCCCAAACCCCCTGCAGCCAGAAGGGACATCTCCAGCCAGAATGGGGTTGCTCAGAACACCACCAAGTTTGACCTTGAATATCTTCAGAGAGGGAGCCTCAACCATATCTCTGGGCAACCTGTTCCAGTGTCTCACCAATCTCATTGTAAAGTCCTTCTAAACAGTCCCTTCCTAGCTTTTCTGTAGGTGCCCCTCAGATATTGAAATGTATCTATAATGTCTCCCCAGTCTTGTCTTCTTCAGGCTGAACAGTCCCAACTCTCTTAGCCTGTCCCCATAAGAAAGATGCTTCAGCCCTCTGATCATCTTTGTAGCCCTCCTCTGAACCTTCTCCAACAGGTCTAGGTCCTTTTGGTGTTTAGAGCCCCAGATCTCACGAGAGCAGAGGGGCAGAACCATCTCTCTCCACCTGCTGGCCATGCTTTTTTGATGCAGGCCAGGATCTTATTGTCCTTCTGGGCTGGAATTGCACATTGTTGGCTCATGTTTGGCTTCTCATCCACCAGTACCCTCAAGTCCTTTTCTGCAGGGTTGCTCTCAATCTCATCATGACCCTGCCTGGGTTGATAGTGAGGATTGCCATGGCCTAGGTGCAGTAGCTTGCACTTTGCCTTATTGAACCACATGATATTCTCCTTTGCCCCCTTCTCCAGCCTGTCTAGGTACCTCTTGATGACATCCTGTCCTTCGGTCTTAACAACTGCACCACTCAGGTAGGTATCATCTGCAAACTTGCTGAGGGGAAAATCCAGGGCTATGTCTCAAATGGTCCTAAAATCACCATGCCTTGAGCAAGATGCTTACAGTTTGGTGTTGTGCAGGATCCTTGCCCAGGTAACACAGGGAAAGAAAAGCAGAAGACTGCACACACTGCCCAGGTGTCTGGCTCTGCTTACATCAGATGGCAGAAAGCAATGGCATGTAGCTAATCAACATCTTGCTAATTAAATATTGGGTGCTCCTCGTGTTCCCTCACAATAAATCACTCTGTTTCAGGTGGCAAATTCTCTCGCCGTCACTTAATGCACGGTTACACAGCAGACCTAACGAAAGCTGTCTCCTGCCAAGTCGAGACTGGTGATTTATTGAGCTGCTCAGAATATATTTGCTTTGGTACTTCTTTGTATTCACTCTTCACAGATACCCAAATAAATGCCTTTGAGTCTGGGAAGCCAGCAGCTTCTTGGCACGTGTCGGTTTTGCAAACACAGGCGGTCACACCCAGCAGAGAGGGTCTTGGATCTCAGAGCTACGTGGTGGGCAGTCAGGGATGCCCCACTGCAATCTGTGCCTTATCGGAAGTACCTGGCACTGCTGGTGCTTCAAACCTCACTGAGCACAGTAATTGCACGGAGCTGTTTGCTGTCAATCTGCTGTCTGCATGTTATTAATGGGAGAGATGGAGTGAATAATTAGGACTAATGACTAAATTAGAGAAAGTTGTCATCTATTCATGAGCAGTTTGCAGAGAGAGGCAGTGTTCAGCAATTAAAGGTAGGCAAAAATGATTCCTTCCTCTTTGCAAACATGCTCTGCATTATGCAAGTACATAAACACCCACACCTGGCCCAGTGGCAAAGCTTCAGCTTCCCTCAGCCCTGTTATGGTGCTTAAACTCATGTGATGTAGTTGCCAGAGGTGCAAGAGTATCTTTCTAAAGTCTAAATCATGGTCTGGGGATCACACAATGGTTTGGATTGGAAATGATCTTTAAAAGTCATCTAGTTCTAACTCTCCTGCAATAGGTGGGGACACTGGATCAGGTTGCTCAAAGACCCATTCAGTCTGGTTTTGGATGCTTCCAGGGATGGAGCATCCACAATTTCTGTGGGAAACCTGTGCTAGTGCCTCACCACCCTCACAGTGAAGAATTGTATCTACCTTCTTTTAGTTTAAAGCTCTTACCCTGGTAAAAAGCTTCCATTTTTCATGCACGCCACCCTTAGAGAACCAAAGGCCTCAAAATATCCCTGAAATCACTTCTTTTCTAGGCTAAACAACCCCAACTCTCTCAGCCTTTCTTCAGAGAAGAGGTGCTCCAGCATTTAGGTTGTTTTGATAACCCTCTAAGAAATCTATGTCTTGTACACTGAACATCAGAGGTGAGGTCTCACCAAAGTGAAACATCACCTCTATGGGCTTGCTGGCCATGCTGCTGGTGGATTAGCAAGGACACAACTTGGTTTCTGGACTGGAAGTGTATATTGCTGGCTCATGTCCAGTTTGTCACTCACTGGTGTCCCCAAGTCCTTCTCTGTGGGACTGTTCTCAACCACAGAATTTGGTCTCCTGTTTTGGATGCTGACAATCAGTTTCTGGAGCTGGAAGAAATGTTTTGTTTTCAACTGCCTCAAATGGCCAAAGCTCAAAATGAGTGTGGAAAAAATAACCACCACGGGGAGAGCAAGTAGCTGGGGTGGTTTTACTAGGCCCAAAGGCAACTGAAGGGAAAGTAGAGAAACAGTCTCCAAATGCACTCAGATCTGCCAGAGAAGGAATAAACCATCCGTGGAGGAAAAGGCAGGGAGTGACTGATTTCAACTGTGGCAAAAGAGTTAGGAAGACCTGAGGATACTCCTTTCTGCCAGGGGTGTAAAAAAATTGAAGCAGTAGGAAATGTTGTCCCTTTTGGCAGAAGGATCCAACCTTGCTGCTGAAGCAGCTCTGGAGGAAATGCCAAGTGAGACTTGTCTCATAAACTGAGATATCCTGCCAGTTCCTCTCCTGCCTCTTTGAAGGTGCTTCGCCCCTTTGTCCATGTAGAGGATAATGTTTGGAAGTGGATCTTGGAGATAAGGATGTTTGGAATGGCGAGGAGACTAGCAAAGGTGGGTATGGAGGGGCAGGATTCACCTCAGCTAGCTTCAGCAATCCCAAAGCTGGTTGTTGCAGCAAAAGCTGCTGTCCAAGATCCCTTGATGGCCAAAAGACTGAATGAGCAGCTCTCTGAGAGAGATTCATTTCACCTAAGACAGTTGCCTTGGATTCCTCAGATGAATCAACCTTTGGATGGAACTCTTGCTCATTGTTCACTCACCAGACAGAATCCTAAAACATTTGCATGCTTTAGAGAACCAAGCAAACCAACCAACCAACCAAGTGTCTGCTGTGAGATGAGGTGAATTCAACCAGAATGCTACAGGAATTTTCCATGGAACTCCACAGGCAAGGTCAGGAACCCAGGGATCTGCTGAACCTGTTGAAATCTCTCTCTAGACTACCTGGGGCTGCCTGATGTCCATACATCAACCCTCATGCATGCTTCTCAACCACACAGCCCGCAAACCCATTTTTGTTGAGTCTGGTTTTCACCAAGGCTGGGGAACTGCTGAAAGATGTCATTCCACAAAAGTTCACTTCAAACATTTGTATCTGCTTCCAGGCAGGAACTGTACTCGAGGTACTCACTATCCCAAGAACTCTTGAGCCAACTAATTTTCTGGTGGGAAAGCCTGCCAGTGTGTTGAAGGCTGAGGGGAATTCTGTGGAACACGTTCAGAAAGCAAATGATTGATTCATCATCATCAGTGGTGGAGAACTGATTCCAGGAATCCTGCGTGTGCCAAGACAGAGCCTGTCGAAGCCAGCGAAAAGGCATCCTTGGATTTGGGTCATCACTCCACGAAGGGAAAGGCACGGAGGCCCGGGTACAGGAGAGCTTAACTTCCACCGCCTGCTCAAGACTAATTGGCCTCCGTTAACGTCACTGGAGATAAAATTAAACACGAGGTCAAGATTTTGGATAAGAGTACTTCATGTCCTGGAGTCTTACGTGGATGAGAAGGTCAGGACAAAGACCTGAGGCGTTCGATAGTGAGGAATCTAATCAGGGAGCTCCTGCGTAAGCCGCTGTGTGAATCAGGGAATAATTTGGGATAGCAGACACACATCTGAGTAATTCCTGACCTACTGGCAGACGATTCACGCAGACAGGCAGCGTCCATCAGTGACGTTATTCCTCACACAGATCTTCTTGGGGTGCTTATGGGTCTGCAGGTGACTCCACCTTGGTGGGGGTTTCCTGAGGGAAAGTCTGGGAGCGAACGGAGGAAGCCATGGAATGTGTTGCTGCACAGAGGCAGAGCTGGTTCTTCACCCTCTGGTGGCCCAAGAGTCATGGTGCAATGTGTGCTTTGGGCAAAGGGAGACTTTGAGGCTTTTCACAGATCCACAGATTGCACTGGGTTGGAATAGAACCTCAAAAGTCATCTTCTCCGCCCTCCCTGCAGCAAACAGGGACATCTCCAACTATATTAGGCCGTCGAAGGCCACAATGAGTATGATCTTAAATGTCTCCAGGAATGGAACCTCAACCACATCCCCAGACAGCCTGTTCCAGGCTCATTGTAAAGAAGTTCCTCCGTATGCCTAACCTAAGTGTACCCTGCTCCAGAGAGGGAATCAGGGGGCATTACTGTGGACCCTGTATCCCATCCATGCTTCATCACACACCTCCAATGTAACCCTATTTAGACATGCTGCGTAACATCCTTGCCCACCTGAAACATCAGTACATGTCTCTGCTTTCAGCTCTCAACATAGTCTGTGAGATCCATTGACTATATTTTGGAGTTCACCGAGACTCATCATGAAACAAATACAGAAAAAGCCTCAAATACAGAAAAAGCCTATCTTAGAGCTCTAAAACTGTGACTCAAAATATAAGACTCAATCTGGAGGAAAGTAAGCTTCATAATCTCTTTTCCAACAGCTAAATACCTACATGTAGTGACATCTTGCCAGGGCATAAAGTACCTACCTCACGTCTCCAGCCCAGACAAACACCAATGCTATGGCACTGTAGCTGTATCTACAGCAGGATTGTGGTTTGCCATGCTGTATCTAACCAGCCTGATCTAGGGTAGGGTGTCCCTGCCCATGGCAGGAGGAGTGGAACTAGATGATCCTTGTGCTCGCTTCCAACCCTGACTGATTCTATGATTCTATGATGTTACATCAGACAAGGAGTTTGAGCACTTTGGGAGCTTCATTTGGCTTCATCATAGCTCCACTTGTCTTCATGGACCAGGTTACTCCAGGAAGTGCCAGGTGCCCCAGAAGCAAGAGGTCATAGAATGGTTAGGGCTGGAAAGGACCTCTAGAGATCACTGAGTCAAATCTGCCTGCCAAAGCGGGATGGCTGAGGGCAAGTCATGAAGGAAGACATACAGGTAGTTCCCTGTCCCCTCTGGGAGATGTGATCCAGCTGTTCTACTTGGCTTGAAGAGACAAAGGTGAGAGGGAGCCCTCAAGCTATTGGCAGATGGGGTAGGGGCTGTTGTGGAGTGATGTGGTTCATGTACACCTGGGGCACCAGTAGAGAGGTAAAGGACAAGGAGGACTTCTTGAGATACCCTATCAGAGAGGTTTGCTCCAAAGCAGCCATCTGTGGGGCTGGTGATTTGCCAGAAGGTCTTAACAAAATACAATAATTCCAAGTACAGCTGAACCAGAATCTGTAAAGGATCAACATCATGAGAATATCTTCACTGCACGATTGCCACCAGGCCTGGAGATGCTAGAACAAGAAAAATGTATGTGTGTCTGTATACATATATCATTTCTTTCCCCCATGGGAAGGGTGGCAGCATGTCAGGTCCCTGCTGGAATTTCATCAGGGCCTTGCTAGCACCAGGCTCTTGAAGAAGGTGTGAAAGGACTCATGGGCATCCTGCTTGGCCCTCTCTGCAGGATTCACCAGCACAGACCCCAGGCCAGGGCACCCACCAAGCACCTAGACACTCTCCCTGTTATGGGATGGAGAATCAACCCTGGAAGCAGTTAAGACCAAGCTGGATGAGGCTTTGAGTAACATGGTCTAGTGGGAAATGTCTCTGTCCATAGCAGAGGGATTTGAAGTAGATGATCTTTGAGGTCCCTTCCAACCCAAGCCATTCTATGATTCTGTGATGTTGCTTTTACCCAAAGGGCTCCCACCTGGCCTTGAAGGTGGTAAGTAGCTCAGAGCAGTACAGAGCTCCCCATCCTCTGATCAGCATATGAACTTGGACCAAATTTTTATGCCTCTCGTGCATTGCTTTGACCATGGTAAGTGCTTTGGATCCTCCTGCATGGGGACTGTGTTCTGCTTCTGCTCACTGACATCTGCCCACACGCCCTATCAGGGCAGATAGCCATCGAGTGGCTTCCACTTAGCATTAAGAGCAGCTATAAAATGAGCTTGACAAGATCAAATGGTAATAGAGAGGTTTTCTGAGGGTCAAAACTGATCTGCTTGAGGGCATTCGTGACGGGGAGATGCCAGAAGAAACCAAATAAGCAGTGCATTGTGGCGTAAATAATTTGATTTTAAATACTGTCTGTAAAAGGATCCTAGAAGGGTCTTGCTAAGTGCTTGGAAAGTTGCTGCTCTTCTAAATCTCCCCTTTGCTGCAAGATGTAGAGACCATTGCCCCCCCAAATCTATGGATAACAAGTGGGTCACTGCATTTGTCTGAATTTGTCTGAACCATGGCAAACTTCAGCACCTGAGAGGACCAATGACTGTGTGGAAAGCCACTCTGTGCTGCTTGTGTCTTTTGTATGTGGAGGGGCAGAAAGCAGTCCTCTGGCCCCTCAACAGCTGGAGGAGCTTTGTCACATCCTTGAGTGTCAGCTCTCCCCACGATGAGCAGAAAGGTCCCACTAGAGGAGGTACAGTTCTCCCACAACGTGGCTGCAGCACAAACCCATACCCATCTCTTGGCATGGGGTAGCTGATGTCAGCAATGGCTTCTGGGGGTTAGCTCGGTGCAATTCCACCCAAAACATGACCTCTGGGAAGAGGTTCACAACTTGGTCCTTGCTCTTTCTGAAACAAGGAGAAGGATAGAATCATAGAATTGATTTGTTAGAAGAGACCTCTAAGATTGCCAAGTTCAACCATTAAACCATTACTGCAGGTCACCACAGAGCCATGTCCCTCAGCACTGCACCTGCACAGCTTTTAAATTCCTCCAGGGATGGGAACTCTATCACTACCCTGGGCAGCCTGTTTCAGGGCTTGACAACCCTTTCAGGGGAAGATCTTCCTGATAGCCAACGTGAACCTCTCCTGATGCAACCGGAGTCCATTTTCTTTTGTTCTGTGACTTGCTCCCTGGGAGAAGAGACCAACCCCCACCTCACTCCAGCCTCCTTTGGAGCAGTCTTAAAGAGAAGGTCTACTCTCTGGGGTAAGCAGCCTTGTTGTGATGACAGCACTGTTCTTCCAGGACAGGGATTGACAGTTGCAGCAGCAGCAAGGCAAGCCATGAGCAGCAAAATGGCTCATTAGAGCCCTGCCAGCCTCTGTGTCCTCACCATAGGGGAGGATGTATTTGGAGCCACAGGGCTGTACCTCTCATGAGCATCTAAGTGCAAGTCTCCTGATTTCCACTCCCTGCTGGTGGACAAAGGCTCCATCTCTATGGTGTTTTTTCACACGGTAGACACGGAAACAAAAATAGCCTTGATCCTGCTGGCATTGCACCACGGCTGAGCTAGGCAGCCTGTTTCTCCACAGACTTACTACTGTGAGCACAGGACCATACAACCATGGTTATACAGTTCTTGGACTAGAGCTCACACCTAGCAAGACATATCTGAGCACAAGTGTGAGTCTGTCCCCCCCCAAAATCCCATGCAGACATGCCTTGAGGAACAGCTGGTCCAGATCATCCAGCCAAGCACCTCGAGGCATTTTGGAACCAGAAACCCCTGGCTGTCCTATGTCATACTCATTCTTATGCTCCCACTCCTTCTCCCCCTGTTTCTTCTCTGCCATTCTCTCTTCACTAATGCATCCAGCACATAAAAGTGAGGTTTCCAAAAAGATCTCTGAACCCAAAGAGACATCAGGGAGATGGAGTGAGAGAGAGAGAGAAAGAAAGAAGCTTTTTGAATATTGAATTAAGGCTGTCTCCAGGATTATTGAATTCCCATACGACGGCAGCCGGTGAGCCCACTGCTTTACTGTCCTATGAATATTTCATTGCTTGACTTAAGATCAGCGAAAATATTTTCTCTGCACCAAAGCACCTCTCTGACTTGTGGACTTCACCAAGCACGTGGTGGTTGTCACCACATTCATATGGGCTATGAAGTAACTTCAGATTATGAGCAAACTAAATTTGTCAAGCCTGGGTGATTGGGGATTGTTTAGTTCAGGGAAGAGGAGAGGGGAGCTGAGGGGAGACCTTACTGCTCTCTACAACTATGTGTTGTAGTGAGGTGGGGGTCAGTCTCTTGTCCCTAGTATCAAGGGAGAGGATGAGAGAAAATGGCCTCAAGCTGCACCAGGGGAGGTTTATGTTGGATACTTGGAAACTTTTCTTTACTGGAAGAATGGTCAGACATGGGAACAGGCTGCCCAGGGAGGGGGTGGAGTCACCAGCCCTGGAAGTGTTCAAGAAACTTGTGGAAGTGGCCCTTTGGGACTTGGATTAATGGCCACGGTGGTGTTAGGTTGAAGGATGAACTCAATGATCTTAGAAGTCTTTTCCAACCAAAATAAATCTATAATTCTATGACCTTTTGGCATGATTTAAGCCAGGAATTTCTAGAATACAGACATCTGGTCATGGCTCAAAATGAGTTGGCTCACTGTGCTGGGCTGCGTGAGGGCTGCAGCAGTGGTGTTCAGTACCTATGTCTCTGTCCCATCAGGGCAGCAGTGGAGAAGGTGCACAGTCAGAGAGGTCATCTCACCTCAGTTTGACCTACAGGTTGGCTGCAGAACCGGAGATAAAAACTGTGCATCCCAGTACCCAGTTGTGAGCACTGGCCTGGAGGATCTGGTTCTAGGCCACTGGATTTTAGGTGTTTACCTGGAGCTTCTCATGTTAGTCCAAGTCATGAATTTCTCAGGCTGGAAAACCTTTCAAAATAAATCTTTTTTTCACAAAACTTTGGTGACTCCTGCTTTTGGACAAGCTGTAAGCCTCAGCCACCAGTGCTGTGGAGAATCCTGACTGAAGAGCATTGCTTACCCACTCTGCACAGATGAAAATGGTCTCAAACACAATGAAAATTCCTGCTTTTGCCTCTCCAAGGCTGTGGATTTTTGGAAGTGCTTATGCCTTACCTCCATTTCCTCCACAACCCGGGAGCTTCCTTTGTTATTACCCAACTGCTAAAGATCCTGCTCAGAAACTGCAGCAGCAAGAACCTTTTTCTCATTTATTAGATGAGCTCAGAGATCTCCTAACCACATCACTTAACACCTCTCCTTGCTCTGCCAAATGCCGTCAGTAAGATCTGGAGTGATTTGAGTCCAGAGAATGTTGGCTAATTCCACTGCTTTCTTCTGCTATCTTATTTATTTATTTATTTTTTTTTTTTTTTTTTTCAGGCTGGAAAAATCCTCTTCAAGAACCAAGAGGAAATATTAATCACAATTAATTATTTTCTTGTAGACAGGGCAGGTGACACTACTTGCTCCTGAGGTTACTCAATACTTTCCTACATTCTAGGGCTGTGTTTCTCAGTGCTTAGAACAACAGAATGTGGCAGGTTAGGCAGAAATTGTCTCCCAGGGATTTGCCTCAATCTGAAATTCTCCAGAAAATTTCAGCCAAAATGGGTCAACTTCTTTCTAGAGAAAAGAGTTTGTGGCCAAATAACCTTCTCAAACCTCTTTTGCAAGATGTCACATACTGTGCTGCCTGTGGGGAGGAGAACATTGGCAAAGGAGGTCCCTCTTGATGGCACCGTGCTCTCCTTTCTCAGGTGTAAACCCCTCCCAGGTTCCATGGAGTGACACCATGCCTTTTGCAGCTTCCTTAAGCTTGTAGACTTGTAATTTGTAATTCAAGTTTCCCCAGTGCTCACCGTGGTGATGTCCATGGTGGACATCTCCAGTGCCATCCTCCCTGAACCATATCTACTGCTGACTGGAGACTCTCCATATCTGCTGCCTGCATGACTGAGCCTCAGCACCCTCCCACCTATGGCCATGGGATTGAGCAGTCCCTCTAAAGCTCAGAATGGGGACAGAGAGTGGGAAAAGGAGCAGGGGCCTGGTATTCTCCTTGCTGGGCACCCACCTGCTGCAGACAAGGGACTTGCAGGCACCTTTGCCTATCACAGCTGATTACTCCTGATGAAAGGTGAGAATAAAGTGGCAACACATTTTCTGAGACAGTTTCTCTGGGTGCAGCTGGCCCTTTTGCATGTTCACGCAGCACAGAAGCAGCATGGTCTCATCACAAACGGCAAGATGATGGCACAGCACCACATTACTTCTCCCCTTCTGCATTATAAAGATGAACAACGAGAAGTTCTTTGAGTTACACAGGCTCTTTGCACAGTAAGCCCAGAGAAGGCCCACAAAGATGATCAGAGGGCTGGAGCACCTGCCCTGTGGGGACAGGCTGAGTTAGGACTGTTCAGCCTGGAGAAGAGAAGGCTCTGGGGAGACCTTATAGTAGTCTTCCAGTACCTGAAGGGGGCCTATAAGAAAGCTGGGGAGTGACTTTTTATAAATGCTTATTGTGGTAGGAGGATGGGGAATGGATTGAAGCTGGAAGAGGGCAGATTTAGGCTGGAGATTAGGAAGACATTCTTTACGGCGAGAGTGGTGAAACACTGGAAAATGTTGCCCAGGGAAGTCATGGATGCCTCCTTCATGGAGGTGTTCAAGGCCATGTTGGATGAGGCCTTGAGCAGCCTGGTCCAGTGAGAGGTGTCTCTGCCCATGGCAAGCGCTTTGGAACTAGATGATCTTTTAAGGTCGCATCCAACCAAAACCATTGTACAATTCTATGGCAGCACAAGGTCTGCACATTGCACAGGGAGCCAGTGGCAGGCCTAGTCCCAGTTACAACTGTAGATCCTTTCAGTGCCTGCCGTGCTGGGGTTTAATTTTTCAGGATGGTGAGGGCGGGTGGCTGTGGCTGACGTCAATGCGATGGCGTTAGCGCCGCTGACAGCCAGCCCCACGCCGGCCGCCCCGGCAGAGCCCGCTCCCAGCGTGGCTACTTGCGGAGCCGCTTGGCGTGCATTAGGTTGGGTAAGATGGATTGCTCGGCTCCTAACTAGGACAGATAGATAAGGATAATGGATGGATGGCCAAAGAGCAACTGTGCTGCAGGCAGATGAATGAATCACTTTGATTGGCCACATATAAACAGGAGATGCCAGCGGGGCTGGGTGCTGAAAGCAGGATGCATCCGATTTGAGCCCTATGGTTATGTTTAAGGATCTAAAATCCATCAGAGATGGGCTTTGTTAATTAAGGAATCCCCACTCATAGCGCTCCTGTGACACAGCCAGGGTCACTCAACACCTGGGGCTTGGCTGAGAGCCCCAGTTCCTCCGGTCACTTGAGAACCCTAATCCTGAGATGTCACATTGCTATATCACCTTTCCTGGGGAAGAAGAGGTTCTCAGGAAAGAGAAAAGGACAGCTTAGCCCTGCCAAGGGAGGCTGGTTATGAGACCTGCCTTCCAATTACCTATCTGTCTGCACCAATCACAGACCACCAGTTATCCTGGGTTGCACTCTGAGAGCAGGAAAGGTCTTCAGGAGGCTTTGCGGTCTCTGCAGTACTCTCAGTTTCATCTCGGTATCTGGAGATGGGGCAGTGGGATGATAAAGTGTCAGCATGAAGCATCTTCAGTATTTGGACATGAAGTGGTGAGGTGACACAGAGTCACCACCCAGGACATGTCTCCAGCCCGGCCTCCTCATGCTGCAGAGTGCTGCATTTGCTCACAGCAGCCTGTGCACTCAGTGGAATGGCATCCACCAGGGACTCTCAGCAGATGACATGGGGACATCTTTCTCACCCTGAATGGTGGTCAGTGTGTGCCTGGTTTCAGCTAAAAGGGATTTTGATACAGGAATTGTGGCTCTTCCTGTGGTTGTCCTTTCAGTATCCACGCTGAGGGTGCATGCAAGTGCCACAGCAGCTGCAGGTCACAAAGGAGAGCAAGACCTCTAGCCTGTGCAGGGGTGGGACAAGCTCTCAGAGCCCACCCAGGGCAAGGGGAAGCCTATGACCTGCTGTAACAGGAGCACCTGATGCATTGTCACTGCAGAGGTCCTATTGTGCCCTGAAAGTTAGGGCAGGCTCTTAGTGCTCCTGAACACCCTATACATCCATGGCCTCCCTACATATGTCCGGATGAGTATGGCTTCATCAGAAATTCCCTCTGAGCCTTCACTCTTAAATAACCACACTGGTGGGTCTGGTTAATGGTCCTGGGCTGCTGTGGCTGTTCTCCCATACCAAACTACAAGACCCAGCAATTAGGCTCTATCTCAACTAGACTCTACTAACACCACCAGCTTCCAGCTTGTCTTTGAGCTGCTTCTCACCTTCTTCTGAGGGCTGAAGCATAACCAGAGAGATTCCAGAAGCTAACCCATGGTAGGTGTCTATCTCTTTATCTATCACGTCCACTAGGCCTTCAATTTCCCCCTAGTGATGAAGCAAGCCAGGATAATGCTTCAGCCATCCCATCTTAGAGTGGCCACAGTCCTGGTTGCAGTCCTGCTCTCCTACCAAAAGCTTATCCCACCCCTTCCCACCCGCCATCCTCCTCCTTCTCTGTCTGCTTAATCACCCTCTGATCAATCTCAGGAGGAACCAGCAGCACAGGAATGGCAGATGGGAGAAGAGCATGAATATTAATTAGCCAGGGATTCCAAACAGAGGACTTTAATTACATTAAGAGCAAGGCTGGGAGGCAGTGAGTTACTTGCTGCTGGAAATGTGTTGACAGGTCATTTGCCACAGCAGTGTTAGAGCTCAGTGATGAAGGAACACTTACATTCCTACTGCTGACCTGTGGGGGCAACTGGGGCCTGATTCCCAAAATGCCAAAGCAAGCCACCCCTCAGCAAGAGGGCTTGGATCCTGGGGAGGATCCAGGGAAATTGGAAAGGAAATTACCTTAAGCTCAAAGAGGGGAGATTCAAACTGGACAGGAGGAAGAAATTCTTTACAGTAAGGATGGTGAGACACTGGAATAGGTCACCAAGGGAGGCTGTGGATGTGCTCTCCCTGGAGGAGCTTCAAGGGTGAGTTGGACCTGGTCTAGTGGCAGTTGTCCCTGCCTATGGCAAGATTATTAGAACTAGATGATCTCTGAGGTATTTTCCAACCTAAACCATTCTATGGTTCTATTAAACAAGTGTTAGTTTAATTAGCTGGCAATCATCTGCCTGCTCTGGAAGCCAGGAGCTCTGTTGGTGGGTTGGAAACCTCCAGCTGCATAAACCAGACCTGCTGCTTTGTTATATGTGGTCTGGTCACTGGGGAGGAGATCAAGAACTGCAGTGTCTTCACTTTTTGGGTGCTGGAGTCCCCATTATACTGGGGGCACACTGTGTGTCTGGACTATTGCCACCTTGAAAGCAGTCACCCAAGGATTTTCCTCTCTACAGAATTTCATCAGCTTCCGTGGTGAACTCTTGGTGGGGTGAGGACATATTCTGGTCTCCAGATTGCATTGGCAGCCTGGCAGGAGAAATCAGTGCTGCAAGGACAGAAGATTAGCAAAAAAAAAAATTATCTAGCGAGTATCTCATCTCATCCCATGGGCAGAAGAAGGTAGAAAAGCTTTGAGGAGACCTTAGAGCAGCCTTTCAGTACTTCAAGAGTGCCTATAGGAAAGCTGGAGAGGGACTCTACGCCATGGAATGTAACCATGAGAGTAATGGTTTTAAACTGAAGCAAGGGAAATTTAGATTGGATATTAGGAAGAAATTCTTCACTGTGATGGTGGTGAGGCACAGTAACAGGTTGCTCAGAGAAGCTGTGGATGCTCTATCCCTGGAAAAGTCCAAAGCTATTTTGGATGGGGTTTTGAGTAACCTGATCTAGCAGAAGGTGTTCCTGGCCATCTCAGGGTGGGTGAAACTAGATTCTCTTTGAGGTCTTCTCCAGTCCAAACCATTCTAAGAGTTTCCCCAGTACAGTGTAGCCACCTGAGAGAGCAACACAGGGAACCTTCTGTATCAGCAAAAGGGTCTTTTTGTTTTAATCCCTCAAACTGGCACGGGACAGCGAGGCTGCCAAATAGCTCCTCACAAGGGACAACTCTACAAAGGGATGTTGCTGGATGTGTATGGTCTGTTTTTTTCTGCACTGCTAGCCAGCTTGAACTAAGAGGGTCACATGAGTGCCAGCATGCCCATGTCCCAGCAAGATGCCTTTAGTCTGTGGAGCAGCACATTCCTCCACACTCCCCTGTAATAATGCTGGAGAGCTCTGCCCTGGGCTATGTGTAGCACCAAGCCACAAAGCCCTTTGGTGAGTCTGCCAGACAAAGGGACCTCTGCATCCTTAGGGCTCTTCCAGCTTGTCCCAGTGTTTCCAGCCCTGTAGTGGGGAGAAGTGTGGAATATGATGTGTTTCCAGACTCTCCAAGATGCAGGTGAAGGCAAGGAAACAAAAAGACCACTCTGGGCAATGCTGGGGAGGTGCAGCACTGGGCATAATGGTGTGGGCTGCAGGAAGGAGATAACCTGGCCTAGAGATGAAGCTTAGAAAAGCTTGTCTGGCTGAGCCAAGATAAAGACTACAAGAGCAGACTACAAAGATGCTGTGAGTTTAAGCAACCAGGAGGGCACTGATCTGGAAGGGGTAGTCCTTGCTGGCAAGGAAAGCCTTGTCCTGCCCAATGCTTTAATAAATTGCCCTCCTCTGCTCATTGGCTGTGGTAAGTGTGAGCACTCTGGATTGAGGTGGTCTTGAGGTGGCACCAAGGTTGGAATCAGGTGGAAAATGCACAAACATCTCAGGAGCAAAGGTGCCAAAATGTCTTAGAAGATATCTCTGTACTTTGAGATGGGGCAGAATAGTGGGCTATGACCAGGGCACCATTGCTTAGGAGGGTGAGCCCAAAGATTGAAGGGCTTGTGTGAGCTTAAGCTAACTGGTACAGAAAGCACAACCATGACAGGATACATTCCAGTGCCAATCCTCCAGCAAACGCAGGTATCCACTTTGGTTGGTAAGGCTAAGGAAACCAATGGTCTTGGTGCCTCCAGCTCCCACTGCCTATGTAGACTCACAAGTACTACCAGAATGCTACTGAAATGGGTGTTTGTAACCCTGGGAGCGCATACCTGAGGATGATGCCATCTCCAACAATGTCATGCAGGCAATGTCCAGCAAGTGGAAACCTGTTGGATAATAAATGGTGCTAGAATTTGCCTCTTGGTCTTGCTTCCTGGTCCTAGCTTGGGACAACCACTTTTCCCTCCTGCTTGAGCAGAGCGTGTGTGTGCACTCATCCTTTCTTCCACCTTTTCATCGGTGTCTGTCATACCCTAAAGTGGGACATGGATGAGCTGGACAGCGTAGGTCCGTGGCACAGATGCAAGCTGGGGACTGTGAGCTTGGCAACTGGCACAAGGTTTCCTTCCCCTCACTCCCCTGCCTGTGGCTCTCTTGGCGAGTCTATTTTTAGTTATCTCTTCTGAAAATGAGTGAGGAGGGTAGAGGTGTTTCCTTGTTGTGATGAGCTTGTCCAAACTCCAAACATTTAAAATCCTGCTGGGCAGCTTTGAGGAGCTGAGTCTGACTGTTTTTTGTTGCTGGTTGCCAATTTCTGAAGCAGGCCCTCCACACTGACCCAGGAGCAGAGTGGAGGATGTCACAATGATAGTAGTAATTTTGGACCAGCAGTCAGGAGGCACCTCTAACTCACAGTACCAACCAGTGCAAAAAATCTTGCTTTATCTTGTGGACAGAAACAGAAAAGTTTAAAAATCCAACCCTTTCCCTCTACCTCAGCCAACATTTGCTCCTGCTCCATTTCTTCTCACAGAAGCTGATACCTAGCTCAGGTAAGGTGCAGAGATGGGAATTTTAGAAGTTGCTGAGCTCTGCAGTCACAAAGCCTCTACACCAAGGCAACACAAGCCACTTTCTGCCTCCTCGTCCTTCAGGGACCGTGGGCAGATTAAAGGTTCATTGGTATTGTATCAACTGGCTTTAGCAAAAGGCTGTTCTGCCTGGGTGACATGTGGAAAGCCTGTGGAAATGCCAGAGATGGAAGGAAGCCTGTCTGGAGACGGTGAGGTGTGTTTGTGCGTGGAATTCCTCTGCAAGGAAAGTCATGCGTGTCCAGGAAAGAGACGCTATTGTGTGAGCAGCGCATCCAAGGAGGACTGACAAGATGTTGGCATGGGCACGGTGGTGGTGAAAATGTAGCAAGGTCATATAAATACTCCACCTGGATTGGCCACCAGGGCTGCCACATGTGTGATGGTTTCTTGGCGTTACTGCCAGCAGACCCTGGCTCATCTTGGGTGGGATTCTGGAAGCCTGAGCTGATCCGAGCTGTGTTTGTACCAATATGATCCTCCTGCAGAGCTCACATCCTCCTCTGGGTTCCTGTCCAAGCTTCTGGCACAGGAGGCATGTGGCATCATGCCTCTCCCATCTCTTCTCTTTGGCAGGTGCTTCCCACCCACCTGGGATATGGACATGCACTTGAGCAACTGGGACTTAATGGGGCTGAAACTTCCCAATGTCAGTGGCAGAACGGGAGGGAAGGGCTGATTCCCTTTCTCCTCCTGCTTTTTCATGTGAGCTTTTTCTCTGTGGCTGCTGGAAGAGCTGCATTGCGTAAAGGTGGATAACTCCCTGCCTTTTGTAAGCAGTTGGAACAATCTTCTGTATCTGAGGTGCCCCATCTAGCAAAGGTCATGCTCTGTTCTCTAGGTGATCTTAATTTAGCACCTGCAAGTTCTTGGTAAAGTGCAAAAATCCAGGGTGTTAGAAGACCCCTGGAAACTATTGTGTAGGGAACATGATCCCTGTGTAGAGATGCAAACGCAGTGCTGAGCATCTGCATCACCCTCACCTCCCAGCTAGAAGTAAATGGTTTTAACTGGAAGCTTGCAAGAGCCCTTCAGAGCACAGCTCTGCTGCAGTGTGAAGCTCCAGCGTGCTGTCCAAGGCTGTTCTGAAATATCTGCCTCGAGTGGTGACACACCACACTGGCTTCAAACCTGGTCGATGTCCCAGCGAGTGCCTGGCTAGTTGGCTTCCTCCACAGGCTCCTACCACCCCTGCTGTGGTGGGGATGCCACCCGCTGTCTGCAGGCTGTGTGGCTCAGAACAAAGGTGAGGAGGCAGATGTGAGGTGTGAGGGTGATGAAGCAGACGTATCCTTGGCTGGATGTTCTTTGCTGTTATTTAAAGTTCATTCCTTGGCTCCGTTGCCAAAGATGTCAAGGTTGTGTACACGGCTCGTTGAATTCTTGAGGTGGTTAGAGCCAAATTCAGCAAGAGGGGCTTGGAGAAGTTGTCGTCACCAAACACAAGGAACTGAACATCATGGGGAAACCCTACTAGGTGTGGGGTGGAGCCCAGCTTTCCTATCAGACCTTGGAGAAGCCAGGTGAAAGAACCTGTGGGAGGGCTCCGTGACTGTCTTTTGTCCTTTATAAGATGTGCACAAACACAGGAGAGATGGAGCTCTGGAGGTTTCGCTGCTGGATTTTCAGTGTGTGACAGTGGGCTCCTGCTGGCGCTGGCACCAGCAGAGGCTGCACACCACGGCTTATCTCCAGACCTACCAGAAGCAGGAAACTCAGTGAGTTCCCAGGCGAACCTCTGGTGCGGGAGGCCAGCGTCTCTGACCTCCGGGGGTCTTGAGCGTTTGAACAGGCTCCTAATCTGCTTGGGAAAAGCAGGAGGGCTGGAGAGGGAGAGGAGGGAGGGCTGGGGCTGTGCCCGCAGCAGGGTCGTCTGTCACTGGTGGCTTTGATTGCTGAGGCTTGCTGTCTGGGGCTCGCGGGATTTGGCTGCCTGGCCGTGAATAAAAAAGCTGGATTCTCCCGCAGCCTTTATTCCCATGGCGAGATCGCCGGTGGAGGAGTGCAGGGAGAGGAAGGCTTTTGTTGATGCCTTTTGACAGGCGTGGGGAAAAGCAGGGCTTGGCCTCTGCTCCAGCTAAAATGCTTCTCTTTACCTTCCCCTGATGAGGGCTGAGCTTGCGCTGGGAACCCCACTCCAGTGCTTAGGTTATCTCACAGTCTCAGATCAGCATCTCACTTTGATGGGACACCCAGGTGGGTTTTGAAAGTCTCTAGGGAAAGAGACAGCATCGATAGCTGGACCCTGCATAGGGTGAGCATTTTTCAGCCAAATCAGACTGATTCTTCTGAACTGGGCCCTCTATCAGATGCCTGCTTGCTTTGCTGAGAGACACAAAACATACCAAGAGCACATTGCCACCAATGTCACCTTCAATCCCCCCACCTTATCCCCAGGACCAGTCTTTGCTTTATCTGCAGCAAAACCATGACATTGTCCCAACCTATTGCCCATATTTGGGGGTTAAAACAAAAGACAACTACCCAAATGACAGGGATGTACTCTGTAACCAGCAATGGTGCTGGGATAGGAAATGCATCCTGGCTTTTTTGCTCCTCAGATGCCGAGCTAGCCCACTGAAGTGCCCCCACAGTACTGCCCTCCTTATCCTCACCAGCCTCCTCTGAGCTCCACCTTGGAAGTGGCTGCAAGGGGAACCTGCTTGCATGTGGATGAAGAACATGCTAGAGCTGGAGCTGTGATTCATGCTCTTAGCTGTCTGGTCTGATGGTTCCTTCTGCCCAGCCAGACTTGGGCTCAGGCAGGCAGGACAAGAGAAACCAGGAGCTTGGCATGATGAGGAGCCTTCCTCTGCTCTTGCCTATCTCCTCTCCAAAAAGGATCTCCTCGGTAGACTTTCAACCCTTCTTTGCAGCTCCTGCTCTGTACCAGCCCAACAGACAGTGAAGTTATTTGTTTATGGGTGTCGTTTTGTCAAGTGAGCAGCTTAGCCCAGGCTAGTGTCTATATATAGATGCTGGGTGCATTTTTTGAGAGTTTTGTTGCTCTGATGCTGGATTCATCCCAGGCAGGCTGTCTCCGAGGAGGCAGCACTGCTGAACCTTTTGGGTGGCAGCACATGTTGCTGAGGGTCTTGTGGTCTTGCTTCTTTGGAGGACTTGGTTTGAGGACTGGGTAGGGCAGGGTGTTATGAGGCAAGATGATTAATAACTACTTAATAAGGTCATCACCATTCCAAATAAGCTGTCCCCATGGGATCCTCTCTTATCGAGCCCTGGTAGACAGGGCTATCAGGAGCTTGGTTCATTCCTGAATGAATACGCACTATAAGCAATGCTTCCTGGCATTGGCCCCAGGACAACACTCTTACTGGGACACCTCTCCAGTGCCAAGCACTGAGCTGGGTTATCTCCACATCCTCACTGCCAGCAGTTGGGCACCGGGGCTTTGGGAGCAGTCAGGAGAGCTGCAGACCTCTTCTCATCACCTCCCCATGAATGATGGGTGTTGGTGTTGTGCTTGGATGTGGTTCACTCCCCAAAGGTCCTTGGGAGCTGCTTGAGCTCTTTTGCATGAGCCATCAGGGCTCTGCCTGGCCTTGTTTGCTCTCTGCATGTCCTCTCTTCCTCTTCACACACCTCCAGCGTATCTTCACCGTGCCCTCCACATGCTTACATCTACCTTCCTCCTTCCCAGGGTGTCGGCACAGCACTGCGTTCACTCCTCCCAACACTCAATTTTTCCCAGCCCTATTTTTATTATGTCCCCTCAATTAAAGCACCAGCTCTGCAATCTCTCCCCCATCACTCTCCCACCTGGAGCAGACAAAAAAACCTGTGACGCCACAACCAACCCCAGCCCCAAGCAGCCAGCTCCTGCTGTTTGTTCTTAAATCCCTTCCCTCCTGCCTTGCTGGTTTGAAAGTCTGTACCCTAGAAGGGGCCTCCCAGCTTTCGCTGGCAACACTGCTTCAGACTGACCGCCACAGATAGTGTTTGGGAGTGAAAAAAAGTCATATATAAAATAATAATGAAAAAAAAAAATCCCAAAAGCCCCACAACAACAATAAAACCCCCCCAAAATCAAAACCTGAAAACCTCTTCTTGCCAGATCTCCTTGCTGAGGTTTTCCTAATCTCCCGCACTGCATGCTGGTGGGATGGCATCTTGGGAAGCAAGAAGAAACTCTGGGGTCTTGTTTTCTCACCCTTGTGGTTGGAGAAGCTCTACCCTGGGGTTGCACCTTCTGACAGGGTCATGGGTGAGGTGTGTGGTGAGAGTCTTGATGCATCGATGGGGGTTCTTTTTAGCTTTTGGAGGTGGCTCTTTCCCTCTTACCCAGAGGAGGTGCTTCCAGCCCACCTTGCTGCACGTGTGGAGCAGATGGGGAAGGAAAAAGAAAGAAAATCCTGGGGACTGAGAGGAGATGCGGAGGGAACCCATCATCCGGAGGGTGCATCCCCTCCTCGCCTGCATCCTGGGCAGCGTCCGGGAGGGAGGAGAGAGAAGAGGGAGGGCGACGCTCCGCTCGGGGTTTATTAGATTGGACATAATCATCATTAAATAAGGCAGCCCCCCCCCTCCACACCCCTCCTTGAGGGGGGAGGGGGGAAAGGAGGGGGAGCGGAGCGCCTCGGGGCATTCTAGATAAGGGCGTCTAACGCATCGCAGAGCCGGGCAGCGCGGAGAGCCTCGCCGTGCCCCGGGAACCCCGGCTGCGGGCAGAAAGGGGGGTCCCCGCCGCCGTGCTCTCGCCCTTCTCCTCCTCCTCCTCTTCCTCCTCCTCCTCTCGTAGGAGCAGAGGGGAGGAGAGCGGTGCCGGCGAAAAGTTGGGGGTAGCGGCTGCGGTGGGGGCCGGGGGAGGATGCCCCGTCGCTGCCGCCCGCCGCCCCCCT
>VWZI01011770.1:251144-306690 GCA_013396835.1 Psilopogon haemacephalus | reverse complement strand
AACTTCATCCCCAAGGAAGATGCTGCTCGGCGGGACCCCTCTGGCCGCGCTGCTGCTGGCGGCTCTTTGCCTGGCCCACGGGGATCCCCGTTCTTCCGAGCTCCCGCCGGGCTCCGGTTGCGGGCTGGAGACTCGGAGCCGCCGCTCAGCCCCCCCGCATCATCCCTACGGGCTATACCCGCAGACTGCCGGAGCGCTCCGGGTGATGGGAGCTGCAGCCCCGCCAGCCGCCGGGCTAGCCAGGGGCCGGAGAGCTCGGGGAGCCGGGGGAGGAGGAGGAAGAGAAGCCGAGGGCCAGGTGCGGAGAGCAAGGCTGCAGGTGCCTAACTCCCCGCGGCAGCGGCCGCTGCCCGCCCTCTACTTCTCGAGCGGCCGGGAGCAGCTGGCGGCGCGGCCGGAGGCGCTGCCGGACATCCCCCGGGAGCAGTTCAGCCTGGAGCTATGGGTGAAGGCGGAGGGCGGACAGAGCAACCCGGCCATCATCGCAGGTAACACCCGGCCGGCCGGCGGGCAGCCTGGGAGGGATGCGGAACCCACCCCCCCTACTCCCTTCCCAAACTGCTCTGTGGCAGATGATACTTCGCGCCCCCACCCCTGTGTCCTCTGTACCCCAGGAGTGAATAGTCCTCCTTCCCTTGAGACCAAACCTTCAAACATCCCCTCCCCTCTTCTGCCCCCCGCCCTATTCTTCTCCCCGCCCGCCCCCAGGGCTCCTGTAGAGTGTCTCGCTCTCCTCCCGCTGGTAGCTGGAAGGTCCCTTTTGAGACACACTCTGCACGACCCCTCCCCACCTCTATTTCTCCTTCCCCTGGAGCTGTGTGGGGTCCCCCGCCCGGCCGTACGGCAGTGGGTCCCGACGCTGAGCTCCTGGTGGGTCCCGGGGCAATGGCCGCACGGTGGCAGCCGCGCTGCGCGTACGGCCCCGGCATCACCCCCGCCCCGGTCCCTACTCCCGGGGCTCGGCCCCGAGGGTTCGAGCAGCTGCTCCTGGGGGACAGGGCGGCCGCAGCTAGACCTTCCACTGGGAACCTCTCCTTCGCCCCTCTAAGCAATTGGCTTAAGCTGGAGGCACGGCCAGGCCTCAGGGTGAGTGAATGAAGTTAACTCCCGTTGGTGATTGGTCACCAGTGGTTTTCCTCAGGGCTCAGGGCTGGGACTGGTTCTGTTCAATACCCTTATTTAATAATCTGGATGAGGCGATTGAGGACACCCTTACTACATTTGCAGATGACACCAAGATGGGTGGGAGTATTGACCTGCTGGAAGGTAGGGAGGGTCTACAGAGAAGTCTGGACAGGATGGATCAAAGGGCTGAGGTCAGTGTGATGAGGTTCAAGAAGGTCAGATTGCCGGGTCTTGCTCTTGGGTCACAACAACTCCACGAACGCTCCAGGCTTGGGGCAGAGTGCCTGGAAACCTCTCTGTTAGAAAAGGGCCTTGGAGTGTCGGTCAATAGGTGGCTGAATGCGAGACAGTGCTGTGTCCAGGTGTTCAAGGAGGCCAAGGAGCATCCTGGTCTGTGTCAGCAATAGTGTGGCCAGCAGGAATAGGGAAGTGATTGTCTCACTATAGTGGACAATGGTGAGGCTGCACCTCCAACACTGTCTTCACTTTTGTGTCTCTCACTCTAAGAAGGACACTGAGGTGCTGGAGCGTGTCCAGAGAAGGACAATGAAGTTGGTAAACACAAATCCTGTGAGAAGTGGCTGAGGGAACTGGGTGTATTTAGCCTGGAGGAAATGAGGCCGAGCAAGCTCCTCACTCTCTACAGCTCCCTGAAAAGAGTTTGGAGCCAGGTGGGGGTCTCTTAAGTCACAAGTGATAGGACAAGAGAAAACTGCCTCAAGTTGTGCCAGAGGAGATTTAGGCTGATCATGAGAAACAATTTCTTCCCTGAAAGGATTGTCAAACCCTGGCTCAGGGCGGTGGTGGAATCCTCATCCCTGGAGGGTTTCTAAAGCAATGTAGATGTGGTGCTGAGTGACAGTTTAGTGGTGACCTGGCAGTGCTAGGTTAATCTTTAGACTCAGTGAATTTAAACATCATTTAGAACCTAAATCGTTCTGTGATTCTAGAAACAGGCAGGTGATGGAGAACCTGGGAAAGAGAGGAGAGCAGCACATGGGCACAGAGCAGATGTCACCTCTTGTAACAGTGCTTCATGCAGCCTTGCCAGATTATGTGTTCATGGCAGGGCCCAAGCACAGCAGGACAGCACAGCGATGCCAGGCAGGGCTGAGGATGGGTGGCAGTGCCAAGATGGACCATTTCCATGGCAAGTTTGTTGTGTTTCTGTGCTGGCTGGGGAAGCTCTTTCTCTGTCTCAACTCTCCCTCCACTTATGGCCCCTCTACTCTGCTTTGCTTACCATCTGGCCCCTTTCTTTAATTTATTTCCTTGGTGCATTGGGGTGATAGAGTCACAGAATGCTTTGGGTTGGAAGGGATCTTTAAAGGTTGCTTAGTCCAACTGCCCTGCAGTCAGCAGAGACATCTGCAACTAGATCAAGTTGCTCAGAGTCATGGAACCATGGATGGGGTGTTTGCTACTTCTCTAGGCAGTCTGGGCCAGTGTCACACCACCCTTGCTGTACAAAACTTTTTCCTTCTATCCAGTAGAGCCGTCTGGCTAGATAGCTGCAGGGTTGCTGTGGAAGAGGTGGGAGTGATAAGCTAGAGGCTGGGTGGCAAAGGGTGAACATAGCCATGTAGGAGGAACAGATCTAGCGTTCAGCTCACTGTTTGCCTTCACACCAGGGTCCTTGCTGCCTTGGGATAGGGAGCACACATGGGAGACAGGGAGCCTTGGGATAGGGAGCACACTTGGGAGATAGGGAGCCTTGGGATAGGGAGTGTACGGAACATACTTCCCAGCTGTGTGCTCTTTAAAACCCACAATAAGAGGTCTGGCTGGCAGGTGCTGGGTGTTACTTTCCCCACCTAAGCAGCAGATTTGTGATTCAGTAATTTTTTTTTCACTTCCTTTTTAGTTCCTTGCAGTGGTTGCTCACACTGGAGACTCACTTGGGCTGGCACTCACTTGGGTAATGTGCCCTGGCCTCTGTGCTTCAGGGTTTGAGTCAGCCCCACACACCTCCAGCTCTCTGAGTCACAGCCCACTTCCCACCGTCTCCCTGCAGCTGGGAGCATGGTGCCAGAGGAGGGTGGCTAAGTGGCACAGGCAAGCACTGCTGGCATTTTGTGTGAGTGGGTGATGAAGGGAGCTGCCAGACCTTCAGCAGGTGCTGAGTCTGCTTCTGATCTGCTGCTTCTGTTGTGTCAGTAGAGAGAGGACCAAGCTGTGAGGTGGTCTAAAGTGTATGAAAAGCTGGAGATGCTCTAGTGTCTGTGTGTGAGGAAAGGCAAGAGGGATGTGAAGCATTGTGTACACGGGTTCCCCAGTTCAAGCAGTTCAAGAGAGACAGTAACTGCTGGAGACAATCCAGTCAAGACTACAAAGATGATGGAGGGACCGGAGCATCTCTCCAGGAGTATTTAGCCTGAAGAAGAGAAGGCTGAGATGGGGTCTGATCAATAGCTAAGGGGCAGGAAGCAAAAGAGGGGGTCAGGCTCTTTGCAGTGGTGCCCAGAGACAGGATAAGGGCCAATGGTCACCAGCCTGGAACCCAGGAGGTTCCATCTGAATGTGAAGATAATTTTTTTTAATGTGAGGGTGTTGGAGCCCTGGAGCAGGCTGCCTAGAAGGGTTGTGGAGTTTCCTTCTCTGGAGAGATTTTAAACTCAATCAACAATGTGATCCTGGGGAGCCTGTTCTGGGTGACACCATTTTAGCAGGGAGGTTGAACTCCAGATATCCAGAGGTCCCTTCCAACCTGAACCCTTCTGTGATTCATTATGATTCATTGAATTCTGTGAAAGCAGGGCAGAACTGAACATCTTCCTGCATCACTGCCTGGGAAATATGGCCAGGCTGAGCAGCTCTGTCTGGACAAAGCAATCTGTGCTGCTGGCTAGTATGACTGCTTCCTGGATTGAAGATTCAGGATTTGGGACTTTGTTCCTGTACATGTCACATTTTGCCTTAGGGTCCTTCTGAATGGGGCTGTTCATTTATCTCAGCCCCTCTTTCATAGGGCTATAACTTCAGTGTCCTGCCGTGGCCACCACTAGAGAAGAGTGGTTTCTCTTTCATGTCTTTCTCATTTTGGGCAGAAGATGAGAGTCCTTTCGTGTGATACCATTTCTTCTTACCCCTTTTTGTCTCCCCTTCATCCACACCTACTCTGCTTCCAGTAAACCCCAAAGGATTTCCCTTTGTTCCAGATTAAGGTTTGTTTTCACTCAGATCGAAGATGATTTTATTTAGTCAGAAGATCTCTCACTGGAGGCAGTCCCAAACTTCACTGTGTCTAAGCTCAGGTACCCTCCTCAGGTTCCTGACATGCTCATTAGTGTACACTCTGAGGGATGACCACTCTCTTGGACCAGCTCAGCTGGGAGTTCTTGGCCTGTGTCAGATCCTTCAGAGCTCTGACAGAAATTGCCCCTTGTCATCTGGATCTCAAAGTGTGGCTGAACTATTTGTTGTGCTGCAAAGCTTGTGGCCCCAGCAGACAGGAGAAGATGCAGCTTTGAGTGTGGTCTTTATAAACTGCTACTCTCTTTAGATCCTTTCCCACCTGCACTTGCATGTGCCAACAGCTCTTTGCCTTCCTGGTGGGTTACACTAGCACAAAATACCAAGTTCCTTGGCAAATCCCAAGGGGTCTTCCGGGGCCCAGAAACTGGTCTCCTGATGATTTCTTGTGGAATCCCTCTGGAGATGCCAGGAGCTGGCAGTGGGCAGCTCTGATTGTCATTCTGCAACAGCTCCCAGCTGCAGGACAAGCTGCTCTGCCTGTACATTCTGTGGCTGCACCAAACATAGCATCCCTAGGAAGCACCATCTGCTTTCCAGCCTCTTTGGTAGAGCTGAACTTGGGCTTCTTGCACCCCTTTGATAAATCCTCCAGACCCAACTCCATACTACAGGTTTTAGGCTTGCTTAAGGGTCTTTTGGGCAGTTTTAAACTCATGAGACATTTCCAGGCTTGGCTTCATCATGGATCTGTGGAGATGCTAGAACACGCTCCCACCAGACGGCAACTTCACTCCTGACACTGTCCCACTGTTTTGCCTTAGTGTTTAAAAAAAATATGGGGCACTTGAGATCATTCCAAGGTGACATGCATGAGTTTTCCCAAGAGAGGAGATAAGAAGCCATGTCTCCTCAAGCCTAGTTAGAACCAAATACTAGAATGGCTTTTGAGTGCAGATTTAAGCACATTTCAGTCAGTACCCAGCCCAAAAGCACTCCCCAGCTTTGTCTTCTCATGCCTGAAAGGCCTCTTTGCCTGCCTTCTGCTTTTTGGCTCCTGCCTGTCTCAGCTTCCCCTGGTCTTTCTGCTTCCCTTTCACAATCCACCAGAAAACAAGAGTTGATCAAAGCCCAACCGCCCACAGAAGCTTTGTCCATGGCTGCCTTTGTAGTGAGTGGTGGGAGGGATCTGTGCCAGGGGTGGTTACGACCGTGGGATGTCCAAGAAGCCACCACCCGTCTCACCCTCAGTGAGAGAGATGGATGGAGGGAGGGGTGCTGCTTCCTGGGGTGCAGTGGGGCTTGATGTGACTTTTGCTGACCACATTTATGAGCGCTGGCAGGGGACACATAGGGTCATGCTAACCTGGCTTCAGTCACATGCACTGGATAAAAGCCAGGAGCTTCTGCTCCTCCTGGAACTCCTGCTCCTCTACACATCTGCCTCTGTCTGCTGGCCTCTTTGCAGTCCAAGTGGCAGGTACAAGTTTCCCGGAGTGTCACACTGAGCATCCCCAGAGACAGGCGATGTAGTGGGATGGGGCAGGAGTGCTTTGGTTTGGCTCCTGGTGCCCTGATGGCACAGAGATGGGCAAGTGGCATGTGCAATAGGAGTGGCATAGTGAGGGGCAGGGGAACCCACAGTACAAGGAAAAGCAAACTGAAGCACATGGAATGCTTCAGCAGGAGTGTAAGGACCTCTGGATGTGGCAGCTGCCTTCAGCAGCATTGGTTCACCATTGCATCTGGAAGCTATTTTTTGGGGTGGATAGACAGAGAGCGAGGGTATCCCAGAAGGTGCTACTGGTGCGGCTCAAAGCATGACTTGGAGCTTGCTTGTCCCAGCAATGACCTGTGTGAGTGTCAGTGCTGTGTCAGTTTAGGAGACCAGAAGCATTTGTTTCAAGCAGCAGGTCCATTTGCCCTTGCCTTGTTGACATGCCCTATGGCCACTGATTCCTGGAGGTGTAATTGCCCTCAAGCCCCTGCTTCCTACCCATGGACAATCAGCAGACAGAGTTTCAGGGAAGATCAGCAAAGCCCAGTCTAAAACACAAGTTTGCAACAGCTTTAGGTACACTGGGGGAGGCTGAGTCCAAAGCTGCTCCTGGGAATGGATTCATGCTTGAGAGACCTTGGGGCTGAGGAGTGCACGTGCCTGGCTGGAGGCTGCACATCCTTCTCCCACTCTTGCCCGCCCGCATTGGATGCATGACTGGGAGGAAAACTGGAGCGTAAAGGAGAGCTGTAAATCTGCCTGGAAGCTGGTGGGGAAGGAGTCCCTGGAGGAGGCTGTTTTGCTTTGGGTTGCTGTGCTCTAATTCTTAAAAGCTTTGGCCTGCAGATAAAAAGCTTGGCCTCTAATCCTGTCCCACAGGAGTTCTCCTACAGAGAGAAGCTCAGAAACACCTTGCTCTTCGTGTTCTTCCTCTCCTGTCCATCCCGCCTCTCCAGCTCTGCCCTCCCTCTGGTCACTCCACCTGCTCATCCAAGTGATTTTAGATGTAGATTGAGGTGTTCCCGATGGTGCTGTACTGATTGCCTAACTCCGACCTCCCTAATTTACCCATTGTTGTGGCAGAAGGAGCTTCCCCAAATCCCTGCCGAGGGGTGTCCTGCTGCTGAGAGCACAGCTTGTGCTCCAAGAAGGAGTGACGATGCTCTCTGGTCCTTATCAGCTTTCTTCTCTATCAATCCCCGTCCCTTGTCCCTGCTGCAGGTGTCTTCGACAACTGCTCACACACAGCCAGTGATAAGGGTTGGGCACTGGGCATTCGTGCCCTGCAGCTTGGTGGCAAGAAGGATGCCCGCTTCTTCTTCTCCCTCCGAACAGACCGGGCAGCTGCTGCCACTGAGGTGACCTCCTACCACCGCTACCACCCTGAGGCATGGACCCACTTAGCTGCCACCTATGATGGGCAGTGGATGACTCTCTACGTGGATGGGGCGCGGGTGGCCCGCAGCGGCGGGCAGGAGGGACCTCTGCACAGCACTTTCATGGCCTCCTGTCGCACGCTGCTGCTGGGGGGCGATGCCTGGGGCACGGCGCATTCGTTCCGGGGACATATAGCCGGGCTGGCCCTGTGGCAGGAAGCCCTGTCTCAAAGCCATCTCCAGCGTCTTTTCTTAGAAGAGGTGGCTGGAGGGTTGGCAGGGCTGGCTCTGGCCGCTGGCTTTGCCACCCCTGAGGAGCGCTGGGTGCCTTTTCGGGATGCCTCCTTCCCCCAGCAGCGGGTGCTGCCGTCCCCACCGTCCCCCATCCTGCAGCCCCTGGGACCTCCTGCCTGCGGGCAGACCGCCTGCGATAACGTGGAACTGGTCTCCCAGTACAACCAGCACTGGCCGCTGCGGAGCGGGAAGGTGGTGCGGTACCGGGTGGTGAACCTGTCGGAGGACGACGGCAGGCGACCGACGGTCAGCCGGGAGCAGGTCTGGCGGCAACACTGGGCACTGAGCGAAGCGTTCCGACCTTACAACATCTCCTGGCAGCTGAGCTTGCTGGAGGTGCGCAACTCCTCCCTGCGCCGCCGCGTCGTCCTCCTGGGCTGCGAGCCAAGCAAGGTGGGCAACGAGCGCTGCGACCCCGAATGCGAGCACCCCCTGACCGGCTATGACGGTGGGGACTGCCGCCGGTCTGGCCGCTGCTTCTCCTGGAAGCGCCGCGACGGTGTCTGCCACATGGAGTGCAACAACATGTTGGATGACTTTGATGATGGTGATTGCTGTGATCCACGGGCCACTGATGTCACCAGGACCTGCTTTGACCCTGATTCGCCCTACAGGTAGGTGTGGGGGCTATGAGGGGGTGCCAATTTGAAGGATGGGGTGCACCCTCTTCTTGACACCCACTCAATGCTTGGATATTGTTTCTGACCTACCACTTTCCAGTGTGGGAAACTGGAGAAGTGTTTTTTCATGGGATGAGCGTGTCGTGCCATCTAGGGCAAGTAAATCCCACAGTTCAGGATGGTGCTGAGTCTTACCTCCCTTGATTTTGAGTGGTTTTCTCCTCCAAAACGACCTGAGGGTGATGAGGAACCCCACTTTGGGGGGATACCCAGTGCAGAGTGACATGCCAGCAGGACTGTGGCCATTCCTAGGTGAGCAGAGCATCCCCACGCCAAAGGTGCTGCTTTCCCTGCTCTCCAGCTGCGCGAGATTCAGTGGGAGGGTTGCTGTCTCTTCCCTGCCTGCCATGGATGTGTTCTAAAGCCTGGTTCCTTAGTTTGGATTCAAAATGTCTTTGCCTGCATGCCAGGGTGGGGACAAGGAGGTGATGGGGCAAGGTATGAGCAGCAGGTGTTGATAAGGTGTAGGTTGGTTGATGTGTGTGAACCTCCCCTAATCTCGCCCTGGGGAGTGATGCCTGTGGGGAGATAACCCTTAGCTGAGCATCGGCAGAGGCTGACCAAACCCTGCAGCTCAAAGCCAAATGATGACCGAGGACCAAATTCCCTTTTTCAGGCAAAGGCATGCGTGACTGCTTGATGCCAGGTGAGGATAGGTGAAAATTGCTCTGCAAACCCTACCATGCTCTGTAGACAACGGTCTTGTGATGGTCTCATCAGCACATGGCACTAGGGGACTTCTTCTTTCCCTGGCAGCCTTTGGTGGAAGCAGCTAGGGTGGGATGGAGAGGGGGACCCCACTGTGTGATGAAGGACCTTGCAGCAATGAGGGCTGTGGTCTTGGCACGGTTGGTGGCTTTCTCATGCCTGCCCTCCTCCCTGGAGCCTCTGAAGTGCTGGCAGCCCTGCTGCTGGCTTCTAGTGCTCAGGGCTCTGCCAAATCTGCTCTCTGGCCAGAGACAGGGAAGGAAAGAAAAAATCATGCNTTTTTTTTTTTCCCCCCAAGCCATTTATGTCTCTGTCAGAGAAAATCAGTTATTCCCTGCTGCTGGCTCCTGGCAATGGGCAGAGGTGCCCACTGGAGCACCATCCAGGATGGATGGCAGCACCTGGGGAGACAGGCTGCAAGGGAAGGTTTTAGGGACAAGTTACTCCTTTCATCTTCTTCGCCCTTGAGTTTTCCCCCCCTGGGCTGTGGGAGCAGGTAGGCTATGACTATAAATTCTTTCATCCCAAGCCAACTTCTGCTCTTCTGTCTGCTGCTTCTCAGGTGGGACTTGGAGGGAGAAGAGGGGAAGCAGGCATCTCTGCTTGAGTGGTGGTGATGGGAGAGGAACAGCACTTCTCTTCCTCTCTTCCTGAGCCTTTTTTAAAATCCTTCAGTCATCTGAGTAAACATGGGATGAAGATGAGGAGTCATATTTCAAACGTATTTCTCTGACCACAGAACCTCTGCCCAAGCAGCTCTCTAGAAGATGTTTCCCCCATTCCTGGAAGTCTCGTTGGTGGAAGCTGCTGCCACCACCCTGTGCCTGCCCATTCTCTCATTTTCCCTGTAAGCAAGCATGGGCAGTGCTTCCCCGAGCACTGGGGACATGAATGGCTCTCCTGCCTGCAGGACAGGTCTGCTGCCTGTGTAATGACTCTGCTCATGGTGGCCACAGGCATCCAAAGCCACTTGGCCTTTGCTTTGGCCAGGCAGAGGCTCTGTCCTTGCCCTCTGTGGGCAGTTAGGGAAATGTTTTCATCCTCAGACCAGAAGGGCTCCACCTTAAATTAAAAAAGGCCAAATTTTTGCTGGTATGAATCAGGGCTTCTATTTGTCAGGATTTTCCCCTGAAAGTTGGGAAAGCAAAAACAAAACAAAGCAAAATAAAAAAAAACCAAAACCTTGCTTCTGTGGGAAAGGAATGGGAAAATGGGAACACTGGGAAAATAACAAATCTTTGGCAATTTTCTTTCTCCAGACCTCAATGGCCTGCAGAGAGATTGATTGTTTGTAGGCTGAGATCTGAAAATTGAAATCCAGTGTGCCTGGCATTTGGGAAATGTGGGGGGTATGAGGTGAATCTTGCTGCTGCTGAGCTCTTCTGAGCTGTCTTTGGCCAGCTTCTTCAGAGATGCTGGTGGACTTTCACTGTCCCTGTCTCATCTCTGCTGAGAGCACTCTGGCTCCTAGGGAAGAATATGTATGTCTGTGGGAAGACATATGTATGTTGGATGGGACAGCATCAAGGACCTGAAGAAGGACCTGGGCTACACTGAGAAGTTGCTCTCATGTGGTCTAACCTCATGATGTTAAACAAGGCCAAGTGCAAAGCCCTGCAAGTGGGTCAGGGAAATCCCCAGTATCAGCAGAGGCTGGGGGATGAAGGGATGGAGAGCAGCTCCGTGGAGAAGGACGTGGGGAAGTTGGTGGATGAAAAGATGGACATGAGCTGGCATTGTGTGCTCACAGCCCAGACCCAACCCTGTCCTGAGCTGATCCACAGCAGTGTGGGCAGCAGGTGGAGGAAGGGAGTTCTGCCCCTCTGTTCTGTCTGCTCTGCTGAGACCCCACCTGCAGTGCTGGGGCCAGTTCTGGATTCTCAGCACAGGAGAGACAGGGACCTGTTGGACTGGAGACAGAGGAAGCCACAGCAATGATGAGAGGGCTGGAAGCCCCTTGCTGTGAGAACAGGCTGACAGAGCTGGAGTTGTTCAGCCTGGAGAAGAGAAGGCTCCAGGTAGACCTTCTTGGGGCCTTTTGGAAAAGGGACCAATAAGAAAGACAGAGACAGATTTTGAGCAGGGCCTTGCGACAGGACAAGGGGTGATGGTTTGAACAAAAAAAAAAGGAAAAAATTAGGCTAGATATGAGAAAGAAATTGTTCCCAAAGAGAGTGGTGAAACACTGGCCCAGTTTGCCTAGAGAGGTGGTACATCCCTGGGAACATTCCCTGTGAGGTTGGATGGGGCTTTGACCAACCTACTCTAGCTGAAGGTGTCCCTGTACACTTCAGGGAGATTGGACTAGATGACCTTCAAAATTCCTTTCCGAGCCAAATCGTTCTGTGATTCTATGAAAGCCACTGGGAAATTGGCAGTGTAAGTCTGGGAAAGTCCAAGGTGAGGTTGAACTCACCAAAGGGCACATCCAAAGCTGACAAATCCCATGATACATGAACAGGCAATTTTAGCCCAAAGGGATTTGCTCAGGCAGAGCTCCTTCTGTGTTTTCTCATAAGGTATTGTAGTTAAATGAACATTCATGAGGAGCAGGGCAGCTGGGGATCTTCCAGCAGGATTTTTTTAGGGTAAAAGCCAAAACGGGAGAAATAATGCAAAATAAAATTTAACAAACTGCGGAAAGGGGCTCGATAGGAGCCAGGTGCCTCGATGTGAACAGCAGCATTTGGGCTGTAACTGGAGGAGAGCTGGCTGCTGCTCTGCCGAGATGCCTGAGCTTTTTCATACCTGCTGGAGAACCTCCTGCCAGAGCTCAGGAGGGATCTGCGGCTCTGGGATAGCCAGGGAAGAGTAAAACTGCACTTCAGGTGGTGCTCTCTAATTCTCCTTTTAGATCAAGGGGGGCAGACAAGAAACAGGGAGACTTTGTAATGGTGTAAATAAGCTCTGGTGTGTTTCCTGTCAATGCTCTCACAAAGAATCATTTGGATGTGGATGTTCCTTAGTACAGGCAAAAATAATGCCAATGAGAAAGTCAGAGTGAGACAGTGGGCAAGTTCTTCCTAGCATTGTAGACAGATTCAGTCCATTTTGGTGAAGGGTCTCAATACCTTTCCTCTACCTCAAGTAGCAACCTGGTCTAGTAGAAGGTGTCTCTGCCTATGGTGAGGGTGTTGGAACTGCATGATCTTTAAGGTCCCTTCCAAACCAAACCATTTTACAATTCTGTGACTTGCTTGGCCTTAAGCACTCATGAAAAGATTTTATCATCTTACAACATCCCTCATGTAAAATCTTCTCTTGGGATGCAGCTTTGAGAAAGGCAAATCAGAGGGATAAGTCTCACAAACAGAGGTAACTCTGATGCTTCTTAGCTGGTGAACATCTCAGTGTGCTTCCAGGGCCACACTTGGTGCTAGCATATACCCTCTCCCATGCTTAGCAAGGGAGGGAAATGAGATTTGAAAAGAAGGATCTTAAAGTTTTGGTGTGGATGTACCACACAGCAGCCCAGGCAGGAGCTGTCCCCAGCTCTGGGGCAGAGGCTGATGCTGAAACGATGGCAGTGTTGCTGTGCACAATGCAAGGTCATCAAGTCACCTTGATGAATCCTTCCTTGTCAGAGTGCTGGAACTGCCCAGAGAGACCGAGGAGTCTCCTCTGGAAATATTCAAACATGATCCTGAGCAACCTGCTCTAGGCACACCTGCTTTAACAGGGAGGATGGACTAGAAGATCTCCAGAAGTCATTTCAAAACCCTGCCATTGATTCTGTGATTTCTGCACCTCCTTGAGAAGCATAACACAAGTCCTGCTGTGCTTTGAGGCAGCCACCACCCATGCCTAACACCTACCAGTGGGACTATGTGCTTGTGGCTAGAGGGATATTTAAGCAAGAGATCTGGAGAACAACTGAGTGCAGACACCCCTACAAAGCACAACTGGAGCCACAGGAAGAAAATCAGGAACTTCTCATTCACCCTGACCCACTCTATGAAGAACAAGGGGACAGACAATGGCAGGAGGGCTGCCTGCTGTCATCCTTCACCCAGACCCACCCTGATTTACAGCATTTTCCAGGAGCTGCTGGCAGTGCAGTACCAGTGCCTGGAGTAGAACTTGCCTTGGTTTGCTGCACAGGCATCTCCTCGCAGTGCTTGAGTGCTGCTGGAACGGGTGCTCTTGGAAGGGAAGCAGCAACAGCTCATTAACAGCAATTAACACTCAGCAAGGATCTCCCGCGGGCAGTTAGTCAATGAGAGTCTGGTGTGTGACACAGTTAATGTGAAAAGAAAATCTGGAGTGGAGTCTGGAGAGCAAAGTGAAGAAGGACAGAGCTGCTGGGCCTTCCCTCTCACTGCCCAAAGTAATAGCAGGAATAGCCTAAGGGACAAAAGGAGGTGGAAAATTACAAGGTATCTCCAGCCTTTTGGTAGTAGTCTCCACTGGGATGACCACAGCTGGAGTATTGATGTGTACCTGATGAGCAGGACACTTGATGGGCTTTAATGCAAGCTTAGCTGGCCTCCTATCTTAAGGGAAGGATGCTTAATTGTGTTAAGGCTGCTTGGGAGCCTCCCCAGCAAGTCTAATGAGTGCCTTCAAAAGCTGACCCAGATTAACCTTGCCAAATATCCCACTGAGGAAGAACAAATGACTCTGAGCTATTCTCTGGCACTTGAGCAGCCGGTTGTCAAGTCAATCTGGTTGGATCCATTGCATAAAAGGTGTAAAATGGAGAGCAGGTGAGGCAAGGATGGCATCATTCAAATTAGCTGCTCACTTGCTCTCCACTTTTCCTTGCTGTATGAAGCCTTGGCAGATCTTCCTTTCAGTAAAAGAGGATATGTAAGTGCAACGCTACTTTAAAATTGCACACCTTGGGAACAACCTGAGGTCAGCAATGCTGTTGTAAAGTATAGGTTTGACTGGAGATAGTAGGTGCCTGGGGACATCTTCATTTGCTGCTTGTGGTGGTGGGGTCACTTGAAGGATGGATGGAGAGAGTGTATTATCTGCAAGATCTTGAACTCACTACCTGGGAAGTGTGGAGTGGAAGAAACTAGTTGCTTGTCTGGTGCTCCCACGAGGAAAACATGGTTAGAAAGTGTCCCTGCTCAGGGACAGCTCTGGCTGCCTTTTAGCTCTCACTGGCACCTCTTAGAGTCCTTCTGGCCCATACCCAGATATTGGTCTAGTGTTCCATGGGGAGCAAGCCTCAAGTGCAGAACTAGGGGCTTCTAAGTGTGATAGTGAGGAGATGGGTGCTTTAGAGACACTAAAGGTGGCAGTGCTAGGCTCATTGGCTTCTGAGCTTGTCACTTCTTCTGTCTAGTAGACCTGCTGGGACTCAAGAGATGCTGTAATAAACAGGGCTTTTTTTTTTTTTTTTTTTTTTTTTTTTTTTTCTGGAGCTTGATGATTTCTTGCTGGATGCTTTAAAGTTTGATGAGAGTGGTTGGATTTGAGCTCATCAAAGAAACTTAGTCTTCTCTTGTAGGAAATCTCAGCCTCTTTGAGGTTTCCCATTGATTACTGGTTTCAAAACCTGGCAAAGGCAGAAGGGATTGTCCTGAGTAAAGCCTATTATAATCAGGTGGACAGGATGTCTACCAAGATGCTTGCTCATGATAGCAATTGAAGACTATATCCACGTGAACATTCTTTTGGGTGACTCAGCTGCCTCAGAACCCTAGCTTGAGAGCAAAGACCACAAATTTGCTTTTTGACCTTCTCAAAGTACATTGGAGAGTGGTTGGTATGTTACTACTCCTTGATAAGTATTTGGTGTGTTGTGCCAAAGGTGAGCACATAAGTGGGGCTTTGCTTCCAAGAGGGAGGATTCAGGGGGGTGAGATGATAGATGTGCCATAGGCTTAGTTGGTGCCATTTAGAGGGCTTTGCAGTGTGTTCCTGTTTATGCCCCTTGAGGAACAGCACAGCTTGACCTTTGGCTGCTGCCTTTGATGTCCCTGCAAGATTCTGATTCCTGGTAGGCTGTGGAGGTTGCACTTTTCCTTCCATGTGATGCATTTGCCTGTCCTTGTGTCTATTGTATTTCCCAAACTTTATGACAAATGAGTTGGGAACCTTGAAAAGTGGGACTTCTTACAAACCTTGTAAAAGAGGGCAATTGTAACTTCTCCAGTGTGGGTTGATAAAAAGCAAAGGGTAGATGTAGGTGATGAGAGATCCGTGGGGAGAAGGATGGGAGTGGCAGAGGAGATGGTGATGGGGGCTCCAGCATGGAGGCATACTCTAAGGCATACAAGGCAAGATCAAGGTCTGAACAAGCTCCTCCACTATGACATCAGGCCAGTGACACTGTGGGTTGAAGTGATGCCAAGGTGCAGCTGTCCAAGGGACCATGCAAAGACTTGGGGAGACTGATCTCATCGCACTCTGGTGGGACCAGAGTTCTGTTGTGCTGCCCCAGGGACTGGAAGAGATTGAATAGCAGAGCTGTCCAGGTCCAAGAGCTGGTTCCCAGCCTCTGCCTTTGGTGTTGGCCAGAGCTGCTTGCTCTGTACAGCAAGATGGAGCATGCTATTGATGTGCCTAAATACAGAGCAAAGCAACCTCAAGTTGCAGCAGAGAAGATTCAGACTGAAAGAAGAATCTTGACAGAGAAGGTTCTCAAACACTGGAACAGGCTCCCCAGGCAGGTGGCTGAATCCACATCCCTGGAGGTATCTAAAAGACAAGATGCAGAGATACAGTGCTGAGGCAGATGGTTTAACACCAGCCTTGGTAGAGTAAGATAATGGTTGGACTTGATGATCTTAAAGGCCTTTCTCAACCAAAGTGATTCTGTGATTCTGGAAGGCAATAAAATCTCCAGTAATCCACTCCTTTACTTCCTGAGGTAGAAGGCACAGGGGTTAATTTCCAATCAGCTTCTGCTGGAGGATGAGTTTTGCTCACTCCCTCAAGCCTTCTTGTGAGCATGGAGCTGTCAGGCACCATGTTCCTTGAGGAACCTGCCAGGTCTCCTCCCAGAAGTGACCACATCTCCACGGGAGAGGGAGAACACGATATGTGTGTAAGCGAGGGGAGAGGACCCTGCCCAGCGGCAGCCTGGGCACTTTCAGAGGGGGAAACAGCTGTCCCAGATGTGAGCTATTGTTCTAGCAAACACCACTGTCTGGGGGGCTCACTTGAGGGGGCTGATTGCATCAGGATGGCAATTGTGAAGACACAGTGTGTGTCTGATGGCTCGGGGTCGGGGGGAGAGTCACTCTTTGTCTCGATGCTCAGCCCTCCCCAGGGCTGCTCCTCATCCTACCATACTGTTGCCTGTGGGTGGAGGACACCAGCCGAGACCTTGGCCAGGCTAGTGAGACTCCAGGAACTGAAACGGCAGGGCAGTGAGCTCAGCAGCCATCCAGTGGCACACCATCAGCTTGGTGTTGACGGGGTCTCTGGGATGATTTAATCCAGGTTTGGGTTGGCAGGCTGAGCCGTGGCCATCGGAGCCATTAAATGAACACACTGCTTCCCGTTTTCCTTGGCCCAGCCACCACCATGGTTTGGGAAATCAAGTTGTCCCTTCACAGAAAGCAAAGGGGAGTGACAGAGAACTGGTCCTGCAGAGCCCAAGCCCACCAAGGTGGTGCTGGGAGGCTTTGGAGAGAGTGAGGATGCTGAGCCTTTGTGAATGTCGCCTGCCAAGGGCTGTGCTGGGAAACAGAGGCAGCCTCAGAGTTTTGGTGGTGGGTTTTTTTTTTTTTTTTTTTGTTGTTGTTGTTTGTTTGTAGTTAATGTAGGATGGTTACAAAACTTCCCCAATAAATTATCTCCTGGCCTTTTTATATCCACAATGAAGGCATTTTTAGAATGCTGGCTTGAGCGTGCCATGCTCTGGCTGGGACACCTGGTTGCCTGGACCTAAAAAGAAGTTGGAGACTTGGGACTTGGCTTTTCCTCTTTTTATTTATTTACTTTTAAATAAATATATTTAAAAAGCAGGATTCTGGAGTGCTCAGCACAAGAAAGAGACCTGTTGGAGTAAATCCAGAAAGACCACAGAAAGGATCAGAAGGCTGGAACCCATCTGCTCTGAGGACAGGCTGAGAGAGTTGGGGTTGTTCAGTCTGGAGAAGGAAGGCTCTGGAGGACTTCCTTATGGCCTTTCAGGATTTAAAGTGTCTGCTCAGAAAGATGGGGAGAGCCTTTTTGTCAGGGCCTGTTGTGGCAGGACACGGGGATGGTTTAAACTGAAAGAGGAAGCCTTAGACTAGAGAGAAGGCAGACATTTTTTACCCTGAGGATGATGAGACATGGGCCCAGGCGTCCCGGAGAGGAGTTAGATGTCCCATCCCTGGAACCCTTCCAGGTCAGGTTGGGTGGAGTTCTGAGCAACCTGCTCTTGTTGCAGATGTCCCTGCTGACTGCAGAGGGTTTGGACTAGATGAGCTTTAAAGGTCTCTTCCAACCCAGGCCATTCTGTGATTCTGTGTTTGGCTTGAATAAGTTTCCTTTCCTATTTTTTTTTCTGTGGCTTGATTCCTTTCCTGATGAACACAAGGTTGGGAGTTTTTCCCCTCTGGCGAGAAGTTTAGGGTGAATATAGCAAAATCTTGAATCTTTGGCAACACTGGATCTTATCATCACAGTGAGGACAGAGGTTACTGACCACAGAGCTGCTGTTCCTCTTGTAGGAGAATAAGAATTCCTTAGCTTATTGCCCCAAGCAGCACCACAGAATCACAGAACAGTTTGGATTGGAAGGGAGCTTAAAGGTCTTCTAGTTCCAACCCCCATGCTATGGGCAGGGACACCTTCCACTAGAACCAGTTGTTCCAAGCTCCATCCAACTTGGCTTTGAAGACTTCCAGAGATGGGGCATCCACAACTTTCCTGAGCAACCTGTTCCAGTGCCTCACCACACTGACAATGAAGAATTTCTTCCTTGCACGTCATCTACATCTCCCTTTTCTGATCTGCAACTGTTACTTCGCAACATCTAAAGGGCAGGTGTCAGTGGGATGGGGCCAAATTCTTTTAGTGGTGCTCAGTGACAGGACAAGGGCAATAAGTATAAACTGGAGTCTAGGAGGTTCCATCTGAGCAGGAGGAAAGAATTATTTGCTGTAAGGGTGCCATGGCCCTGGAGCAGGCTGCTCAGAGAGTTTGCAGAGTCCTCTTCTATGGAGAGATTCCAAGCCCACCTGGACATTGTGATCCTGGGCAACCTGCGTGGGCAACACTGCTTTAGCTGGGAAGTTGGACCCCAGATCTCCAGAGGTCCCTTCCCATCTTCACCATGCTGAGATTCTTACTCCCCATTTGTGCAGCAGCGAGGTGCTGCTGTTGATGCTGAGGCTCTGGCCTCCTGCCCCATGGTCCCTGAGTGGAGAAGAGACATTTAATAAGAGGAGATCAAGCTGCTTGGTCCTAGACAAACTCAAGGATTTAATTTCTGCAGTTCTCCTTTGTCTGGAGTACTGTACTTGAGCCTCCTTGCCCTGGACCTCTGCTCAGCTACAGAAAGCCCACATAATGCTGGGGGGAGACCAAGAATGTTGTACCTACCTGTGTCGTGATCCTTCTGCCTCTCCTCAGGAGATGGTGAGCTGCATTATAAAATGTGGCAGTGAAATTCAGGCTCCTGAGGACCTTGACTTGTTCACAGAGACCTTAAGACCTCCTTAAACCCTGAATGCTGCTTCATATTTCTTCTGCAAGCAAAAAACAAGAGAAAGCTGATTTACAGACCTTCTCTTGTGGACTAGGTGGAACTGGGCTTATCTCTGTAACCTTAGGCAGGCAGAAAGTGCTGTAAAGCTAGGTCCTAGCTTGGGATGGTTTTTATTTTGCTTTCAAACAAACAATCCAGGCAGAAAGTAAACCTGATCTGGCTTTGTTTAGCTTGGAACCTGTTCTAGAATAACTTGCCACTGTTGAGTTCTGCCTCACAAAACCACAGAGGGCTGCAAACCTCTTTCTCCATTTCCCCTGGCATGTCTCACTTGCCCTCTCAAATGTCCTGTCCAATGCCAGTGTCTCACCAGCCAGCACCAACATTGTTGGAAGAAGGTGAGTGCTTACCCGGCATAGTGGATAGTCATTCCAAAGCATGTCAGGGTGCTGGCCTTTGTAGCAGAGCCACCTAGAGCAATCCTGGGCTCACCTCCTACCATATGCTGCTGCTCTGCTGCCTTTCTCACTGGCAGGACTCCCTTGAATGATCACAAAAAGGTGTCTTCATTTCTTTGGAGTGCTTATCATTAACACTTTGCAGCCACTGCTGGATTGAAGTCTCATTACAGGAAGGATATTGAGGTGCTGGGGCATGCCCAAAGGACAGAGAAGCTGTTGGCATGCCAGAATACAAGTCTTATGAGGAGTGGTTGAGGCAACTGGGGATATTTCACCTGGAGGAAAGCAGGCTAAGAGGAGGTCTTCTCACTCTCTACAACTGCCTGAAAGGAAGCTGGAACCAGGTCTGGGTCAGCCTCTTCTCCCTAGTAACGAGTGATAAGAGAAAAGGAATTGTCCTCAAGTTGTGCCAGGAGAGATTTAGGTTGGACATTAGAAGGAAATTTTTCACTGAAAGGATTCTGAAACACTGGAACTGGCTCCCGAGGGATGTGTTTGAATCCTTGTCCCTGGAGATGTTCAAAAGAAGCAGAGATGTGGTGCTGAGGGGCATGGATTAGCACCAGCCTTGGCAGAGCTAGAGAACGGTTAGACTCTGTGATCTTAAAGGTCTTTCCCAATCAGATCGATTCTGTGTCCCCTGCTCCCACCATGAGAGCAGCTGGTAGTTCAGCTGCTATAAAAGCCTGACCTGCATTGTTGTCCAGTCTAATGAAAGACATCCCTGTATCTTGATGGCTCTCAGATGGGTCATGTGTTTTAAGATGATCTCACCCGGGTGGCAATCATAAGCTTCTCCGAGAAGGAGGTGGTCATGATTCACTCAGAAATAGAAAGGCCAAGCAAGCAAATGGAAACTCCCTATTGACCAGGTCCTTGCAATCTAAAAGGGTTTTTACTACCTATTCCAGTACACATTTGAGAATCATCTGCATTTACTCTTCCACACTCCAATCGGATGGGTTTTAAGCCATTAAGGCCCATTGGGTCAATAACCACCGTTTTCAAAAATCTATTAAACACCCATTTCCGTGGAAATAGAGCTTTTGTAATTGATCACAGCTACCCACTCCCATTAAAGCAAACCCCAAATGCTATCAACTCCCCCAAGATGCAGAGCACTCAAAGGCGGACTGCCAGAACAGACTTATCCCAGGGGGGAAGCTGATGGCCCATTATGCTTAAACAACACAAGAATTGTCACATAAACCAGGAAGTTTATGGGACTTGCATGGATTTGTCCTCCTGGAGGGGGTAAAAAAAATGGAGGTTCATGGGGTGAAGCAGTAGTGACAACATAAGCTCTAAGCCAGCCTCCTACGGGAGCTTTTTTTGGGAAACATTTAGCTTATTTTGTACCTTCAAAGCCTTCAGAAAGGCTTTGGTGGTTTGGTAGAACCAAATCATGCTTTAGGTCTGATGTGCTGTGAGAAGTGCTGAGTTTGTGTGGGCCAGTTCTTGGTGGCACAGGGGTTTCCATATTGAATTATAAACAGCTGTTACACACCTTTGAGGCTGTATGAAGAAAGCTGTTGGGAAGAGGACCTTGCAAAGAAGAGAACCTGATCTCTCTGCTCTGGGAAGGAAGCCCACTGGTGTGGTGGTGGACCCTAAAGCAGGCCGTGAAAGAGCAAATGTGCTGGGACTACAGAGATTCCCTGCAGGCTGCCTGTGGGTGAGAAATAGCACAAAAGATGGAAGGCTGGTGACCAGGGCCTTGACCATGCAGGGTAGAAGAGGCAGAATGAGTAGATGTCCTCTCCATAGGTTTGCTGTTGGCTCTTCACATGCAAGGGAGTTAAGAGCTGTGCCAGTCTTAACGTGCTGTGGAGCAAGTGACCCCGGTTTTGACTACTGAGTGCTCCTGATGGAGAGTTACAGCTCTGGCAGGTCCACATCAGCAAAGGAGTCAAAGAGCTGAAATGCATTGGTGTGGCTGTTGTCTCCTCTGAGAGCAGCCTCCAGTTTACAAGGGATGCACCAAGGATGGAGGAATAGCAGCTCAAGGGGAAAAGGAGTCCCAGCCCTGGATTCCACATCTTGGTCCAGCAGAGAAGTACAGGAGGAAGCTTTGTGATCCAGCTGTCCTTTCCCATTAGGACTTTGCTGCTTACCGTCCCTGCCAGACAGCAACAACCCTCAGGACAAGGGCTGGCTGCTGGGGTCAGCACAAGCTGCTGTGCCCCCTTGGAGAAGAGGTCAGGTAGTCCCTGCCGAGACAGAGGCCACACTTCCCTTGTTCATCTCCCTTCACACCTGCTTCAATCAGCTTCACTACAGCCCTCTGCTCTCCTGAAGCCCTGGGTTTCTCTCCTCTTCCTACTGCTCTGTCACCTCTCCAAGCCCTTTCTTGCAGCCTGTGCTATGGGGCCATGACTTGATGCCTCCTCCATGAGGCCGCTGTTTAAAGACGCCCCTTCCCCTCCAGCTAGATGATGTTGGATGGTGTTTATGATGGCAATGGAGGAGGAAATGTGGTGAATTTGCCCTCCCCTTCTTAAGGAAATTTAATTTGGGGCAGTGTGGTGGTTCNGAAATAACCCAGGCTAGGACTCAGTTGGCTGGAAGTTAATAAATGAAGCTTTATGTTTACAGCTTTGCACAACATACAAGCAGATATTTACAATACATAACAGATATTTACAGGTATATACAGTAAAAAGGTGCTACATAAACACCACCCCCCTCCCAGAGATCAAAGTCCCTAACAGGGGGTTTTAACCACTCCTACCACCTTCCTCCCTTCCCAATCTTATCTCACCATCTGTTTCATGCAGCAGATAAGAGAAGGTAGNAGTTAGTGAAATTATTCAGATCCAGCTACGAAAAGCAGGGAGAGAGAGAGAGAGAGCCATGCAGAAACAGCCACAGCCCAAAGCTGTCTGACTTATCTATATTTGGGTTACAACTCATAAACATTTTTTTTTCTTCTTCAGTAAAGCTGTGAGTGAAGTAGCACCCTCAGTGTTTTCCTCTCTCAGCCTATAGTCTAATTTCTCATTCAAATCCTCCAATTAGTTCAAAGCAGCACAGGCAGGCAAAGGGGTACATGTGGGTTTCTGTCCCTGGGGAGAGTGCAGATATCTGTTCCTAGAGCAAGTGTTGTGGGGCTTTGGTTCATAATGCAATGTCTTCTCTGTCAGGCACCCGAACTGCCTGACCTTTTGGGATTGGTGGTGGTCTTGGTGCATTCCTCATGGAGGCCTTTCTTCCTGAAAGTCAGTTGAAATTTGCAGGTTGATTTAAGGTCTGTCAGAGAGGACAACCAGATCAGCCTCATTAAGGTCCCTTTTCACCTCTATAGACATAACTGCATGTATCATATTCATAGAATCACTGAATGGTTTGAGTTGGAAGGCACCTTCAAGGGTCATCTAGTCCAAACCGCCTGCAGTGAGCAGGGGTATCTGCAACTAGAGCAGGTTGCTTGGAGCCTCAACTGACCTGACATGGAATAGTTCCAGGGATTGGGCATTTTCTGCTTCTCTGGGCAATTGGGACCAGTGTTTTACCACCCTCAGTATAAAAAATGTTTTGCCTTTAACCTATATCTCCCTCTTTTAGTTTAAACCCATCACCCTTTGTCCTGCCACAACAGGTCCTGCTAAGATGTTCAGCTCCAGCTTTCTGGTTGGCCCCTTTAAGTACTGAAAGGCCACAAGAAGATCACCTGAAGCTTTGTCTTCTTCAGGCTGAACAACCCCAGCTCTCTCACCCTGTCCTCACACCAGAGGGCTTCCAGCCCTCCCATCATTTCTGTGGCTTCCTTTGGTCCTGCTCCAATGGGTCCATGCCTGTCTTGTGCCAAGAACTCCAGAGCTGGAGCTTCAGCTCCACCTTCCCCGTTCAGCAGATCTGTTCCCTCTGCTTTTTTTTTTTTTTAATTATTTCTTTCTAAAAGGGTCTTTTGTGTTTTGTTTTCACTGGAGTCAGCTGGATTTCAGGGAATTCCCATTTCACTCCTGTCTCCCCAGCATCTCAGCTGTAATGGTGTCTGATGGTCAGTCCTGGTTTTTCCATCCTTAGTTCAAGCTTTTATCCCTCTCTGCAAGTCAATCTGAAGCAGCTCATTATGAGTTCAGGCCAAGTTTTCTTTCTCTCATCAGCTCTTCCATAATTTCTGCTTACCAAACCCAGGTCTAAAATAGTCTTTGCCTTTGGCTGGTGCAGTGATGATTTAGGGGATAACTTCTTAGCCAACACTTCCAGGAACAGCTAGACCATGCCATTGTTAGCAGCAGTTATTCTTCAGCCTATCTAAGGGCAGAATGCCCTGAAGGACTTTCTGGTCTAACACTAATGTTATTGTCTTTATTCCCCAAATTTGACCTCAAGAAGTCATGCACCATCATCTGATATAACTGGGAGCTTGCCTGCTGTGTATGCTAGTCATCTGCAGCCTTCTCAGTCTCTTTGCCCAGTCAGAAGGGTCACAGCCTTGAACCACAACTTGTCTGATCCCATCTGCAGCTTTGCCAGTGCAAGCCTGACCCTGTATAGCAGCATCTGCTACTGCTTCAGTCCCGAAGCCAGATCCACCTCCCACGTGGAGAGTGAAGATTATCTGTGAATCCAACAGGAATTGCTCATGCATAAGGGAAATCCCTCATCTTGAAGACCCTTATATAGGAGTGCTTTGACCTGTCATCCTTTTTGACATCTTGATACTCAGTCACTCATTAAACTGTCTCTTAAGTGGTGCTGCCTGTAATGGCTGCTTCCTGGGCTGTTCTACTGATACTGTCAGTGCCTCAAAGGTGGGTTTTTCTAGGCAAATCCAAATGCTCTTTGGCTGGTGTCCAACACTTGGTGAGGCTGATGAGAGACTCCAGAGAATCATGGAATGATAAGGGTTTGAAAGGGACCTCCACAGACCTTTGAGTCCAACCGCCCTGCCAAAGCAGGATCACCTAGGGCAGGTCACACAGGAACAGATCCAGATGGGTTTATTCCAGCAGTCTTGTGCATTCTGCAATTGCAGGGCAATGTCTGGCCATTCCTCAGCCTTCCTTTCACCTCTTGCATGTATTTTGTATCTGGCTGTGTTACCAAAGCCTGTTCAAATGAGAGCTATTTGGATGTTGCTGCCTTGTCAAGCTGTCATGATGCTGGCAATGATGTTTGTGGCATACCAGCACAGTGCTGGACTGGAGTCAGAGCTCCTAGCCGATAGTCGTGAAGGATACAACTTGTCTGAAGCACAGAAGAACGTCAGCTTTTGACTAAAACTACAATACCTCCACCCAGCTACATTAGAGGCAGAAATGTCAGAAACTTGGTGTGAGGCAGTTGCAGTTACATGAACCACCATCACTCTTCTCTGAAGGCAGACCAAGCAACCAACCTGTCTTGGCTTGTGTGATGTGCCAGAATGGTACCACATCCTCTTTATGCTGAAGTAGTGGTCTTTTCCTGCAGCAGGATAGAAGGCATTGGAATAGGTTATCCAGAGAGCTGGTGGAGTGAGCATCCTAGAGGTGTTCAAGAAAAGCATGGACATGACAATTCAGGACATGGTTTACAGTTGAACTTGATGATCTCAGAGGTCTTTTCCAACCAAAACAGTTCTATGATTTTAAGGGAGGCAAGGGTGAGCATCATCTGGGAATAGGGATGAGAAGTCCCATATTGTAGCAAGGGCTGTTCATATATGTAAGATTAGATCCCCCTAAATAGTCACCATGAAGAGGAGTCCTTCAGTAGGGCTGAAGCAGAAGATGTTTGCTTTGGCTCACCATTTGAAGGAGAATCTCTTCAGTGACGATTAGAGTCTGCTCTCTGAAAATATTCGTGCCACTTAATTCAGCACCTGTCTTCATGGATTGAGTTATGGCCCTTGGGCTTTTGGCTGGTGGTTCAGAACAAGGTTGTTTTGTGTTGCCTCAACCCTTTACAGCCTTGAGGGAATGTCTTGTCAACACATCAGAAATGTTAGTGGCAGGCTGGTGCTCGTTCCTGGCAAGTCTGGGGGATTTCTCCTTTGTCAAGTAGGGGGTTGGGTAAAAAGGGAGCCTCATTGCTTGGGGGAGAGTAGGAAAGCAGGAAGGGAAATTTGCTTGTGGAGGGTGAAGGACATGAAAGCTGAGCCAGGAATCCCCTGTGACTTCATTAGGCTCTATGGTTAACTAGAGCTGGCTGGATCTCAAGTATTTTCCAGCTATCCATGAAGGGCACTTGGACAACTTCCACCCAAACTCACTCCCACATCCCCTCTGAAACGTCTACAGGGAAAAGACTCTTATTTTTAAATTGCAGTGGAATTCCTGTGGCATTACACACTGCATCCTTTGCAGCACCTAGAGAATTTGGTTTGCTTTGTGGTGCTGCATGGGGCATGTGCTGGCCTTGCCTTTCATTCAGAAATGCCACCTTTTACCTTTCAGTGGTGATGACCATGTTGTGGCCCCAGGACTTCCTGTTATGACACAGCAGTCACTAGAAAGAGCTGCTCTTGCTTCTCTTCTCCCACCCTAAGCCACATCAGGATTGTGTTACAGCTTGATTGTCCATCAGAGATCCTCTCTTCTCTACCACCTGTGCACCAGCAATAGTCCTGTTGTTACGGTCAGAAACTGCTGCCTGGAAAAGCAGCAATAGCTCTGTCTCTCCAGAGTGTGTCAAGTTGTCTCCTTTGGCCAACCCAGATCAGAATGTGGCTTATATTTACAAGTACCAAGATGCTGTCTGTCCCACATACTAGGACAGAATCATCCAAGGAGGAGCATGAGAAAGGGACGTGAGGGTACTCCAGGGAAGCCTGAGATCGCTGGTAGCTGTGATTTATTTTTTTTCCCCCACATGATCAGAAAGGAAGGTTTGGGTCTTTAGACTTTATTGTGGTAAGGTCGAGGGCAGTTTTCTATGCAAAACTGTAGTTATTTGATGGCTTTGCCATTTTATGTGATGGGGAGAAGAAGGAGCAGGACTCTGAGAAGAGGTGAATGATCATAGGACACAAGTTGGAACATGAGAAATTTGGATTATGTGTTAGGAATTTTCTTTAAGGTGGTTACATACCAGAATATGTTGACCTGGGAAACTGTGAACAGTGCTTGTCCTCAGAGATGTTCAGGTCTCAGATAGAAATGGCCTTGAGCAACCTTATTTAACTAGACCTGTTTAAAACAGGGGAGTCAGACTAGATGACCTATAGAGGTCCTCTCCATCTCCAGTTATGGGTCTCTGATTCCACTATTCTGTGGAGACAGTGTCTCTGTCTCTTCTTTCCCTTTCTAGATAGTCTGAAATGTCACACAATGACAGCACACCATTAAGCCTCATAGAGCCATGTTTTCCTCACCCAGCATCAGGACCACACAAGCATCAGTGAAGCTCCATTGTGCTACTGAAGAGCAGTACAAGCTCTGGGCTTCTTCCCCAGCTTGCTTTCTGCCAAATATGAGACCCACGAGTAAACCAGTGCATGGTGTGGTACCTAAGCCTACCTTTGAGTGAGATGATCAGCTAATGTCATTCAGCAGGACTTTAAGTTGACAGCAGCCCAGGTTAGAACCACCATGGGGGTCCTCCTATCCAGCTTAGTCCACCAAATACCGTAATTTCAGATAGTTTTGATGCCCATGCTCATTTCCAATAATAATGGCAGTCCATAACACTCCCGCTCCTAGTGTCTCTCTACACTTGCCTATGACCTTGCACATTCTGCTCTTCTAGGGTTGCAACTACTCCCCAGGTCAAGGTGGTATTACCACACAGTTAGTTGTTCAGCAATGAGTTCTGGATACCCATGGAAAAGCATTTGCTTTGAATCTGGAAAACCTGGTGCCCCTTTTCCTTCTCTCTTCTCTCCTCTGTCCTATTCTTTGGGGTAGTTTTTTGCTTCTTAGCTGTGCCTTCATGTGCCCTTCTGGTCTTCCTTGTGTTTATGTGTTGGCTTGCAGTGCCCACTATGCTATAAATGCCACATCAGGTTTGGAATATTCTGGTCTTGTAGGGTTGAAAAGCTATGTGGGAGAGTCAAAGAGAGGGCTGTCATTTAGGCTGTTTGTTGAGACCAAAGACTGCTTCTGCCTTGCCCCTGGGAAAATCACAGAAGTGCTGGAGAAGAGGGAGAGCATGACCTTGGCAGTAAGCAAGAGGCAAAGACGCCAGTTAGATGCTCCTTGTCTAAGCTAAGGATGCCAGTGGGAAATGTGGATTCAGGGCAGTTGGAGTTGCCCATTCCAGAGTTGTTTTGGTCTTGGTCATGTCTTTGGGGACATCAGCAGGAGGATACTTGTGTTTTCCATGCCATAGTGGGTGAAATTTGGGTCTTCCCCTCCATCCATCTGAGCATCTCTTAGTGTTGGAATAGATCCTCCTGCCCCGATGTGGCCCTGAACCATCCAAATCTCTCAATGGAGGAAATTGCAGCTATTTATAATTAAGGGCTGACAAAAAAAGAAAAAAAGAAAAAAAAAAAAAAAGAAAGTTGCTAGTGTCAAGGGAATGGCAGGCGACAGCCAAAAAAACAAACATGTCTCCAGAAGAGGGGTGTCGGGAATATCCCTCTGAATAGGGCTGACATCAGCTCTCGGAATTTGGGCAGCCTGAAAGGCTTTGGGGATAGTTTTCCAAGATATCATAGGTCAGGAATCAACATTATTTTTAAGTTTGTGTCCCCCGAGCTGCTTTGGTGCATGAAGGAGACTGTGTCTCCCCCTCCCCCTTCCTTCACTCTCTATTTCTAAGCATTTTTTGCTTCTCTTCCTTCCGACTCATGCCACAAATATGTCCTTCAGGTTTATTTATTCTTCTGCCTATCTGTTCCTCCCGGCCTGCTCCCGTCTTGGTTGGGTTGAAGAGATGGCGTCAGCGTGGCGCGTGTCTGGGATGCTCAGGCGAGACATCACAGAGAGGAGATCATGTTCTCCTAATTTGCCGTTTCCGGTTGGGAGAGTTTTCTCTCCACAAGTTGATGTGGCTGGGGAAAGTGTTCTGGGAATGCTGCTTTGTGGTGGGAGATCTCAGGGCCTGGTGAAGACAAGTTGGTCATCTCATCTCGCCATTAAATGCTGCCATAGAGTCCAGCCAAGATTCTCTAAAGCGATTTGAAGTGTGGAAGCTGCTTTGTCGTGGGGAAGGTGGGTGAGACTTCTCCAGCCCAAGGTGGCCTCTTGGGGCTGACTGGTAGGAGAGAGCTAGTCAGCAGATCTTGGTTATCTGACACCTCCCAAGCCAGCAATAGCTTCTGAAATGTTCTGCTATTTCAGATCCAGGGAAGTAGCTACCCTTGGTTTTACTGACCTCCGTTCCACATGCCACCATGCTTTAGTCTACCTCTGGAATCCTTTCCCTCTGTTTTTTTCCACTTTTTTCCTCCTTCTCTTCCATTTGCTGTAGCAACCTCTCTCTTTCTAACTAAGCCTGTTGGTATAATGACTTGACTAGGGACCTTGCCATCTCAAACAGTGCGTTTGCACATCTCTCATTGGTTTTCCTTCTCACTTCACATCTCAGATGAGAACATGCCTTTTTCCCCAAGCTCAGCTTTTTGTCCTTCCTTCCTTCCATAACTCAATGTGGTGAGGAATGCACTAATGGACACCACTTTTACAGAAGCTGCTCGTTCCAATATCTCTTCTGTGCCTTCATGACTGGCCCAGTGTAAAGAAACGATTGCGTTCCCATCACAATCTCTCTGTGCGGCTCCAAGATGCCAATTGCTCCTGGAAGCATGGGAATAAGTGAAATGCTTTCCACCACCTTAATGTTGCTGTTGGCCTTCTGCTGCAGGTTTAGTCATTCTTATGACATATTTCCACAATGGTGCATTTCCATCATCATTCCGCAGTGGTGTATTTGAAGCCTTTCCACAAGTTTTTTTCTTTCCCTGCTTAGAATCTCTTAAATCAATGGCTTCACAAACAGAAGGCCGAGATCCTCAGATTTTGAAGACATATCTCTAAGTCTTAGACACTTAAAGACAATGTCTTCTAGGGCTACCTGTCCTGACCCTGTCTCAGCCCGTGAAGTTAATGGCACTGGTGGTGGAAATGGTAGTTGCTTACACAGCCTAAGCCCCTCCAATCCCACTGTTATTATTATTGGAATTCCTATTGTTATTATTAAGTTAGATCCTGTTCAGTTTGCCAAGCTGAGGACATGAAACCCCTAAAGATCAGTGCTGAGACTGTTGATGTACCAGTGAATGGAATACAGACCTCTGACCTGTGCAGAAACATTCACACACAGGAAAGAATGAAATGTACCTTTCCTGACTGCTGTTTTCTTTCTCTAAGTGAAGAGAGAAGTGCCACATGGTGAGGATCATTTTGGGGACATCTAGATGTACCTGCTGGTGCTACTCCACTGCTGCAATGTCTGTTGCGTACCCGCCTCTCCCAGCACATCATCTTCCCATGCCCTTTAGACATCCCAGACCTCCTCTCAGAGAGGGTTTAGGTCATGTTCAGAGAGACACGTTCATGTGAAGGAGGCCCTGCTGTTGTCTCAGTGACAGGGGACCCAAGCAGCACTCTTCTCCACGGTCTCTTTTGAAGAGAGCTGAAAGAGAGATTTGTTGGATACCTTTTGAGATCTGAGATACCTTTTGCTCATGCTCTTCCTTCCACAACACACAGGGCTGGGGGAGATGGAGCATGTTTGTTGATGTGCCTGTGCAGGGACCTCTTGTTCTTACCAGGCACTGCCACCTCTGGCGTACTGAGTGTCCTAGAAAAAAGGATGGACTGAACAAGACCTCTTGGCCCCAGCTGGTGAAACCCCTCTGCTCCCCAAAATAAGGTCCGATGTCCATTCCTGTCTTGCCATGTATCAGAGATGACAGCTGAAAAGCCTTGTTGGAACCATCTGGAGTTCTGGATTCTTTTATCTCTTCTCACATCTTTAGGAAAAAAAAAAAATTCTTACCCTATCCCTCCCCCAAATTCTACTTTTCTGATGCCAAACCTCTTCTCTTTTCCCTAGCAAGGCTGATTTCTGTTTCCTTTCTTCTCATAGTTTCTCCTCCCATTTTGTCTCCTTTTATTCTGTTCTTTGGGGTCTCTCCTGCCTCTATTATTAGAAAACCATATCTAAGAGTAGAACTTGTCACCAAAGCTACTGTTATTAGCAGAACTTCTTCAGATTTGCATGACTGCCTCCCACCCAAACTTCTAGCAGAGCTTGCACCTAACAGAGCAGAATTAGTAGCACCATGAGGCACCCTGCTGGAACTTGATCAGTTTTAGCACACTTCATCGCTCACAAACACTCTTGGTTTTGGAGATTCGGGGGATAGGATCTGCTGCACTCTTTCTAGCAGAGCTACAGGTGGCTCCTGCTTTTCCTCTTTGCTCTAGTGAAGTCTCTGCTAACTATCTCCTTTCCCTTGTTCTTGCAGGGCATACATGAGCGTGAAGGAGCTGAAGGAGGCACTGCAGCTGAACAGCACTCACTTCCTCAACGTTTACTTTGCCAGCTCGGTAAGGGAAGAGCTGGCTGGTGCTGCCACTTGGCCGTGGGATAAAGAGGCCCTTAGTCACCTGGGTAAGTAAGTGAACCCAGTCATGGGGTCTCAGAGTTGTTGGCTTTCCTCTCTTGGTTGACTTGACAAAGAGAGACAGATGTGATTAGGCTCAGCACTGAGGGTGTTTAATAAGAAGGTGATGATCACAGACTTCGGTTGTACCAACAGCAGCTGCAGTAAGGAGTGGAGCTGCCTGTGTGGGCAAGGTGATGGGGTTACACAAAGTGATGGGGTTACACTCTGGGAAGGCACTTGCGGGTTGTTAGGAGAAACTTTTAATGGTGAAGGCAGTGGGACAGAGAGCTTGGAGAGACCTACAGGTTCAACATTAGTGCATGCTCTAGAGAGGGGTTTAGACTTGCACTTGGCTTCTCTGGGAGCTTCTAGCTCTGTCTTCTGGGATTCTGGGAATAGTGAACTTCCCTTTGCAGAGCATTAGTGGCAAACAGATAAACCAGGAGTGCTGGTGATTTCAGAACTGAGTGATGCCAGAGCTGACCAGGCAGGGAGCACTGGCCACTTCCAAATCCAGCTGCAGATGTGAGGATGACTATCAGATTAAACCTGAAGCCAAGGACAAGGCTTCCAAACTGGGGCAAGGTTCTCCTTGGCTTCAGCGAATTCCAGGCAGATTCCTAAGGTCATCAGCCCTGGCAGGCTGCAAAAAAGTAAAAGTTGCAACTGCCTCACTTAGGAGGTAAATGTATTGTGTCTTCTGCTATTGCTGCTGCCTGTCTTTTCCTGCCTCTGCCTCCACCTCTTCAACGTCCAAGTTTTCTGGCAAAGCCCTTTCCACTTCGCAGTCAAAACATCTAAAATGTTTCTCAATAAGTAACTGGAAATAATTACTCCTGACACCTGCACGGCAGACCTAGACCTTCTGCTTTTACAAGTGCATGATGCTCAAACCTTGAAAGCTGCCGCTGAAGACCTGTTTTAAAGTCCTTTTTTGCCAGTTTCCCTCCCTCGATGAGTTTCAGGCCTGTTATTTCAATAGCTTGCTGCCACAGTCGCTTGTTGAGGAAGGCAAAGCTCCATGAAATTTATTCCTTCAGCTTTCAAAAATCACTTCCAAGGCCCAGCTTGACAATCACCTCACTACAGCAAGTGCTTAAACCACACATGCTCTCTTCAGCCCCCTCCCAATGGCTCTCAAGGAACTGTAGGGAAGGGTAATTGGGGTGACTGGCTGCATCAAAAGCTTGCATTTAGCTCTGCTCTCAGCACTTGTGTCCAGCCAGGGACACAAGAGGTGGCACCATCTGGAAATATTGGGTCAGGGTTTTACATGGAGGTTCAGAGGCAAAGAGGTGTTGTCTTGGCTCTGGTGCCAGAACTGTGAAGTATGAAGCTGGATCTGAACTTCTTTGAGGCTCTGGCACAGACTGGAGTTACTTCGGTTCAAGACTGTCCTTAGTTTTAGATTTAATGAGCAGGGGAGGGTGGGTGGTGGACTCTGTTCTCTGGAAACAGGAGGCTCCACCACATCATCGAGTGTTTTCTACCATGCACAATGTATCTTATTGTCCAGCACAGAAGAAACTTAGGACTGTGCCCTTGTGGCCAAGAAGGCAAATGGTATCCTAGGGTGCGTTAGAAGGGCTATGTTTAGTGGGTCAAGAGAGGGTCTCCTTCCCCTCTACTCTGCCTTTGTGAGGCCACATCTGGAATATTGTGTCCAGTTCTGGACCCCTCAGTTCAAGAAGAACTTCAGGGAATTGCCTGGAAGAGTCCAGCTCAGAGCCACAAAGATGAGATGTTCCACTCCCTTCATCCCTTATGAGGAAAGGTTGAGGGAGCTGGGGCTCTTTAACTTGGAGAGGAGGAGACTGACCTCACCCATGTTTATAAAGATATAAAAATACAGAGGCCACCACACAAGTCCTGCTCCACTCATACTGCTGCCTGCCATGCTGATTTTCCCTATAGACACTTTCATGCTTTTGTTCTCCTGCTGAATTGAACAGACTCCTTGAGTCTGACTTCTCCAAGAAGCTAAACTGCTTCATGGCTCCAGAGACTCTCTTGGTGAGATTTTGATCTATTTGTCTATCTGAACTGTACATTTTCAAGAGAAGTATCACAAGACTCTTGCTCCCAAACCTCCTTCCCTTCTTCTGTTTTAACCCTTCTCTCAACCCAATGCTCAATGAACTTACTGTTTCCCATCAGTTCTTCTCTAGATTTTTTTTTTTTTTTTAGTTTGCCATTTGGACTCTGAACTCCTTAGAAACCATTCTTTCATGGCATTTTAGTATCTCTCAAGAGGGTCCTCTTCATCCTTCTGCTGGCATCTTCACCTTCTGGAAGTCTTTTTTTTTTTTTTTTCCCCCCTTCATTCCCTACTCTTCATCTCTGCTTGTTTTGAGCTACCAGAAATCCACTGACCATTCCTGTGCTGATGACTTACAGACCTATTGGTCTCCTGATATCCAAATTGAACTTCCCCTGGCACAACTTGAGGCCGCTTCCTTTTGTCCTGTCACCTGCTGCATGCAGGCAGAGGCTGACCACCACCTTGCTTTGACCTCCTCTGAGGTAAAATGATGCTTCTGTTGGAAGTATTTCAGCTGCTGTGGAGCTCCTAGACAGAGACAACTTACTGCCAGCTAGCAGCAGAGGTGGAAGATCTCAGGTCTCTTTGCACGGCTCCCTCTAACCATACTGTCTCAGTCTTTCCACCATCATCACAGCAAGTCCCCCTCAAATCGAGAGTTCTTGCTTGGAATCTGGAATGAATTTTCGGAGAACTTAAAAGTAAATCTTCAGGTCCTCGTGTTTTGTAATTAGAGAACTCCCATCCTATAAAAAACCCCTCAGCTTTCCACAGTGGAAAGCTTTTCCTCCAACCCCTTGCCCATGTCGTAACAGAGAAGCTTAAACTTCATGTGTAAGCACACGTGAGCTGTATGTGCATCAACATGGAGGAAAGGCAAGGGAGTTGTTAATATTTGGTGTTACAAATACTTTCTGCAGTTATATAAGCTGAAGCCAGCTCATCTATCTGGCTGAGGTCAGTGGATCCTGAAGGAGGGCTAGCCGTTCCATCAAAGGTACCTTAAGCAATGGCCATCTTCCTGTCTGACTAACCCTCAGGCGTTTGTTCCATTAATTGCTGTGACTCAGTGTTTGGGGCAGACTGGCCCTGTCACACAGGTTCAGCTTTGTGGTTTGCTGCTTAAAGATCTCACGCCCACTTCAACCGTGTGGCCTCTTCAACAGCCAGGGACAAGCTGATTTCTTGGGGGCTGGCTTGAACCAGAGTCCTTCAATATTGTTGGTGGTAAAGGCAGGGCAATACCTCAGGACTAGGAGATTCCAAGGGATATGAGGGTGAGGGTGGAGTCCACACCGGTGCTCCCTGGAGATATTCAAGGGGAGGCTCGACAGGACTCTGGGCAACCTGATCTGGTTGAGGAGGTCCCTGCTTACTGCAGGCAGGGTTGGACCAGATGACCAGTAGAGGTGCCTACCCACCCAAGCTATTCTATGATTCTAATCATCAACTGTACTGATGGACTGTGTACCTCTTGCTACTTGAGCAGAGCTGAGGTCTGACCTTGGGGATATTGTCATCTCTGCAGTCCTAGCTGTTAGAGCTGCTCTTGAGAGAAAGGATGTGAGGCCAGACATGAATCTTTCCAGCTGCCTGGTTTAGTTAGCTGAGCAAGTCCAGAGAAGGTTCTGGTTCACCTGCCTTGGAGTGCTGGCCTCGATGTCTCTGAGATGTGACATTGAACTTTTTATCTTGGTTGTGTGACTGCTGACCTTGGGGGCCTCTTTGGGCAAGTTGTCAGGCATGAAGGGGAAAGTGCCCTTAAAGCCCAGTTTAGCCCATGTCCCAGGGAAAGAGGAGGCAGAGGTGAGAAGGCCTGATCTGCAGAGGAGGAGGACTAGAGGCTGGTCTTGCTGGGATGTTTTGAACAGTTTCACATTTTGCCTTCACAAGCCAGGACCCTGCAGAGGGGAAATACAACTTCCTGATATAAATCTGGGAGCTTTCCCAGCTCGTTGGGGAGCTGTGGGGACAGGGGATGGAGGAACAGGGATGTTCTGAAAGGAAGGCACAGTGCTCATGCTGTTTCTAATCCTGACATCAAATTAGCTGTGGAAAAAAAAAGGATAAAAAATATGATCATCCTGTGGAGTGTGGGGAAGGAGCGGGATAGGGGAATCCAGCAGAGAGGAGGGGCAGGGACAGGGTATCTCAGCCTTGGCACCCCTCTCCTCTAGCACTTCCGTCCCTCCCTGGACTGGAATCTCATTTATACCCCCTGGTGGGAGGAGCAGTGGGTTTGTGCTGGAAGGAGGGCTGTTGGGTGGCAGGTCCTCCCATGCCCCCGGTGCTCAGCCCTATTCCTTGTGGTTAGTGTGGTGGGACACGCACGGGGCTTTCACAGCTCACTCCTTTCTTCATGAGGACTCTTCTTTCTGTGTGCACATTCCTCCTCCCAGACCTTTGGGCAGGCAGCCCCCTGCCTCGTTCAGCCTGGAGTTTGGCTGCAGAGATGCCTTTTCTTTCTCCTCTCTCATGCCCTGTTTTGATTATAATGAGAAGCAGCTTTTTAGCTTTTTTCTTTTTAATGTGCCCCCTGGCTTCTCCATCAACGAGATGTCCTCTGCTATCTACAGAATTTACCACCCTGTTCATTGAGAGCAGGGTGGCTTGCAGAAGCCTAATGATTGACAGGACACAATGTGAAGGTGCCCAAAGGATTATTTTTTTTTTCAGCCTCTGCACCTTCTTGTGACCCACCTTGTGTAACTAAAGGGTCAAGAGCTGACTGGTGGGGTGCAGAGCCCTCCATGCTCTGTTGTTTTACAGCTGGCGATAAAGGGAATATAGCTACTTTGTGACCCACCCTTTGCCTCAAGCCAAGCTGCCACTGTGGGGAGGAAGAACAAGAATGATGAATTTTTAGCTGAGAAATGGTGCCGCTTGACAGGTCAGTGGAGTCTTCCAGCCCTTGCATGAACCACACACGCAGATGTTCCACAGTACATTTCAAACTCTCGCTACCTTGTTGGGCTTGAGGGAGTTGCTCAGGGGCATCTCTGAAGGCCCCTTTCCCACCCCTAACCCATCATGGCTCTACCAGGGAAGTCACAGACCTGTAGTGTCCTGCTAGCAGCAGGGTGAGCTGAAGAAAGCCTTCCCTTGGAGGGAATGCCCTCTACTTGAGAATGTGAGGTAGTCCTAGTAGCACACAGAGCTGATCCAGGAGCAGATTTCAAGCAGTCTAGGCTGTGGCTGGAGACAGGATCACACGGTGGCCCTCTGCCAAATGTAACTTTGCTGGCAGGGGCAGCAATCAGCAGCATAGTTGCAGTAGCACAGGCTCTGCTGTGAGGTAGTTGGCACGGCCAATTCTCCAGGGCCCTACAAAGGAGGGAGCAAGCTGTGCCAGAGCCAACTATTCACCGTGCTGCCATCCAAGCTGTCTAGGTTACAAGTAGTTGGGTTTTAAAAGCCTCCTCTGCCATGGAGGTATTGCCCGGAGTCAGCATGGGCACACGCTCCTTGTCTTGCTGGTGCTTCCCAGCCCTTGGTCCTCTACCCTAAGGCACCATGTGGAAAAGTGGATGGGAAATGAGAAGAGAAAAAGGGAGGAAATGGCCAATGAAAAGCCTCAAAGCAGGGAAGAAAATGCACTTTCTACAGAGATTTTCATCTGGGAAAAATAAAAAGAGGCCAGAGAAGATGGGTGAGTTTTGTTCCTGAGCATCCTCTGTAGACAATTTCCCAGCAGGTGTGGTATGTTGCTGTCAGTAAGGATGTGCCTCCCAGGCCAGGAGCTGGAGGTGCTGGCAGAGTGCAAGGGGAAGCATCTGCTCCACCTACTTTCGTCACCGTCATTGATCTTCCTGTCACAGGCAGGGAGGCAGGCTGGAGACGATGAGACTCTTGTCCTGCAGTCAAGGGGCAACTTACAGCAGGATCAGCATGGGATCTATCCAGCTCCATGCTGCTGCTGTCACTATGAGGTGGCATCTCTGGGAAGTTTCTGGGGACTTAGTCTGCACCCATGCTTCAGCATCTTCGGCAGTTGAACCTGCACCACACTGACTTGGAGATAAGTGTCACTTTGTGCCCTCTTGAGTCAGGGCACTGGGGTGCCCCAGTGAAGTAGGACTGTGATAGATGGGGAGGTTCTTGCTTGGCTCACTTGGTGTGCCTTGCCCACATGTGAACCCCTCTGAAGGGGAAGAAGGGACTTCTGGAAGCTGTGCTCTGGAAAACCCTCTCTAAAATGCTCAGTGAATTAAGGTCAGTTTTGTGGTAGAAGCTTAGTGGATTGCCACAGCACCTGAAAGTTTGGTTACTCCTTTGAGTCTGCTCTGGAGGATGAAGCAATGGATCATTCATGGTTTCTCAGCGGGAGCCAGAGGCAGAACATTTGAATCTTAGTGCAGACTTGTGCAGCAAGTGGCTTCTAGTTGGTGCAGCCCAGTGTATCAGGACTTTGCTAGGCACCTCACTGTACTCTTCTGCCGTGGGAGCTGGCACGCTTTAGCCACCTGTCTAGGCTAGAGAAGGTCTTCTGCCTTCTGGTTCAAAAGATCATCCCTGTCAACTTGCAACACAACTTAATTTGGTGTCTTGGCTCTGAAGCTCATCTGGAGTTATAAGGGTGAACCAAAGGAGACACTGAGCTACAAACACCTGAAATGGTACCTGAAATGATTTAAGGTTTTGGGGGAGTGGTGTGATCAGAAAGGGAAGAAAAGTCACACACCCCTTCCATTCCAAGAGGGCAGTGTAGCCATCCCATCCTGTGCCCGTCTTCAGATCTCCATCTAGCAATTCATTTATGACCTGGAAGCACAATGAGAGGAATTTCACCTAGCACAGGTGGGTAAGAACCTGCTGTCTCCTTCCTCTGGGTGATGTTCTCTGTACTTGCAATTCCAGGTGGAGTTGTCCTCAACCCTTCTTATTATGGTATGCACGGCCACACGAATACCATGATCCACGAAGTGGGACACGTCCTGGGGCTGTACCATGTCTTTAAGGGTGTGAGCGAGCGGGAATCGTGTGATGATCCCTGCAGGGAGACAACTCCATCTATGGAGACAGGAGACCTCTGTGCTGACACTGCCCCCACCCCGAAGAGCAAACTCTGTCGCGATCCAGACCCCACCAACGACACCTGTGGCCAGACGCATTTCCTGGGGACACCCTTCAACAACTACATGAGTTACACAGGTAATGTGTGATTTGTCTTAGAAACCTTCTCTAGAAACCTGCTTTGCTTTCCCTTCCGCCTCCATGTATAGTCCCTTCCCTGCTTCCCTAACTGATGTGGTTCCTCCTGGTGTATTGGGATGGGGCAGACTGCAGTCTGTGCTGGCAGTAGCTTCTTAGTCTCTTTCTTATTGCAGGCTGTTGCATAGAGTCATAGAATGGCCCAGCTGGAAAAGACCTGAAGATCATTGAGTCCAACCATAAGCTAACATCTCCCTGCACACAACTGTTAGACCATGTTCCTAAGCTCCTCACCCAAAAGTCTTTTAAACATTTCCAGGGGTGGCAACTCCACCACTTTCCTGACATCCACCCCTCCCTCCCCCCCAAGTCTGTCAGTGGACATGCACCAAGGTCATTCTCGTCTGTACGGTGCTGTGCCTTTGTTCTCCAGTCCCGAGGCAACTTTGCTATTATTTATTGGTTTTACTGCTATAATTTTGGGTCTTCAAGTTGAGTCCTCCTGGCTTGGTTTCCAAAGGCAGGCCAAAAGAGCTAGTACTCCTCCGGGCTGCCCGTGAGGACCAAAGCCTGAAGAGCAATTCCGTCCTCCTCCGCTGACCCACGGTGAATCCCGCAAGGATGGTGGCACCGTCCAGGAGATGGAGCCGGTGCAAGCTAGTGTCGAGCAAGTGCAAGGACGTGGAGCTGCTGAGGCAGTGCCATCTTGTGGCTGTGGGGACACACGACACCAGAAAGCCCTGGCAGCACAGCAACCACACGCTGGTGCCTCTCAGACCTTCCCAGAGGCTCCCAAAACAGCCTTTGGAGATGAGGAAGGGTGCACGTTGTTGTGCCCTGTCAGTCGATCCTTGCCACCCTCACTCTCATCTTTGTTTCTCCTAGATGATGACTGCACCAACGCCTTCACTCCCAACCAAGTGGCCCGAATGCATTGCTACCTGGACCTGGTGTACCAGCGCTGGGGGCAGAGCAAGAAGCCTGCGCCCATCCCCATCCCTCCCATGGTGACAGGGCAGTTCTGGGATTCCCTCAGCATCTACTGGCTGCCCCCCATCAGCGGTGTTATCCACGAGAGGTAAGGGATCTGCTCTTCCGATGGTCTTAGGCTTGCACAGGAGTGACAAGGGACTCTCTAAGATGCAGACCACCCATCCCTTTCCCCCTCTGGTCATCTCCAGCAGAGCCCTCAAACACAAGATCTGGATTGCTGTGATGGCCCTGCTGGCACAAGGGCTCTCCCGCAAGCTTTCAGCTGTCAGGGTGCTGGGAGGAGAAGCCAAAGAAGGTTGGGAGGCGATGCCAATTCCTAAGCTCCAGAGTGCAATCAGGGAATGAAAAATGAGCTTCATTTATCACTTATTGTATAAAGCCACTATTTACCAGGAGGAAATGCAGCCTTGTGGTTAAGGCAGGGAGCTCGAACCACAGCAGCTGGGTTTTGTTCCCAATCCTGTCATGGACTCCTGGTGTAACTGACTGGGGGTAAGTCAGGAAACTCTTCAAGCCAAAGAAATGATGATGAGGAACCAGATTCGTTTGGCTGGTGAATAGTATGTGGCCTTGAGCACTGAGTATCTGTCTTCTTGCCAGCACTGGGGAGTCACCAAGACCTGCATGCACCACCGGTGCTCCTGTTCAGCAACCCCCTCTTACTAAATCATTTTGGTTTCCACGAGGTTTTAGGTCTGTGCTTCTATTATGGGACGATAAGCACATGTCAAACTTGTTTTGACCTTGTTTTGAAGCTGCTTCACAAGGCTGTCTCTTGCAATTCAAAGAAACTGCTGCCTGAGGGCAGCTGGAACAACCCTGGGACAGTGTTTGCTGTCTTTTAAAAAAGCTGCTACTCTTCACGAGGGGCCTTTCACCCAAGGATAACATGACCACGTGCCTGTCACTTCCCAGTCATGAAAGCCTCTGAGTAGCTAGGTGGCTTCAAGTCATCCAAACAAACTGCTTTGCTGAGGAAAGGAGCAGTTTAGCTGCAGGAAAACATGGATCTAGAAAGCAAGTACTGGGTTTTTTGATCCATTCTTGCTCATCACTGTCTCAGGAGCTGGTCCTAGGTAGAGGTCCTGCATCCCCTGAGAGGAGTTGGTGAAGGGAAGGGGCTGAGGTTGGTCCCTTTCACAGAAAAGTGCCTTTTTCTTTCCTGGAGATCACAGAGAGACACCCTTTAATTGACATTATTGTGACTGTTTAGTGTTCCAGTAGTGATGGACTACTCAAGCATGCCTTGGGCTGAGCAGAAATAGACCCAAGTGCATCCACCCAACTGCAGAGTCATTCTCCTGGGGACTGTGGAGTTTGTCAGCTGCACTGCATGGGTAGAAAACAGATGATTGAATGGCTCATCCAAGGCTGACCACTGAGCACGCAGAAGAGACGGGGTTAAACCCAGCTTGTCCCACCTTTTTCTCCTGTCCAAGAAGAATGATATTGCCCAGGGTCTTCCTGAGAGCTTAGCTTTCCTTTTCCAGCTTTCCATCTGATCCTCCCTGGACAGTGGAAGATTAACTGGATGTGATTAAACGTGTCAATGCCTTTGTCTGCAGGGAGCAGGAGATGCTCTGTGACAGCTGTGCGGAGGATGGCACTTTCCATCAGTATGTGCACGAGGCCTCTTCTCCTCGGGTCTGTGATTCCTCTGGCTACTGGACTCCAGAAGAAGCAGAAGGTAGGTGCCTCCACTCCACCTCCAGCTGGGGATTTCCTAGACAGAGATGAGATCCCGTAAAGAAAATAAGTTTTAAAAAACTTTTATAGAGTGAAATGTCTTCTATTTGGGGAGGATCTTTTGTGCAGAGAAGTCTTCTAGGTGCCCAAGAAATACCTAGTAACTGCCTGCTGGCTTTGGACAAACAAACTGACACCCACCTATCAACCCAAATAATTTCCCAGTGAGGTGTTAATGAGAGCTACTGGTCAAAGGGGAGGGACATTTCATTCAAACGAGTCTCACAACACAGATCTTTGGACCTCATCCAAAACCTCAGATGTATCCACAGGCCTTGATTCCGCCTTGTCCAAAAGGAGGAGGAGGAGCATCTTGCTCAGCCCCACTAACTCTGTAAGCCCTTGGCAACCTGGCTTGGAGGCAACTCGTTGTTGACAAGATGAACAGCACAGTGTCAAAACTTCCTTCTGCTGAGAATCAGATGTTGGTTTAGAGACCCACCTTGTGGGCATGGTGATGACTCTCAGGGTCATGCAACTGCCACAGGAGCTGTTGGACTTTTCATACTGCCTCTCCTTTTCCAAGGGCAAAGTAGATGAGGCAGGAGACCAGGTGAAACGATCTTGTGGAGCATGCACTGCTGTCCAACCATGTGGAGCCAGAGGATCTGTTAGTTCTGTGAAAAGGAGATAGCTTTTCTGCTTTTCTCAACACTGATGTTAAATGGATGTAGGTTTTGAGCTGGTGTTAGGCCTTAAGAAACACTTGAGAGGCTGATGAAGACAAGAGTACTTCTACTGCAGGATGATGAATTCCAGCGTAGCTTTCTGAGATGGAAAGCACCAGCACCACATTTCTCTTGCTGAGTGCTAAACCACAGTTAAGGGAGGCAGACTGGATGTCTGAGGTCAGCCTGGGCACCATCCTGGAGGTCCTAGAGGAAGAACAGCCTCCCAGAGCTGCTTCCATTGCTTGCTTTGGACCCAATCCCTTCCTCCCTGTGACCTGTTCCATCATGTGCCTGTGGAAAGATTTGAGCTCTGCTCTGCATAGCTTATGTCCAGATCCCCGGTGCCACAGGGATCCAGCAGACAGGTGCCTTCTGCAATCCTTCTGTGCACTTGAGGCTGCGGAACAAGCTTTATGTCTCTGAGCTGTGTCCAGGCTCTCAGTAACCAGCTGCAGCATGGTCCCTGGTTTAGAAGGCTGTGAGACAGCAGATCTGCTGAGCCTTGTGCTTGTATGATTGCTCAGGAACTTGGAGGCTAGTGGCCTTATTGCTTTCTAGGACATTAGGGCAGATGCTACCAGGTCTGAGCACATGCTTGTGGTGGGTGTGCAGTTACAGCGTGGAGATGCATAAACACCTGTGGAGTACAGTAGGGAGGATCGTCCCTCTGCCTCGCTTGTGAGGTGAAATGTCCTCCAGTTCTCATAAGCCATCTCCTCATCCCTCCTTTCCAGGGCCTCCAGATGTGGATCAGCCCTGCGAGCCCAGCCTGCAGGCCTGGAGCCCAGAGCTCCACCTGTACCACATGAACATGACAGTGCCGTGTCCCCCGCCAGATGGTTGCATCCTGGAGCTGCGCTTCCTGCACCCTGTCTACCCCGATTCCCTCACCCTCTGGACCACGTACCTCTCCACGGGCTCTCCCAGGGCATTGTCTGACATTGAAGTCCTGACAGAGCAAGGGGAGTCCATCCATCTGGGACCCCTGGACACTTTCTGTGATGTCCCCTTTACTGTGAAGCTCAACATCCCTAAAAAGGTGTCAGGAGTCAAAATCTACACCTTTGATGAGAGGATGGAGATAGACACAGCCCTGCTGACCTCCATGCCGCACAGCTCACTCTGCTCCACCTGCAAGCTGATCCAGTATCGAGTGCTCCGTGACCCCCCATTTGCCAATGGATCTCCTGCCACCCTGGCACAGACACATCGCCAGTTTGTTGACACGTGAGTGATGAGGCTGCTCCAGCAGGGGCTGAGTGGGTGCTTGGGAGAGTTTTGATGACCTCCTCTGCTTCTGCCTTTGACTCCCTGGGTGTTTTTGCTCATGTTTTGATGTCCTGTCATCATTCCTGTCGTTGTTCCCATGTCTGTCCGACTCCTCTCCCAGGAATTACCTTGTCCAATGTCATGAGCAGATTCCTTATTCAGTGTTCAGGAATTTTGCTAGAGACCCACCATAATAGCATGACCCTTGCCCACGAGCCCAGGCTAAATTAGGAGGAGTTTATTAAACCTGGAAACATTTTGTCCCCATCAACACAAGCAGTAAAATGATTGTTAGAGTTAATGCCACATGTCCCCAGCTCAGACCCCAGGGAACCAAGCAGCAGGTCCCTCTGCATGGCCTGGCAGAGACCCTTTTCCCACAGTCTTTGCTTCTGGCAGTTGAGAGTATGAAGACACATGTCAAACTGTGATGCTTCCTGGGCACACACACGTGGTTTTCATAGCTGTGGTGAGCAAATCTGTTGCAGATGTATGGGCTGTTCCCTCCTGCTTGCTCTTCAAGTCCTTTCTCTTCCTGCAGGGAAGTTGTGCCTGGGCAGGTGTACCGCTACCAGGTGCAGGCAGTCTCTGGGACAACTGCAGGAGAAGCCTCCCCACCGCTTATCCATGTCCATGGAGCACCCTACTGTGGGGATGGGAAGGTGACTATGTAAGTTGAGATGAGATTTCAGCTGAGGTTTCTTAAGCTATCAGGTCATCCTACTCCAAAGGGAAGTGCCGGCTTGTTCTCCATCCTGAGAACTGACTGAAGATATGCTGAATTATAAAATGGCAGGGGTTGGAAGGGACCTCTGGAGATGATCTGGTCCAACTGTTCTGTCAAAGCAGGGTCACCCAGAGCAGGTTGTCCAGGATCATATCCAGGCAAGTTTTGAATCTCTCCAGCCTGATCCAGTGCTCTGACACTCTCAAAACAAAGAAATATTTACTCATATCAGATGGAATCATAGAATCATAGAATGGTTTAGGTTGGAAGAGACCTTAAAGATCATCCAGTTCCAACCCCCCGCCATAGACAGGGACACCTCCCACTAGATCTGCCTGGCCTTGAACACCTCCAGGGAAGGAGCAGGCACAACCTCCCTGGGCAACCTGTTCCAGTGTCTCGCCACCCTCACTGTGAAGAACTTCCTCCTAACATCCCATTTAAATCTCCTCTCTGCCAGTTTAACCTTGCTGTCTATAGCTCATGTTTGTTGCCCCTTATCCTATCACTCGACACCACTGAACGTTTTGACCCCTACACTTTAGCTGTTGGTCAGATTCCCTCTTAGGCTGCTCTTCTCCAGGCTAAACAAACCCAGGTCTCTCAACCTTTCCTCCTCACTGAGATGCTTCAGTCTCCTCACTAGACTCTCTCCAGTAGCTGCCTGTCTCTCTTGAACTGGGGAGCCCAGAATTGGACACAATACTGCAGATGCAGTCTTACTAGGGCAGAGTAGAGGGGGACAAGAACCTCTTTGACCTGCTGGCCACACTCTTCTTGCTTCAGGTGTTATAAGAATGTCACAGTACAGTAGTTCCTTCTCCCATATGCTGCATTTTCAATCTCTGTCTATCCCCTGGGAAGATCTGGTGTTTTATCTCTTCTGCCTGACTCCACGTGTGGTTCTTCCTTTCCTACTTGCTTCTGTGGAAATGGAAGCAAAATATGGGGTCCTTTTTCATGACTGGGCAGAAGCAGAGGAATGCTGAGTCAAGAGTGGTATTAGCACATCTGGCTGTTCTCCTCTTAGGAGTCTGGAGGAAGAATGTGATGATGGGGACTTGCTGGATGGAGATGGCTGTTCCAGGAAGTGTAAAAAGGAAAAAGGCTTCAACTGTGTTGGTGAGTCTAAATGGCCTGAGGCATCCTTTTGAGACAGAAGTCAAAACTGCACATTAGTCACAGTGCTCCTCAGAGCGGGGAGTGATGCACTTCACAACAAAAGGTGGATCTGCAGCTGGAGTGATCTGTGCAGCTTGTCAACTCATTGTGGTGGGAAATCCCAGGGCTAAGGGTCAGTAAGCCTCCTGGGACAGGAGGAGACGTATGTGCTTGGCGTTTGGTTTGTAAATGGGCCATCCCTGGTCTCCTTTCAGGGGAGCCAAGTCTGTGCTACGTGCATGATGGGGATGGTGTGTGTGAGCCATTTGAGAAGACAAGCAGTGTCCTGGACTGTGGTCCCTACACGCCTGACGGATACGTGGATCTGTGGGCAGCGAGAGCCTATGCCTCCCATCAGGATGCAAAGCTCTGCCCTGCTTCCTTGGTCACTGGAGAGCCTGTTGTGAAGGTGAGTGAAGCCATGGTCAAAAACAAAGCCTTTTCTGGCAAAGCCTGTGCAGTAAAGCTGGTGAGGTCACTGCTGATACAATGTACTGATTCCAACCCAAAAATCTTCAGAACAGCTGTTCATTGATTACTGTAGTCCCATGCAGGAAGCCAGTAAAAGACCTGGGCATTTCTCACACCCCTATTTCAGTGGTCCTTGAGCCCAGGAAGTGCAGTGCATGGAGAGGTGTTTCATGAAGGCAGGGAGCACCTTCCCTAACTGTGCAGTTTGCTGCCCAGTGATCATCTCTGTCCCACCAGCAAAATGCACAGATTGGAGCATGTGAGTCATCCCAGTGTGCATCTAAGACAATCCCACAAGTTTAATACCTTACAAGGTCAGGGCCTGAAAGGGTAAAACCACGTGTCCATCAGCATCTGTGCTGCTCTCAAACTCTCAGATCTGTAGCCAAACAAAAATCAATGGGAGAATTCCCAATCTTTCATATGAGCTTTGGAGCAGAGCCGGAAGGTCTAGGAGGGGATTCTGCCTGATCGACAGTCACTTGCTGTTCCCTCTTAGCAAGCTGAAGGGCAATAAGTGTGTGAAAAGGCCACATTTAGCTCTTCATACAAACATTTCCTTGCACCCAATATAAGCAACTGTGTTCTTGAGACCTACAGCATGATTCAGTTGTCCAGATGTGCCTGGTACATGCCTAATGAGATGCCTTGGACTTGGTGTCTGCTCCTCTAGAATGACACACGTATTTCCCAGGCTTTGTCTGCCAGGTTTGGGGGGATGTCTGGGATGCCACGGGGCATTGAATGGCACAGCAAACTGGTATTGAGGGGAATGAATCACACCTTTAGATCTCAGCCCAGCCAAAATCAGGAGGCCGTGGTCTTCCCTGCCATCTCACAGCTTGGCTCCTCATTGCTTGCTCATCCCCACAGACACCACGGGATGTTCAAGCGGCATATTTACAGCACCTCAACATGGCAAAGGCCTCCTTGGGCACTTTTGGGCAGTGAGATGTCACTCCTGCTTAGGAACCCACATACTAATTGTCTGCATGCTAGGAACCAGCTTGGTGCCATTCTTGAGGTTTGAGTCTTTCTCCAAGTTTTATAGGTGCTGTTTCATTCTCTTGCTTTCCTTTCTTCTTGCTGAGTTGAAATAAATCTCTCCTTTCAGGTATGTAAATCCCACCTCCAAAATGTGCCAAAGGACCTTTCCCTGGCTGCATGGTTCCCCTGTGCTTCCAGCCAAGACAATGCTCAGGATCCAGATGAGACGATGCCCTTCAACAATGAGGGAATTTGGCTCAAGGTGAGTGAGGATGTGTGTGGTCAGCATTTGCTTGTCTTTGTCCCATCATTTTGGTGACAAAGACTCGCCCTTTTCTGTCCTGTAGGAGCCACAACAGTCTTAAAACTGTTAAGACAGGACTTCATATCCTACTGAACTCTTTACAAACCCTAAATGCCTGTGGCTGTGTCTTATATAGTTGCCCCATTCCCACTGTGAACAGCAAACCCATTCTGGGGCTGATTGCCAGGAGAAGGGCTGTGCCCAAAACCAGAAGCCCACAGAAATGTTTTGAGGCTGACAAACAACTTGCTCCTGACTGTTCCCTGCAGCCAGGGTGCCGTTACACCCACAAGGGGTGGGCACAAGCTGCGCTTCAAGTCCTAGTTGCCTTTGCTGCCAGTGGCTGTGAAGAGCAACAGAGGGTAGGTGGAAATGCTCTGCTATCCCGAGGAGTCCTGAATACCCCAGCTACTGAGCACCCTGAGCCCACAGCTTTCAATGGTGGCGTGCATGTCGTGGCATGCAGTGACTCCAGACCAAGGGAAGCACTTTGGTGCCCAAGGCGCTGGTCCTGGAGTCCAATGAAAACTCAGGGGTTGCCTTCACAGCTGGCAGCTGCCTTTGGGAGGGCACCTGGAGGGTCAAACCTCTCTGTCCCCGCAGGCAGAGGAGAACTGGGGGTTAGGCCAACATGATTTTTACAGCATTGATTTTTCTGACCACAGACACAGTTTAGAGGTTTCGTGGCTGCTGCCTGGTGTTACTGGAAAGCTGGTCTCTGGCCTGCTGCTTCCTCTGCAGTCTAAGGGGCACCTTGCCCTGCTTTCCTCCAGGCTGTCTGGAGACAGCCTCTTCCCAAAATGCTTAGAGGACAGTTTGACAATTCACCAAGTCATTGACTCAGGTCAATAAATGCCTCTATTGCCTCTGAAGTCCTTTGGGCAAAAAAACCTTCTCACTGGGTTTTTTCCCCCCTCCTTTCTTCCATGCCAGTGTGCTTGCAACCCATTTTCCATCTTTAGTCTGGCCATGACAGATGTGCCTCCTTTCTTCCTCTGTTAGTGACAAAGCAGCAACCTCCCCCTCCTGCCCTTCCTAGATGAAAGCTTGCTTTCCACTTCTCACCAGGGGTTAAAGCGTGTTCCAGTTTTATTGGAGCTTGTGGTCAGTTCCCTTCCTCTATGGATGTTTATATTAAAGACTTTCATTACTGCAGCTCTGTGCTCTCTCTAGGAGTGCTATTATTTTCCGCCCATAAAATTATTTATGGAGTAGTAATAAATATGCCCTTTTTTCTTTTCTTTTAGATTTTTTTTCCTTCCCCCCCCCCCCTTTTTTTTTTTTTCACTAGGGTTTGCCTGATTGGTACCATATTGGGTTAGAGAAGAGAGCTTCTTGTTGACAATTTGCTGAGCACACCCAGCAGCCCAAACAGGAGCGCTGCCGCTCCTGCACACGCATGACCCCAGGTGTGCCTGGGGATTTGTGGCCACCAAGTCCCAGGGCCATGTTAAAGCTGTTGCACCTGTGTCACCCAGGTTAAAGCCCCACCACAGAACTCATTGGGTGGTGGGAATTGCTCCCTACAAGTGTTCCTCAAGAGGTGGCACCAATGGAGCAAAGGAAAGGCTGGATAATGTTGTCAGGGGGCTGGGGGAAGAGGTGTGTGTGCCACCAAGTGAAGTGTCTGTCATGCACATTGGGTCTATCTGTAGAAGACAGTGAGTTGCTGGATCCTGCCCAGAGAAGGGCAATGAAGCTGATGAAGGGTCTGGAGAATAGGTCTTATGAGGAGCAGCTGAGGTAACTGGGACTGATTAGTCTGGAGAAGAGGAGAGTGAGGCGGAGGCCTCATTGTTCTCTAAACTCTCTGAAAGGAGGTTAGGTTGAGGTGGAGGTCTGCCTCTTCTCCCTAGTAACAAGTAGTAGGATGAGAGGAAATGGCCTCAAATTGCACCAGGAGAGGTTTAGGCTGGCTATTAGGAAAAATTTCTTTCCTGCAAGAGTGGTCAGGCATTGGAACAGGCTGCCCAGGGAGGTGGTGGAGTCCCCATTCCTGGAGGTATTAATGAAATGTGTGGACATGGCACTTGGGGACATGGTTTACTGGCCATGGTGGTGTCAAGCTGACAGTTGGACTCAATCTTAGAGGACTTTTCCAACTCTAATGATTCTATGATTTGCTTTGTTCATCTGATGAGAAAAGAAATCAAAATGACTCGTAAGCAAGGCAGGATTGTAACTTGCAGAAAATTAAATAGGAACGGGGAGAGGGAAGCAGAAAAATTAGGAAGACAGCCTGCTGTGGCCAAGCATGTTATGGACAAGTTTAAAACAATTTTTTTGTTAGTCAAGTCATCTGCTGTTGGTCCAACCTGCTGTAAGTGTCCTTCACATCCAAGTAGATGCCCTGTAGGAAAGGAAAGACTGAACCCTTCACCTTGAGCTGTGTGATCTTCACCTGTGTTCTCCAACCATCTCTTCCACCCTGGTCAGCCACACTTGGAGAAGTGCAAATTAGGTGGTTTCTTGGGCTTCCCAGTTGCAGCTCTGTTCTGGGGGGTTCCTCAAAGCAGACTGGGAGCACTGTTAACTCTTCACCTTTCTTCTCTTCATGCTTCCCTTTCCTGTTTATTTTCCTTTCTCCTCCTGCTTTTCTCACCAATGGAGACAGTGAGAATGTACCCACCAGGATCTCTGAGTATCCTGGTCCACACCTTACAGCCAGGTGAGCCCTACATGAGAGCAGGCCCTGGCCGAGGGAGCATGTAGGCAGAGGTGGGGACTTGCTCATGGGGTGTTTGCTGCTGAATACCTCCCTGCAGGGTGGGAACCCTGGGCTGAAGCCCAAGGTCTTCTGCTCCCATGTGAGCAAATTGTGATGTGGCATGATCCACCTGGAGGCTAGGCTGCCATCACAAATCAGGTGGTTGTCCCCTTCTCCCACGGTCTGCTCCTTGGGCTGTGCCCAGCCAGCTGGGACTTGTCCTCCTCCAAAATACACCTTTGGCTTGAATTTCTGCGTTCCCTTCATGCTGGTGTTCAACAAAAACACTCTGTAGGGTGGATCTTGGTCAAAACATATCTTGGCACTAGGTGAGGGGCACCAGGGTGGGGGAGGAAAGCATTTCTATCTTCTTACTTCCAAAGAACATCTGTCTGTCCTGCCGTGACTGATGCCACAGGTTTCCCAATTGCCTCTTTTAGCCTTGGGGGCTGTAGACAAGTGGGGAGCTGTCAGCTCTCCTAGCAGACAGGACTTCTTCCCACAAATATTTCCATGTGTTGGCTGATGGACAGTTTGGTACTGGGGACATTCTTTTGTGTTTTGTTGGGTTTTAATAAACATATTTTGGTGGCAGAGCTGGGAGCTGTGCTCTCTGGCTGCCTCACTTGCCCCAGTCATCACCAGATGAGATGGGAGTCAGAGCCTGCTTCGGTCTCAAGTCAAAAGGACACAAAAGGGGTTATCTGGGTCTCAGTCAGGTGTTGCTCAGTTTTAAGAGCATAAAATGTGGAATCTGGAAAGATGCCATAAATGTATAGCAAGTCAGAATTGCCACACTTTGGAAAGATAAGTGAGAAGGAGAAAGGGGATTTTTGGGATGTTGGTCAATAGCTGATTGAAGATGAACTAGCAGTGTGTCCAGGTGGCCAAGAAGACCAATGGCATCTTAGTCTATATTAGGAATAGTGTGTCCAGCAGGACTAGGGCAGTGATTGCCCCTCTCTACTGGCCACCAGTGAGGCCACCCACACCTTGAATACTGGGTTCAGTTTTGGGCCTGTCACTACAAGAAGGACGTTGAGGGGCTGGAGTGTGTCCAGAGAAGGGTAACAAAGATGGTAAAGGGTCTAGAGCACAAATTTTGTGAAGAACAGCTGATGAAACTGGTGTTGTTCAGTCCTGAGAATAAGAACCTGAAAGAAAACCTTTTCACTCTCTACAACTCCCTGAAAGGAGGTTGGGGCCAGGTGTGCATTGGTCTCTTCTTCAAAGCAGCGAGTGACAGGACAAGGAAAAACACCCAGAGGTGTTTAGGTTGGACATGAGGAACAATTTCTAACCTGAAAGGCTTGTCAAGCCCTGGGAGAGGCTGCCTGGGGCAGTGGTGGTGTCCCCATCTCTGGAGGGATTTAAAAGCTGTGTAGATGTGGTGGTAAATGACATGGTTCAGTGGTAACCTGGCAGTTTTGGGTTTGGACTTTATGATCCTAGATATCTCTTCCAACCATAACACTTGTATGATTAGGAGGGAAAGGATTGTATTCCTACACTTTTTTCTTGCCTCCTCTCTCTTCCCACACATTTGCTGCCACGTACATCTGCAGTCCCTGACCACCTAATCTGTTCTCTCTCCATGCTCCCTCCTTCTCTTCCCTCTTGCTTACTATACTTTGTATCCATGCTCTAAAGGTCTCTTTTGTCCTGATGCCTAGGTGTGCTTTGAGAAACCTGCAGTGCCTACCTCCCTCCTGGTCTTCCTGGCCTCTGATGGCACCATTCCAAGCAACCAGCACAAGCCGAGGGTCACTGTCCAGCTGAGTGACACGGATGGGCTGAACCACTCTTTGGGTGAGCAACCTACAGGCTGTAACACCACTCTGCTATCCCAGCAGGACCACCTCACTATTGCTGACATCTCTCATTGGTCTTGGTGCTGCTGTCCCCTATCCTCTCTTGCAGCATCTTCTGCTTACCCACACACCCCACCAAACCAGCTTGGGAACCAGAAGATATAAAGAAAAGTTAGGAAACTATCCCTGCAGGTGAGTTAGTGACTTCTTTCTTTGCCCCATGTCACAGGGATGTATGAACTCTCATGCCAGCACAACCCCCTCATCATCAATGTGACCCGTGGCCAGAAGGACTCATCCTACTGGGCTGCTTCGGTGCTGCTCAACTTCTCCTCCCCACTCGTGGGCATTGCAGCCCTGGCATTGCGGACTTCAGCTCATCCTGGCTTCTCTGACCACACCACCTGCCTCCTGCAACACAAGGAGGGAGGTGGCCATCAGCACTACAGGTATGGTCTCCTCAGGGTACTTCTCAATAGACACTCAGAGGTTCTCTCTCCTTTCTGCTTCAGTTCTGGAGGTTTTATCTACTCATTAAGGGTTTCATGACTATTCTCAGGTGGCTTTTGAGGTGTTGTTGGAAAATCCACTGTAATGAATCTTGATTTGTTTATCTGACTGAGGGATGAGGCAGTAACACAGATTTTACCAGGGCCTGTTGTGACAGGACAAAGGATGATGGGTTTAAACTTACAGAGGGAGCTTTAGACTGGGCTGAAAGAAGAAAATTTTGACACTGAGGATGGTGAGACACTGGTCCAGATTGCCCAGAGAGGTGGCAGATCCCCTATCCCTGGAACCATTCCAGGTCATGCTCTGACCAACCTGCTCTAGCTGGAGATGTCCCTGGTGACTGCAGGGGACTGAACTGGATGATCTTTCAAGGCCCCTTCCAACCCAAATAATCCCATGAGTCTGTGACTTTGTGCAAAATCATATTAAAGGTTTGCTTCCTGGTGGGAAAACCAGGCTGCCTCAGCTGAGGAGCTATCACTGAGGGTTACTGCTACAGCTCAAATGTTGGCTGCTTTAGCATGTGCTTCACAATCTTCATCTCCATCCATTCTAGTCTTTCTCACACTGCAGCAAGTGAGGACAAAGCTCTCCTCCTCATCCTCTTCTCTGTGTTTTCTCCCCATCTACCCCAGGCTCCTCACCAAGTTTCATGCTGCCCCCCTTGTAACACAGCAATATCAATAATAGTAGCAATGATGTTTTAATTCATTGATGTCCACACCTGCAGGCTTCTGCCTGTCTTCACCAAGCAGCAGACGAGAGGTAGCATTTGCAGAACAGGCGCTGCTCTCTGAGCAGGTCGTCTGGCAAAGGGACAGGGAAGGACTGTCATCCAAAATAGACTAAATAAACAAAGCTGAGCGTGCCAAGCAGGGGCACAGACCCAAGGATGGTGCTCAGCTCAGTCCTAGAGGGGCTGATGACAGCCAGACCTGCCAAGCTTGGCTCTGCTTTTGGATCCCAGGCTCCCTGAAGTTAGAAACATTCCTGATCCAGGGCTCTGGTTCAGGCAGTTACTCAAACTTCACCACTGAGGAACACTGATTTTTTTTTTGGTTTTGGGTCCATGGTTTGCTGAAGCTGCTTAAGAGCAAAAGGCTTTGGCTAGGGTCAGCACATCACTGCTACTGTCATTTTTCTTCTGTTCATGGCCCTGGCTGGACAAACACCCCTGACTATGAATGAACGTGTGTGTGCTTTTGGCTAAAAGCTTGTGGGATCATGGTACAGTTGATTTATGTAGAGCTCTGGAAGCCATGAAGACCTTCCACTTGCTTTATACTCTTCCTCTTTTTTCTTTTTTTTTCCTTTCCCTTCTAAGTGCATGTGTGATTTATACAGAAACATAAATCTTAGCCAGTCATCATGTAAATATTATTCTCAGCCTTACATTAAAGGATCAACATCCACCTGAAACGTGGTTGGTTTCCCCTTGGTAGCAGTACAGCTATGTACACACAGGCTTTTAAGGCCCCAGCCAACTGATGTGGTTTTTCAATTACAGTTTCTCATCCTTTAAAATAATTGTGTGCTCCTGTTGCTTGAGAGCTTCCCGCTCAGAGGTTAACTGCAAGGAGGAATAGATAATCTGATTGCAGCTGAGCCTTGCCTGTGGATCGGGAGAGTTACAGAATCACAGAATGGTTTGGGGTGGAAGGAACCTCTAGAGATCTGAAGTCTAACCCCCTCACTAGAGCAGGTTCACCCGGAGAAGGTTGCTATGATTGCCATGTCCAGGTGGGTTTGGAATCTCTTCAGAGAATGAGATTCCACAGCCTTGCTGGGTGACTTGTGTCTTGTCCTCTATCTTGCTCTCATCTTGCTGCCCTTAGGGCTTGTAATGGCCTTGGCTTAGCTGCCATATGTTGCACACACATCCTTGACAAACACTTGAAGTACAATCAGATTCTTGGTGTTTTCTGGGTATAGAATCAGATTATTGAGTCCAACTGTCAGCTTGACACCACCATGGCCAGTAAACCATGTCCCCAAGTGCCATGTCCACACATTTCATTAATACCTCCAGGAATGGGGACTCCACCACCTCCCTGGGCAGCCTGTTCCAATGCCTGACCACTCTTGCAGGAAAGAAATTTTTCCTAATGTCCAACCTAATCCTCCCTTGGCACAATTTCAGGCCATTTCAGGGTAGGAACTGTAATTTATAGTATTGCTTTCCAGGACAAAATGATTGAATGTTTAGAGGAAGGTGATGCTCACAGCCTCCAGCAGCCTTACTAATAATAAAGGATTTGCCTCTATTAAGTCAGAAAATAACCAATCATCCTTCCTTGACTCTATTTTGAAGTATATTTCATCTCTAAAACTACTGTATACCAGTATTTTTCTTTTTAAGGGCATATAATGTGTTTCATCCTTCCTCAATTCTATTTTGAAGTATATTTCATCTCCAAAACTACTGCATACCAGTATTTTTATTTTTAAGGGCATATAATCTGTTTCATACAAGACAGGTAGAGACAGGAGGGTGTAAAAAACCTCAAATCCCTGTGGAATCCCCAGGAATGTAAAATCTTCAGAGATTTAGAGACATTCAACTATAAAAGATCCCAGGAGTCCAGGTTCTTGCTGTGAAGAGCTGAGCATTTGCACGCACCCAGGCTCGTTCACACAGAGTACGTGCATGTACTTTCCCAAAATAACCCTAGAAAGGGACAGTAACAAAGGCAAGAAAGCAATGAGGTTTCCCGACTTCATTCTTGAAAGGCTCATTGCCAAAACAATAAATATGTGACAGCTTGGTATTTCTGTAGCATCTTTTCATCTTCAAGAGTCTCCGAGTGCTTTGCAGGCTGGGGAAGAGTGGAGATCATGGGTTTTGCTGGTGAACTGCAGCCACCTCCAGGTCAGGATACAGCAGGTGTTTGATGTTAGGGAAGTGAACCCACCTGAGGCACTGAAGGCTGGAAGAGCACTTGCAGATCAAACCAACCTAGTGTCTCTCCCTCACACCCTGCTACCAGCACCAAGAACCCTCTCTCTGCCAGCTTCTCAGGGCTGCTCTTTGCTTTCTGTGTCAATCACAATCCACAGTCAGCAGGTGTACTGAGAAGATTCTGTCCCTCTGCTCTGCTCTGCTCTGCCAGGACCTGTGGTGGTTTTGCAGTTAACCTGCTCCCTCACCTTTTGAAATAAATCCCGGCTAGGACTCAGAAACACTGGAAGTTGATAAATCAAGCTTTATATTTACAGCTTTGCACAATATAGAAGCAGATATTTACAAGGTATAGCAGATGTTTACAGATACATACAATGAAAAGGTAACACAGAAACACCACACCCCTCCCAGAGACCAAAATCTCCAAGAGGGGTAACCAACCACCCCCTACCACCTTTCCCCCCTTCCCCAGTCTTATTTCACCAGCTGTGGATGCTGAAGATAGGCAGAGGTAGTTCGGCCAGGGGGATGAGGAGTAGAGAAGAAATTAGTAGTGTTACTGAGAATTAGCTACCAAGGCAGAGAGACAAAGGAACCATGCAAGAGAAGCAGCTGCAGCCCAGAGCTGTCTGAAACCATTTGATATCTAATGTTTTGGTTATACTTTTAAAAACAATTTTTTTTTTTCTTTCTCAGTAAAGCTCTGGGCGAAGTGACATACTGTGTTTTGCTCTCTCAGCCAATAGTCTAATTTCTCACTCAAATTCTCCAGTTAGTTCAAACCAGCACAGGACCCCACCTGCAGTGCTGGGTCCAGCTCTGGAGTCATCACCACAAGAATCATAGAATGGTTTAGGTTGGAAGAAATCTCAAAGATCATCCAGTTCCAACCCCCTGCCATAGGCAGGGACACCTCCCACTAGAACAAGTTGCTCAAGGCCTCATCCAACCTGGCCTTGAAGAAGGACATGGATCTGCTGGAGCGGGACCAGAGGAAGCCACAACAATGATCAGGGGGTTGGAGATCAAGCAGAAATTGGACTTTTAATGAGTTTCCACCCAGGAAACTCAAACTCTCCAACTTCCATAATTTTATTTTTATTTTTATATTCTTTTTGTTATTTTATTTTTCAAGCTGAGCTTTTTGTTTTCCTTGATACAGGCTGTATACTGGTCCAGGAGAGGTTTTTCATTTCTTCCATGATGTTTATTATCTGTTTATATTTAGTGTGTTCTATTTTATACTAGCATCTGCTGGGAAAGGTCATGGTGAGTTAACAGGAAAAGTGCTGCAAGCAGCACCCAAGTGGGTGGGTTTATTCCAAAGGGAGTGCCCACCTCTGCTCCCTCAAAAATGTTTGATGCGTTGAGGTGAGTTTGGGTTGGGTTCTTCTATGGAAAGTGGATGTCAGGGAGAGAAAATTAGGTGGAGGGAGCTGTTTCCATATTTTGCAATATAGAGGTGCTGGTGTTTCATTTTCTTCCCTCTGGCCTAGGGTATTCCACGGTTGGGAAGGATGCACAAAGTCAATGGACCCTTATGTTGGGATCTCAAGGTCACCCCTTGTAGTGGGTTTGCAGTGACCTGCCCCCCCACCTTTTAGAACCCCGGCTAAAGCTCAGAAAAACACACTGGAAGTTAATAAATGAAGCTTTATATTTACAGCAATGC
>VWZI01011770.1:203826-250873 GCA_013396835.1 Psilopogon haemacephalus | reverse complement strand
GAAGTGACACAGTGTTTAATTTCTCACTCAAATTCTCCAATTAGCTCAAACCAACACACCCCTGATGGGCTTGTAACAGGCTCAGGTTGAAATGCACCTCGATCCCCACTCTGACCTCCTAGCTAGCATCTGCTCCAGTTCTGCTTGCGTGTGCAATGAGTGCTGCTCTGAGGGCAGCACGTGCTGCATGGACACCTGCTCCCTGCCTCTCCCAGGCAAGGGCAGCCTCATGGGTGTAGCATGAGGCCCACCAGAGCAAGTTGTACCTGTGCTGCACCCAAAACGTCCTCTATCTTTGGCCTGGAGGAACACCCCTCAAGAATCACTTGCCTTCCTGGAGGTGATTCTTTGCTTCTGCCTTTGACCTCCCCTCCAACATTAAAGCCTATTGACCTCTGCTGCTTCTTTTGTGTGTCCTTTGACTGGACTGATGGACAGTGGTGGCCAAGACTCTACAGTAGGCCTTGACTGGCTTTAACCAGAGACTTCACTGGCCAGCTGTAAGCTGGCAAGGGAAACCCTTTGGAGGTGGCAGAGATCATTTTCATGGGCTGTCCCATTCTGTCTGCTCACTGCAGCTTAGTCAGCTCCTTGAGCTTAATGCTTTGCTTTTTAGGGCGTTCAAGGCATCTCCTGTCTTTCTCTGAGACTAGCCTGTCTTGCTTAGAAAAAACTATGGCCCAACACAAGTTTTTCACCAGCTGGATCTTGTGCCAAAGCTGAACAGCTGTAAAAACAGGGTGCTTGGTGTCACCTCATGGAAGGGGTCACCTGGTCCAAATATGGCCAACCCCTGATATGTCAAAGGAAGGTGAATTACAACACAGAGCTCTTGTGTGAGGTGCAAGACAGGTTTCCTTCCTGATGCCAGTGAAAGATCACCTATCTCCTGGCAAAACCCTGAAGCTTGATCTTGCTTCCTTATTCTCTTACTGGTACGGTCATTAGATCATAGAATCATACAGTCATTTGGGTTGGAAAAGACCATTGAGTCCAACCATCCTCTAACTCTCCCTCCTAGGGAGCCTATACTAGTGTTTAATAACCCTTTCGGGTTAATCACACAAAGCCTTCTGTCCTTTCAATGTCCAGTGAAGAAGGGAAGGATTGCTGGGGGATCCCAAGATTTGCCTTCAGAGCCCTTGGTGGAGCACTGCAGCCTGCTTGTCCCAATCCTCCCCTGCCTTCCCTAATGTCATATACGGGCAGTGTCCCTGCCTATGGCAGGGGGGTTGAAACTAGATGATCTTTGAGATCCCTTCCAACCTAAACCATTCTGTGATTTTTCATAGGAACCGGATGAAAGGTGTCCTCCTTACCTCTTGTTACAGCCTGCAGGAAGTGAAGAGCCCACCGCCTCCCCTGCTGAGCTGTTCTTATCCTGTAACCCTCTCTGCTGAGATGTTGCCTCTGATTTAAAGATCAAAGTTGTTGCTTTCACTCTGTCCTTGTCAGAAAGGTCTGAATGCCTCCTGCCAGCAGACAACTTTTCTGTGTGTGTGCCTCTGTCAAGTGAGAGATCCTCTCACTTTCTCCTCTCTGTCATGATAAATGCTTTTCCTTCCTTAAATTTTGTACCAGAAGTCTTGCAGTCCAGCTTTGTCTTCTGCTTGCAGCTGTCTTTTGAAATCCCTCTTCTATTTCCATCTCTTTCTTGATGGTGTATGCAGATCAGAAGTAAGTTCCTCTGGACAAGATAGGAAGTGGCAGAAATGAGGACACACTGTTGTGTTGCTGTGGGAACCAGATGTGGATAAAGGTATTCCTTGGGATAGCTGAATATGCATTCTTGAGGTATACTGGCAGATAAATCCTGCCTGCACACTGGCCTCATGATCATAGAATCATAGAGTGGTTTGAGTTGGAAGGGAATTTAAAGATCATCTAGAGCCACACCATGGAGAGGGACAACTTCCAGTAGACCAGATTGCTCAAGACTTTGTCCAGCCTGGCCTTGAACATCTCCAGGCTGGTGATGGGCTGGTGGGCCATCTCTCTTCAGGAGGAGCCAGGTCAGCTCCTCTCAGAAGTGATGAAGGTACAGCCCGAGAAGCTGACTATACCAAGTTTGACCTATCTTCAGCCTCACCTTCTGTGCTTCTATAAATCTATTTTGGTGTAGCAAATAAAGTCATGGAAAGGAGATGTCTGGAAACAGATGAAGATTGATCTGCCCTTGCTCCTTTCCATTCCTTTGTCACTATGGTTATGGAGAGGTCAGCAGGTCATTTTGATATCTTGCTGGTGCTTTTTCTCTGTCGATGAGGTAGATGGCAGCAGATGACTCACAGGGACGTTACTTTTTGCCAGCCTTCTTTGGGAGTCACGTAGAGAAGCAATCATCTCTTCCTAGGATGACAACCTCAGTGAAGATCGTAATCAAGAAGCGTCACCACCGCTGGGTCTGTACACGTAGCCTGCTCCCACAAGCATGGTTGCCATCAAAGTTCCTGGAAAAGGGAGACCTTTCCCCTTCGTGAGAAACACACCCAAAGGGAGAAATTCCCAAGTGTTTCCAAAACACCTTTTCTCATTTCTCAGCTATTCTCTTTCGCTAGACCACATCGGGGTAAACATCTTATCTCACTGGCATTCAGTGCTGCAATCCAGACTCCACCACATTACATGTAGTGACTGCTTTTAAACTTCAGGAGATTTGGCTGAAGCCTTTCCCTTTCCATCAACATCACCAATAACTCCCTCTCCCCAAAAGTCTGCACCATGAGATGAACTTCTTATTATAATTTTCCCCTGTTAGACCTGGAGCTTGGTAATGAGGGTTGGTTGAGCAGCAATCTTCGGGTTGAACAGTTGGGTAGATACTCCAGCAATTTATGGGTGAATTATTCTGCGTTAGGCAGCTGCACTGTATTTGGCTTGGCTTAGCTTGACTTGGGGAGATCCATCAGTGTTTTCTGGGTTCCATGATGCAATTGCCATAAAATGAGAAACTTGAGCATTTCAGAATTTGGGGTTTGACACAACAAAACAATGGCTCTCTACCATTCTTGCCCCAATCAACTCAGCCTGCTCCATTGCCTGCAGTTGCCTCCTGCTTTTGTTCTAGAGAAATAAAGGTTCCTGAAGGGAGAGGTTTTTGGTCTAGTTGATAAATTTGGTCCCATTTCAGAACAAAGCTCTTATCCTTCCAGAGCAGTTAGGATGATCACTAGGTGGAATTTCACAAATTTCCAGCTCTGAAACTTTTAGATGTGTGAGTTATGGGGTTTGATAAGCCCAGAAAATCATGCAGGCTGGTGTTGATGGGGGAAAAGTTGAGGAGAAAAAACCCAAACCCTTAGTATTTCGTAAAAGTGTTGTTGTCAAATCATTAATTTGAGCTTCAAAAGATGCTGGGATAAGAATGGACATTTTTTGGTGGATGTTTCATGCAGAAAAATAGTATCTTACATAGCCTGATTCTAAAATGGGAAAAAGTCAGGAGTTTGCAGCTGTGATACAGGAATTTCATTTATCATCAAAAGGAGAAAGAACTCCTTCATGCTGAGATCAGAACTGGGCTAACTGCACCATTTCCTCATCCAGCCTTTGTCAGGCTGTTCCAGCAGCTGGGAGCAGCAATTTTGTTTCATCATTTTACTCAATCCTTGGTAAAGCGTGTGGATCACGATGGGGCCAGACCACATGGTTTTGGGTTTGGCCCTGTGCTTTTATGCTATCAGGTTCAAGGGTGTCCTGGCCCAGAGTGTTACAGTGATAGTCATGATGCTGATCATAATGGCAAAGGTTGTGACTGACACAAAGCTTGTTGGTTGAGATGATATATATTCTTTGTGGAAGAATTCTTCATGGTTGTCAAGCTCTGGAATGGGCTGCCCAGGGCAGTGCTGGAGTTCCCTTCCCTGAAGGGACTAAAAAGTCCTGTAGATGTGGTGCTGAGGGACATGGTTTAGTGGTGAGCAGGCAGTGCTGAGTTACTGGCTGGACGTGATTGGAAAGGTCTTTTCCAACCAAAACGGTTCTATGATTCTATAATTCTATATTTTGTTTTTCTAAGCTTACTGATATATTTGAGAAAATCAGACAGGTTTCCATGATGTCAGCCCCTCTTCAGGTCAGGAATAGCAGCATCAGACTTCAAAGCTACATGTAGGATGAGAACACCTTTTCAGAGCTTGAGTCAATAGGTCTTGGGACATTTCCAAAATAAAATCTAGTGGGTATCTGTGGATTAAGGCAAATTAGTCACCTTGGGTGAAGAGAAAGCTAATTGTTACTAAAATACATCTATAAAGAATGTCTGCACCAGTTCAGACATGTAGGATATAGGAAAACAAATATTTGGGATTATCTATAATGATCAATCCCTTATGCAGAATTAACCTGCATGCATCATAATTTGCATATGGAATATACAAAAGTAAGAAACTTGCTGATCTATCTCTTGATCTACTTCATACCAGCATTGCCAGTTACGTTTCTGAAATGCTGGGAAACCAAGATGTGCCCAGTAGTGATGAAAAGGATCAGTGCTTCCTTACATCTTACTTACAAACAGCATTGTCCCATCTGATGAGGTTGCCTCAGACAATGTGCCATTGCTCCACCACCATTGCTACTCCAACCTGGCCTGGCTGGATGTCATCCAGAAGGTGCCACCACCTGCCCTCAAACCGGTGCAGTAATGAGTGTATACTCCAATACTCAACACAACACCATGGGCAGATGAATCTAGGGAGCTGATGAAGTTAAGTATTTTGGGGTTCTTGCGTAGTCACTTATCTACCCTGTAGCCTACAGCTGCTCGATGTACTCACCACTCATCTCCCAGTCCTGCAGAGCCACGAAGATGATGGAGTAGAACATCTCCCTTATGAGGAAAGGCTGAGAGAGCTGAGTCTTTAGCTTGGAGAGGAAGAAACTGAGGGGTGACCTCATTCATATTTATAGAGATGTGAAGGGTGAGTGTCAGAAGGATGGAGCTAGGCTCTGCTCACTGAGGTCCAATGATAGGACAAGGGGCAGTGGGTGCAAGCTGGAACAAAGGAGGTTCCACATGAACATAATGAAAAACATTTTTTTTTTCCCCTCTGGAGACATTCAAAACCCATCTGGATGTGTTCCTGGATGCATTACTTACTCTAGGTGATCCTGCTCTGTTAGGGGGATTGGACTAGATGATCTTTTGAGGTCCCTTCCAACCCCTAACCTTCTGTAGTTCTGTGATTCCCAACATGTGATCTGTGATTTGGCTAGATAACCTCCATGTGTCTAGCAGTATTCAAGAGTACAACTTTCTTGTGGTGGTGTCTTGATGTAACACCAAGCACCATGGCTGGAAGGTACAATGCACACCCACCACTCCTCTCCTAGCCCCACTTGCCAACCTGTGGTCCGTGATTTGCCTAGACAACCTCCCTGTGCATAGAGGCATGGACTATTTTGAGGTGGTGTCTTGATGTAGCACGAAGGTAGGAGAGATGCTGTGCACACTTGCATCTCCCCACCTGCCTGTGGCTGGTAAGGAAGGGGATGGGATGCAAGAGGAAGGTTGGAAAGAGGAGAAGCTCATCCTCTGTGCGGAAACACAGACTCAAAGTTTAGAACAGCAGCTCTCTCATGGGGAGGTGAAGTCGTGGGCAGGAGTGTGTACGTGTGCTGGGGGCACAGGCAAGGAACAAAGCAACTGCCTGGAGAAGGTGACTGCAGGAGGGGAGGGGAGAGGGCTTCAATTGGTACCAGATGCCCTCAGAAGCTAATGACCTGACAAACGCTCTGCTCATAAAACAAATTCTTTAAAAAGGAAGCAAATGGAAATATAAGCTAGTGAAAGAATTTGCAGCAGCTGCCCTGAAACCATTTCTCACTTCATAAACAGGTCTGCATTGAAAAAACAGCCCCTTTCTTCTTGTTCTCCTTTGTGGTCCCCTCCTGTGCCCACCGGCTCTTACAGGGCTGTGGCCTGCAGGTTTCCACCATGTCTTTGGCTCGGTGGACTTGTCCAGAGTCAAAAGCACATCGTGTTCCCTTAACAGCTCTGTTGGCACAGAGATTCTTGCTCTTTTTAATTTTTTAAAATGCTTTTTTGGGTGTTGGTTGTGGGAGTTCTAGCCATGCATCCTTGGCTGGAGAAGTTGAGTGGATGCAAGAGGCAAAGACTATCTCTGCCTCCCCTGGGAGAAACACGCAGCTGATGTGCCTGGGGGATGGGATCTGGACAATCTTGTGGGCCCCTCTGACCCTTGTAAGGTTCAACAAGGCCAAACACAAAGACTCGCATCCGGGTGAGGGCAATTCCCAATATCAACACAGGCTAGGGGATGAGGGGATGGAGAGCAGCCCTGCAGAGAAGGCCTCGGGAGTGCTGGAGGATGAAAAGCTGGCACTGTGTACTCACAACCCAAACCAAACTGTGTGCTGGGCTGATCCCCAGCAGCTTGAGCAGCAGGGACAGGGAAGACATTCTGTGTCTCTGATGAGACCCTACCTGTAGTGATGGGTCCTTCAGCTCTGGAGTCAGCACAGGAGAGACATGGACCTGTCAGAATGGAGTCAGAGGAGGCCACAGCAATGATGGAGGTGCTGGAAACCCTCTGCTGTGAGAACAGGCTGAGAGTCTTGGGGTTCTTCAGCCTGGAGAAGAGAAGGCTTCATTCCATCTCAGGTAATTAATCTACTGTCTGTATTTCACTTATAGAGACTGTAGCCTTCTTACCAACACTCTTCTTCACTATAGGATTATTTGACAGTTAATTAATCAATAGGATTATTCAAGGACCACTAACGATTGGTTCGTGGTGGGAAGCTGCTGTGGTAAAGAAAGGGCTATTTATTACCAAGGGATGGGTGACACATTGCAAGCTTTCCTGGGACCTTCAGGTGGTGCACAGGGACGATAATTCCTCCTTTTAGCTGTATCTCATCTTGGTGGCCACAGCTGAGCCTGTAGAACTGGACAGGTGTCTGTTGAGTTGGTCTTAATCCCAAAGACCCTCTCATCACACATGCATAGCTTTAAGATGCTGTCTGGGCCTGTGGGAAGAACAGAGGTGCTGAAGACTGTCAAAGCAAAGTGGGAAGGTGACAAGAGTAGGGTGGAGCAGACAGCTGCAGCATGTCTAGCTTCTCACTTTGTCATGGCTATATGGACATGAACCTTTGGCAACCCTGCTGCCAGGTCTGGGAAGTACTGCATAGTCCAATTAACAGCTCGGGGATGGTTTCCTAATGTCTGCAGAGATTTCTTCTCCAGTTGAACATTTCAGTGCAGTCAGTGAAGCCTCTGTGTGTTCTCTGATGTCTAATGAAGAGTTTGACATACCAATTTTTCTACCAGCAGAAACCTTCCTGGCCATCTGTTTCTGCACATCTTATTTTCTGCTAAGGCTGACTGAAAGGGAGGCATGGATTCCAAATTTACAAGCAAGGAGAAACACCCAGTGTCAGTAGCTGGACTTTGCTGCCTTTGGGAAGCACATATCTCTTGCTGTCCCTGAATACTAGTGTTTGAAACTCATGTATGAGCAGAGCACATACAGGAGGACATCTACAGCACTGCGAAGCTGTCAGTAGGTCTCTTGCCACAAGTTATTTAGTGTCCATGACAATTTAAGTGTGTTGGAGATGAGAAATTATCATGTGGTAGCTCCCACCTTCTGCACCTTCTGCACCTTCTGCACCTTCTGCAGAAGCTGCAACCCTCTCAGAAAAGTGCTACAATGACTGCTGTTGGTAGCTCTTCTTGTGCACGCAGGAGAGTTGCTTGATAGCATCATCTGGTGTTTGCTCTCCCACTTTGGACATGGGAGAATTGTAGCCCTGCTGAATATGCCATCTGCTTGCCCTCTCGTTTCCTTTCTATCACTCTCTTGGTCTACTTACATGGAGCACCACCACCTTTGGTGCTAGGCTGAGTGTAGGCTCTGTGGGATGAAGCTTGCACACCCTGGGGCAGAGGGGCTGGAGCAGCCCCACCAAACAGCATGGACTTTGGAAGGAACATTGCTGGGCCATGCCTCCATTCAGCAGCTTGGAAGGACATGATGGTCTGTGGGAAAGTGTGACCTGGGGTTGGGCTGAGGTCTTGTCAAGGCAGATCTGGGGAAAAGTACCATCCTGGTATCACCATCATCAGACTTCAAGCCTGGTAGAAGCTGGGGCTGAGGGAGAGGTGTGCACCTCTGCAGGCATCTGTGATCTGCTCTGCATGCCATGCAGGTGTCATACAAAGAGAGACTTCTTTTGCTAAAAAAATGTTGGACCCCACTGGTTGATCCCTTCCCTCTTCTCCTCCACAGCTGTGCCTATGGTGCCTGTGCAGGACATGGAAGCTGCACGCAGCCTCTGCTGGCTCATGCTGCCACCCTCAACTGTACCTCTGATGGTCCGAGGCACATGGTGTGCACTGCCACCTGCAGAAAGGGCTTTGTCCTCCGCTCCAGCAGTGGGAAGAGCCTGGGCTCCATGCAGGTGAGTGGACTTTGGGATGAGGGTGGCCTCACAGCCCACTGGACCAAGGGCTAGGTGGCAAGGTATGAAAGCTTTAAGCACTCTGAGGCCGTTGGAATGGCCGCAGGATACCTTGTTGCTCCTGCCCTGACCTCCTCGCTGGTTTTCCAAAGAACTTCAGTCCAATTAAGGTTTTGGTGCTGCACCTCTCTGCTGGTGACTGGAGGTTCTGCTCTGGAGACCTACCCTTCTCCTTCCCTCACTGCAGACCCAGCTCTGCTACCCCAAAAGCCACTGCAGGAGATAGAATCATAGAATTGTTTTCGTTAGAAAAGACCTCCAAGATCACTGAATCCAATGCCTCAAGGCAGGGTGATGCACTCCTACAAAAGGACACTTCTCTTCTCTAGATGGGCATTGCCGGGAGGGTTAAACATCCCTCGGATGTTTTTTCTCTTAAAGCTGAAGTGAGTCTCAGGAAAGAATGAAGTCATTGCAGAGGGGCTATATTTAGAGGCAGCTGAGAGGATGGAGAGCTTTTCTTCCTTTGTGTTGCATTGCAGTAATGCTGCCCATGCCAGTAGGACAGCACAGAGGTCACCAAGAAAGAGTCTATCCTGCTTTCCAGAGGGCTGGGGATGCCTTGTGAAAAACACAAGCATGGCTCTTAGTGACAGAGGAGACCTGGAACTGATGTGTCTTTGGGAGCTGAGCTGCTTTGGGTCTAGGCAGCCACCTTGACAGAGCTGTGAGCATGGTGTGTCACATCCCTAGGCTGTTCCTGGAGGGGCAACAGGAGTCTCTGGCTCTGAACTGGTCTCCATATCAGCAAGACTGTGAACTTGAATGTGGTGGAGACAGAGGGTGGTGGATCAGGCTATAGCAGCAGGATGGAACTTTCCTCACATTGGGGAGTTGCAGGGACAGGTTTCCAGTGCCACAGCTATTGGTGCTTGTCCAAGGAGAAGTGGGCACTGAAAAGGGCAATGGCACAACTAGGGGTACACTGCTCAGCCCCTTGTCACCAGGGAGGGTTTTAATTACATGGTGACATGGCTCTGGGGCCAAGGCATACCCAGGGAAAACAAAAAGTTCCTGTTCCCCAAGACAAAGCCACACAAATCTGCCTCGGGTGACACTTTGCTTGCTTTTGGCAGTGAGATGGGAAACTTCTGGACAGAGCTCTGCAATGTGGCTGTCACAGCAGATGGCAGCTTGTAAGCATCCTGTGACCCTACTCATCCAGAGGCATTGTGGGGGAAATGCTCACAGCTCTTCCCTGAGCATCCACTCCACCTGGGTCAGCTACACCATGATCCTGCGAGGCTACAAAGATGATGAGAGGAGACTAGAAGGGCTACAAAGATGGTTAGGGGACTGGAACATCTCTCTTATGAGGAAGGACAGAGAGAGTGGTGCTCGGTGACAGGATAAAGGGCAACAGGCACAAACTTAAACATAAAAAGTTCCACCTGAACAGGAGCAGGAACTTCTTTCATTTACAGGTGACAGAGCACTGAAATAGGCTGCCTAGAGAGGTGGTCAAATCTCCATCTCTGGGAGATGGATGCTGAAACAAGACCTGATGTCCTAGGGAAGAAAATTGCAGTGGTCCCAAGGGCCATTCACTGCTTTCACACCCCAAAACAATACCAGGTAATAGTAACAGGCTTCAGGACTCAATGCCCGGAGTAGGGAGAAAGGGCACACTGGTGAGGAAAAACGTGGGGATGCTCTTCTTGTTCTGAAGTCTAAGCCAGCCCTTTCTGCTGTGATGGCAAACCAGTAGATTCAAGGCCAAGTCAGATGGGGCTCTGAGCAACCTCATCTAGTTAAACCTATCCCTGCTCACTGCATAGGGCTTGGACTTAGAAGACCTTTAAAGGTCTCTTCCAACCCAACCCATTCTATGCTTCCATATTCTATGATTAAAGCTCATGTGCAGAGGTCTGACAGAGTCTTGCTTTCCCCACAGGAGGAGGTGGTGCTGACGTGCAACTCAGGAAGGTGGGACAGATCTGTGACTTGTGACCCTGTTGACTGTGGTGTCCCTGATCAGCGCCATGTGTACTATGCTGAGTTCTCCTGCCCCAAGGGTACAACCTACCTGCAGAGATGTTCCTTCTCCTGCATCCACCCAGCCAAGCTTCAAGGTGTGGTACAGAGTTCTAGGAGATTTAGACTGGGTATTAGGAAGAAGTTCTTTACAGTGAGGGTGGTGAGACACTGGAAGGGGTTGCCCAGGGATCTTGTGGATGCCACCTCCCTGGAGGTGTTCAAGGCCAGGCTGGATGAGGCCTTGAGCAACCTGCTCTAGTGGAAAGGTGTCCCTGTCCATGGGATGGGGATGGCTACTAGCTGATCTTCAAGGTGCCTTCCAACCCAAACCATTCTATGATTCCTATGTTTTGGGTTTTTTTTACACCTTTCTGTGCTTGTTTCAAGCTGTTCAAACTGAGCACTGCTGCTTTGATTTCCCAGTTATCCTGGCTTCTGCCAATTGGGTGGGATCTTGAGAGACTTCCCAAAATGGTGGGCATCCATCTGCCTTGAGCAGGGACAGCACAGTGTGGGGATAATTCCCATTCTCTGACTGGCAGCCCATACCCATCCACCTCAGGGTATAGGGATATCTTCTCCTGATAGCCAGTGAGGTGTGGTAGCCTCCAGTGTTACAGGGATGAGGGATGCAAGAAGCATGCAGGCAGCCAGCAAAGACAGACAGAGAGGACTTCAGAGGGCCCCAGAGTGGCTTGGTGGCTGTGGCAAAGCCTACGGTTCAGTAGACCTGAGGCTGTATAAAGCCATAGAGACCAACCCTACAGCTGCAGAGCAGTCTGGGAGATGCTCACCACCCAGCCACACAGCAGCCCCCCAGACACTCCATGGGCTGGCTTTCATTCTGCCGACTCCATCAAGAGCCACAGGAATGTTTTTAGGCCATGCTGGAGAAAGAGAGCTACTGTTCCTGTCTGTGCAAGGCTGAGCTGGACGGGCTTTCAGGGGTAATTGCCTTGACAGCTTCAAGCATTGGGACTTTATGTGAGTTTCCACCAGTCCCTTTGCTACGAACAATCGCATACAACAAATCATTTTAATGGGTGCCCTATTTTATGGAGACATTTATAGCCAAAATGTATGAAAATCATTTAACCTTCCTTCCTTCCTTCCTTTTCTTTCTTTCTTTCTTTCTTTCTTTCTTTCTTTCTTTCTTTCTTTCTTTCTTTCTTTCTTTTCTTCCTTAAAGTTAAATCTTAGGAGCAGGGAATTAAGGTCTCATTTCACAGCAGGGATGATGCCAGCAGACCCCCAGCATGAGCTGATCAAAGAGTAGTACATGAACGATGACTCAGATGCCCAAATTCTGCACCAACAGATGCCCTTTGGCTTGGATGGGTCAGCTGAGGGCAGGGCTTGAATCTGGTCTTTCAATCAAGCTGCCTCTTGTTCCCACTGCAGTCAATGGGAGGTTTGCCCAGGGCTCCCTCAGTGGGAAGGCATCCCCTCAGTGGAGCACCCTGAGTGAATTCCAGAAGCTGAGACAAGGGCTGGTGGTGCTTGGCCAAAGCTTCCAATCACTTAGAGGTCCAGCTGACTCGGCTGGGCAGCTGAGGCAGGGATGTACTTGATGCTTGCCACCCCTGCAGGCTCGCATCCTTACGGGCAGGCTCTCAAGGCTAATAAATGCTAAGAATAGGCAAGGAAAGGATGACATGGCTGTGTGTGGGACAACCCTCAGCAGCGTTGGCCCATCAGGAACTCAAGTGCTGAGTGGAGGCATGGTCTTGCGCCCTGTCCAAGAGCAGAGCAGTGATGAGAAAGGAAAAAAAAAAAAAAAAGTCAAGCAAGGCTCAAAGCTCTCTGGCTGCACCAGAACATGCTGATCCAAACCTCTCAATAGGAAGACTCCCATTCAATCCAGTCCAGCTTTTTTTTCTTCCCCAGCAGTTCCCAGAGAGCCATCCATCATCTGCACCATGTGGGTGATGCAGTCCCAGACACTTACTGTGGGCACACCCAGAGCTGTGCAGTTTTGACCACCCACTAGCTGGGTCTATCAATGCCCTTTTCTCTAGCGGGACAACAGAGTTGGGCTGTCATACTCAGCCCAAACCTTTAGGAATAAGTGGTTTGAACTCCCAGTCACACCAGTTAGGCTCTTATGTCTGTCCTCCTGGCACTTCTCATCTTGCACTATGCATGTAGCAAACAGCTTGTAAGAGTAGGTAAGCGTAAGCTGCAAAAAGCACCTGGGGAGAAGGAGGGTGGGCTGAACTAAATATTACAGACAGTTGTCACACATCAAAGCTCTCAGCCTGTTCTCCTGAGGCTTCTCCTGAGCAGAGAGCAGAAGCTTAATGGAATCTTTTGGGCAGGTTTGCAAAACCAAGACCCTTTTTCTGTCCCCTAGAAGCTATCCCTTCCCTGCTTCTGTTTGTGTTCAAGTAATTTCTGCTCCAGCCTGACCAAGCAGGCGATGGAGCCCATGATCTTCATATTTGTTGCCTCCCTTGGCATCAGTATCAACTCTGATAAGAGGACTTCACAAAATCATAGATGGTTTGGGTTAGAAAGGACTTTTAAATGACTTTTGCTAGTTGCTCTGAGCTTCTCTTAGCAGGGCTCCATCCCTAGGTCAGTTGTAACCCCAACACACTGCTTCTCTTTTGGGGTCAGGGACAAACCAGTGGCTGACCTGCTTGGAAGACGGTCTCTGGTCACTCCCTGAAGCCTACTGCAAGTTGGAGTGTGACGCACCTCCTTTGGTGGCCAACGCCAAGCTCCTGGTCCCACGATGCCTGAAAGGGAACCATGATGTGGGCTCCGTCTGCCGCTACAAGTGCAAGCCTGGATACCATGTGGCCGAGAACACAGCTGGAAAGACTAAGAAGTAAGTCTGTGGTGGGTCTGTTATCAGTGTGTCCTTCCTCCTCTTCTCCCAGTGTGAGTGAAGAAGAGAGGTGATGGTGTGCTGGCAATTTTGAAGAGCTGATTTGGTAAGTACAAGGCGTAGCAGCTGGAAATGAATATTTCTTGAAGTATTGCCCTGGTCTAGGTGAAAGCAGATGGGGACAAGGTGTAAACTGCTGGTGCACACACATGTATGTTGAGTGTCTTAACCCAAAGCATGTGAACTTTCATGTGCACCTGAATGTGCTGGTCACTGGGGGAAAATGAAGCATGTGCTGAAGTATTTGTGGACTCTCTGGTAATCAGATGCAACAGAATGGTGGAAGGTCCCTGCTGTCTATCCTGATAAAACATAGATTAAGGCAGTGGGGGTCTGGTCAATGCCTAACACTTGGCTGCCATGGCCCTTGGTCAGGGTTAATGTTTTGCCCCTGCACCTCTTGGCTAAATTTCTTCTTAAACCTTGGCATTTGAACGGGAGAAGATTTTCCCCGATGCCTAGGGGAAAAATTCCTGGTAATTCACTAGCCTTGTGCTGAGCTGGTGTTGTGGTGCTGGGGGGTGAAAAAGCATTTTGTCTGTGATGCCTCCAGTTGACGTTCCCACTGGCTATGGTCACCAAAGACTCACTGGCACTGCACGGGTCCTCCCCAGAGTCTCGATGCTAGCCCAAATCAGGTAATTATGGGCTAATTGTTTAATGCTCCTTTCCAGTGGTAATTGGATGCAGACTTCAGCTCTACTTTGCTCTGGGGTAGGGTTGTTATGTGCTGAGAAGCTGTTGCTAAATTTCTTGCCTGGTAATGAAGGAAGTGGTTTCTGTAAACAGCTTTTCACAGTGTTGGGAATCTTTCTTAGGCCAAGGGGAGCTGAGCAAATTATGATGATGGCCCTGATTACATGGATGGCTTTGCAGAGTGGCAAGCAGCTTACATGCCTGTGGCGTTCCAGGGCACAGGGCGTTCAGAGCAACTCAGCTTGTAAAGTTCTACCATCTCTAGTAACTGCTGGTCAAAAAGATGCTCTCTGGGACGTCCTGAGGCTCCTCTAATATGTGTGTCTCTTCCCTAGAGGTCTGACCAGGGAAATCACACCAAGTGGTTTACATTTTCACAGCAATGCAGGTTGACATAGTGTTTTCACATTTGCTGTCATAATTGCTACTAACTGGTCTTTGATAGTAAGGTCCCATCCTCTTACGGTGAGCAAAAAATCTATTAGCAGAAACAGAAAATTCATTGCCTGTTTATCATGGAGAGCACAGAGTCACAAAGTGCCAGGTTGGAAGGGACCCCAAAGATCATCTGCTCCAACCTTCCCAAGTGATGGTATAGTTTAAGTGAGGTGACTCAGCATCCAGACCAACTGTGATGTGAGTGGCCTGATTCAAAGTAATTCCTTTCCTTGGAATTTTGGTGTCCTGTCTCATCTGGAGCTCTACAGATAAACTCAGCATGAATGCAAACCTCTTGGCATGCATAGTGAGCAGCAGCTACCAGAGCCAGTAAATGGGCCAATTGGTTGCTGGATTGCTGGAAACCCTTCTGGTGTTTCAGCCCTGGCAAGCAAAGGATGGGAGCTGCCAAAGCAAGAGTTTTCTTGCTGTGTTTCAGGCTGATTTTGGAGAAAGCAGCTTGTTGAAGAGCCCTGGAAGTGTTGGAACTGGTGGGGTACAGGTTCCTGATGTACTGGTGTGCAAACAAGGTCTTAGGTGATGATTTGGACATCAGATTTCTGAGGTCTTTTTAGGTTCAGCAAACTGAATTCTTGATCCATTGTCTCCCTGTTGTCCATCAAGCTAGAAAGCCCCAGCCTTGCTGAGGGGTTTGGTGCTGTACAGGTGTCAGTGGGCACAAGAAAGCAAGACTCTGTGTGTACTGTATATTGCTCAAAGATCTATGGCTGACACTGAAGTATCCTTGGGCCAGTTAAATAGGTCAGCCTTGGAAATATAGTCAAGACACTTCTGAATTCTTCTTCTAGCACTAGCAATGGTGCCTTTTTAGAGAGGAAACCCCAGCTGGCCTTGCCAGCAACTATGGGACTTGGATTGTTGTTGAGGGAAGGTGTGGAGACACTTTTTGGTTGTCTGTGGGTTCACAAGGGATCAACCCACTCTGCTACTGTGGAAAGACATGCTCAGCTTTTCACAGCACTGCTACAAGAAGGTTGGTTCCTTTGAGGGCTCCTTGTAGGCACCTTCCTGTAGGTTCCTTGATCCCGTGAGGACAGGGACAGTTAAGCTTTAATAGAATTATTTTGACTGGAAGAGACCTTTAAGATCATCGAGTCCAACCATTAACCCAAGACCACCACTAAACCATGTCACTCAGTACCACATCTACACAGCTTTTAAATACCTCCAGGGATGGTGACTTGAGAAGCAGGAACTCAACCCAGCCAGGGCTCAGTATCACCTCCTGACTAGCTGCCTCTTTGATCAGCCTTCTGCAGTGCCTTTCATTCTCATGCACCTCATGAAAAAACACGGCTGCTACAGCTGGACTGGCCACCAAGCCCTGGGGCTGGCTTCTCATGTGATGGGGCTATGGTGCCCACCTCATGCAGGCCTGAAATATGGCTGGGATCCAGCTGTCTGTGTCTGAGCTGAGATGCTCCTGGATACAGATGTTCATGTGATTCCCTCACTTCTGTTTTGTTAGTTGCATTTTACTGCAAGGACAGGAAGGTTGCTTAGAAGGCTTTTGCAACCTTAGCTGAAGTTCATTTCCCATAGCATCAGTGGAAGAGAAATGGGATGAAGAAATCTGTTTTCTTGGAGAAGATGCTTTTATCACCTGGGTGAGGGAAAACCCTTCAGAAATCACTGTTCATCAACAAGAGACCCTTGAGGAAATCTTGATTGTGTAATCAAGACCCTGCCAGAGATTTGCTGCCTTTCTGCCAGCAGGATCATCTAACTGACCATGTTGACATGAAAGAGTAAATCTTTTTCGACTCTTCCTAAAGGAAATTTTTCTCCAGCCTGGGGAATCCACCTAACAGCCTGGTTTCCAGCTGCCAGGTTATTTCACATCTGACTTCAAAATATCAGTAAGAGGGCAAACTCAGTGTATTCATTTTTGTTTTGTGATGGGAGCTCTCTGGATTTGAACAGCATCTGTCCAATGGCACCGCCAACCCACCCATTTGTATCACAAAGAGAAATGAACTGCCAAGGAGCAATGTTTGGCAGTGCCCACAGCTGCAGCTGGTCTGAAAATCAGAGGTCAGATACAGTGTCAGGGTAATGGGCATCACCACCAAATTGTTGTTGCTTCCATCATGAAGAGCCACCTGAAGTAGCTCTCTAAAAGGAATACCTAGAGCATCCTTTAGAGGAGCACCCTAATGTTGAGAGGGGACAGTCATTGTCAATTTGTGGACCAAAAAGGTCAGACCCTGGAGAGGGGTTGTTTTACTTGCCCAGAGAGTTGTAGAATTATAGAATGATTCAGGTTGGAACAGATCTTTAAACCTCCCATACAATGGGCAGGAATGTATTCCACTAGATATAGGTTGGTCAGAAACCTGCTCAACCTCACCTTGAATGTTTCCAGGGATGGGGCATCAACCACTCTCTGGGCAACCTGTGCCAGTGTCTCACCACCCTCAGTGTCAGAAGTTTTTCTTCTTTCTCTCTAATTTAAATCTCCCCAATTTAGTTCCAAACCATCAACCCTTTGTCCTATCACAACAGGCCCTCTCCATCTTTCCTGTAGCCTCCTTAAAGTACTGAAAGACCACAACAAGGTCTTCCTGGAGCCTTCTACAGGCTGAACAATCTCAACACTCTCAGAGTGGCCTCACAGCAGAGAGTTTCCATCATTGCCTCCTCTGGCCCTGCTCCAACAGGTCTGTGCCTCTCCTGTGCTAAGGACTCCAGAACTGGTCACAGTGTTCTACCTGAGGAAAAGATTCAGGGATCTCAAAGCTACCTTTGCAAGGTGTTGAGCTGCTTCTGCTAGTTTGAGGGAATGAAACAAAGAAGAGGCAGATACTCAGGTCTTTTCAAGAAGCTTGGAAAATCTCACCCTACATTTTAAACAGACATCAAAGGAGCAAAACACAGCCCCACAATGAGCTTCCATGGAGATGCCAGCCCCTCTGCCTCCTCTCCCCATTCAAGGACTACAGAGATTGTGAAAGAAGGTGAGGAGGTGGGAGTATATGGAAGTGGTCAGCAGGCCATGGACTGGAAAGGTTTCACTGGGCAAAGCAAGACAACTTAACCTGGGAACATCAGAGTTTAGCAGGGTACCAGGCCACAGCACATCTGTGGTGGGTGTAAAGGTGTGGAACACTGGCTGCTTCTGCCCACAGCTGACCCCTTCTGATAAAAAGCAAACACCTGTGTAGCAGAGGGAAATCAAACAGCCAGGTAAACAAACCACAAGCTCTCAACTGTCCTCTTGGGTCACTTCCACCTCTAAGGCCTCTGGTGAAGATTTACAGCCCAGGTTGTCCAGGCTGCTTGGAGCACATCAGGAGAGATCCTACAAGCTGCTGTGTTCAGCTTTCTTTAAACACACCAGCAGATCTCCTTTCTTCCCCCCAATCTTTCTGAAGCCATCATTCTCCTGCCACAGGAGATGAGGCTTTAGGCTCATTTATCACTTGTTTCCATGTGGTGGACACAGTCCCCTCAAGCCAGCCAGCCCAGTATGTGGCTGGATCCCAGCCAGGCTCATGCCTTCAGGTTAGACACAACCTTTGCTGGCCTCATGACTCCTGTGCCACCCTCTACCCATTTGACATCTGCTTGCCTGGCTGAAGGGGGAAGCTTTGACTCTAATTTTCCTGGCTTCCTTCTTAATCCTCCAGAAATGNGGGGGGGGGGGGGAGTGGTGTGTGTGTGTGTGTCTGGAAATATCAAGCTGCACTATGAGATTTAATATATATCTATTTATTTATTATTTTCTTTCAAAGCCTCTCCCTTCCCTTCTCCATGCTTTAATATAAACTGCTTGCTTCATGCATGTGGCAGGGGTCCATATGCCACCTTCTTCCCTGGGGTCAGCCCAGGCTAGCTCTGTTTGAAGTTCCTCAGCATGAATTCTGGTGGTGGGGTGAACTTCCAGTGCAAGGTAGTTTCTCTCCCCAGGTCTAAGGAGGATGGGAGAAGCCATGCGTGGTGCTGGTCCCACACTGGGGCCACTCCAACACCACATCAAGACAGGAAGCCCCCGTGAAAGTGATGGGGCTGCAAACCACGGTGTGCACCTGTGCAAACTGCAGCTCCAGTGGTGTGCCCGCCCCATGCTTGGTCCTTCTCCCCATGTCTTCCTATGGCTCTCAGGCAAAGGGTCTGGGCCATGATTTGGAAGCTCAGTGGCTGTATCTGTTATGTTCTGGTGGCCTGCTGGGATGTGAGGAGTAGTAGTGTGTGCTATGGAGGGCATACACCTTTGTTAGACTCAAATTGCAGGCAAAGCAAAGCATTCAGACACAGGAGGCAAGGGGACACCTTTGAAAGACAGTGACCATCATCCTAGGAGAAAGGGTAGGCAACCAGAAAGTTAAACTAAGGATAGACTGAAACTATAGATGCCCACAAGAGGATCCAGAGTTGCTCCTCCTCAACTGCAGTTGCAGGTTCCCTTCAAGGTTACACATACTGTGACAACCTATGCTTCTGGTATGGTCAGGTGGGAAGATCACAGAATAGTTTGGGTTGGAAGGAACGTTTAAAGGTCATCCAGTCCAACTTCACTGCAGTGAGCAGGGAAATCTTTGACTAGACCAGGTTGATCACAGCCAAAAGCAACCTGCCCTGGAATGTCTGCAGGGATGGGGCATCTACCACCTCTCTGGGCAACCTAATGTCAAAAATGTCTTCTTGCTCTCTAATATGAATGTTCTTATTTTAGTTTAAACCATCTCCCCTTGTCCTGTCACAACAGCCCTGCTACAAATCTGTCTCCAGCTTTCTTGTTGCCCCACTTCAAGTATTGAAGGCCACAAGAAGGTCTTACTAGAGCCTACTCTTTTCCAGGCTGAACAATGTCAACTCTTTCAGCCTGTCCTCACAGCAGAGCCCTTCCAGCCCTCCCATCATTGCTGTGGCCTCCTCTGGCCCTGCTTCAACAGGTCCATTTCTCTCTTGTGCTGAGGACTCCAGAACTGGACCCAGCACTGCAGGTGGGGACTTACCAGAACATAGTGTCAGAGGCATCTCCATTGACCTGATGGCCAAGTTATTATGCAGAGCTTTGCCCCATGAGACCTGACATGTCCCTTCCCCTCTCTTTTCTGCCTCTACATTACGTGCTGGAGCTTGAGTTCACCAAACCAAGAACCCATTCAGTCTTTAGGAAAAACATGTCCCTGCTATCTGAACCTATCATGTTGCTTGGAGAACCTCTAGGAGCTACAAATATTTGAAAAGAGGAGAACTCAAAAAGCCCCCCAATTTCCTATCTAGCAGTTCCCAACAGAAATGTGGTGGGAAGGGCCACCTGCTCCAGGTCCAGTGGCAGGATACAAATGGAGTCCCCTTGTGTATTTAGGGGGCAGTTGGGTAGGCTCACAAAATGTCTGCTGCCACTCAGAACAAGGAGAAATTTAGTGCCTTGCCCCAGGGGTTTCTCTAACCCAGTTAGACCTCGTTCCTCATACTGGTGGCAACTATAAACTCCCTAATGTGTTGTCTGGAGTCCTGCCTGCTGGCACCAGTTGTGGAAGAGGGCACGGGTGAGCAGCTGGAGCAGGCTGTGTACTAAAGAAGGACAGGAGTGGTGGGGGAGGAGAAAAGACTTATTAAGGATGGAGTGATCAGCAGTGGCTCAAGTGAAGTCCCTCAGTGCTGTCAAACCCTGTGTGTCAAAGGGGATTGAGGGCACGCTCAGTAAGTTTGAAGGTGACAAGTTGGGTGGGAGTGTTGATCTGCTTGATGGTAAGGAACCTCTGCAGAGGGACCTGGACAGCCTGGATCAATGGGCTGAGGTTCAGTAAGTCCAAATACCGGGTGTTACCTTTGGGGCAAAATAACCCTCCTGCAGTGCTCTGGGCTGGGGCAGAGTGGCTGGAATTCTGCCCAGTGGTAAAGGTCTTGGAGGTGATGATTGACAGATGGCTGAATCTGAAAGAGTATGTGCCTAGGTGTCCAAAAAGGCCAACAGATCCTGGCCTGGGTCACCAACAGTGTGACCAGCAGGAGTAGGGAAGAGATTGTGCCTCTGTACCCAGCACTGGTGAGGACATGCCTTTGAGTACTCTGTTCAGTTTTTGGCCCCTAACTAGAGCTGGGACATTGAGATGCTGGAGCATGCCCACAGTAGGGCAACAAAGCTTTTGAAAGGTCTAAAGCATGTCTTATGAGGAGCAGCTGAGGGAACTGGGGCTGTTCAGCCTGGAGGAGACTGAGGGAGGGAGACCATTTGCAACTCCCTGAAAGAAGGTTGGATTGAGCTGAGGCTTGGTCCCTTCTCTCAAGTAACAAGTACAAGACAAGAGGAGACAGCCTCAGATTGCACCAGGGGAGGTTTAGGTTGGACAGTAGGAATTTTTTTTCCCCAAAAGGGTTGTGAAGCCCTGGAACAGGCTGCCCAGGGCAGTGGGGATGTGCACGTGTGGTGCTGAGGGACAAGCTTTAGTGGTGACCTACAGTGCAGGGCTAACAGTTGAACTAGATGATCTTGAAGGTCTTCTCCATCCAAAACAGTTCTTTGAATTCTATGAAGTCTGGGGTCGCAGTGATGTGTCCTTTTGTAGGAGCAGTCCCCAGCCAGCCTGATGCCTGGTAGGATTTTGATGCCTCTGTGTAAAAACGTAGTGTCTCTACTGCTGCCAAGGACAGGAGACTGAAAAGTGGGTGGGCTCCACTCCCGGACTTTTTCTTCCTTTCTTTTCCATCATTTTTTTGGCAAGAATGTTGTGCCTGGGCTGTTTTAGCAGCATGGGATGGCATTGGTCTGCTGTGGTATGACAGCCCCGTGGCGAGAGTGGGATTGACAGATCTGGCAGGAGTACAAAGAGGAGCCTCAGGAGCTGCTGGGTGCAGGCCAGTAGGATTTACTGGTGGACGCTCACTCCATCCACCAAAGTATGCAGCTACTGGCAGTGGGACAAAGCAGCCCAGGACACACAGGGGCTGCAGGGCAGAGAGGAATGGTTTGGGGGCACCGAGAGAGGTGGGGGCGCAATGGGGTGGTGAGTGCAAGGGAAAGCCACCCAGTGCTCCTAAATCCATGCAGTCCTCACAGTGAGGGGAAGGTAAGGTCCTGGTTGAGTGTGGGCTTGTCTCTTCAGGAAAACCTGCCTGTGGTGAGGGGTGGGATGGCATGGGAAAGCCCTACATGGGGGGCTTGGCTGTGCTCCAGGAGAGATGTGTCCGAGTATATATGTGGTGCTGAGGAACATGCTTTAGCAGTGGTTTGTCAGTGCTGGGTTAACTGTTGGACTTGATATTAAAGATCTCTTGCAAACAAACTGATTCCACAATTCTAAGCTGTTCTTGCCTCTGTGGGGTGCTTGGTAGCACCAGGGTGAGTTTTTTTGCAGGTGCTATAACCCAGTCTGGTGTCCGTGTTTCCCCAGGAAGTTTCTGAAGGTCCAGTGCCTGGAGAGTGGGCAGTGGGAAGAGGGAAGCTGCATCCCTGTGGTGTGTGAACCACCTCCTCCTGTCTTTGAGGGCATGTACAACTGTACCCAGGGCTTCGAGCTGGACAGCCAGTGTGTCCTCAGCTGTGAGCCCCAGGAACAACAGGTGAGTGACTTGGTAGGGAGGCAGAGAGCAGCTGTGCTTTGTGCTTCAGAGCACCTGAAATTTTGCCTCCGTAGGGCCAAATGTCCATGTAGCACCACCCAGCAGCTGCCTTGGAAACCCAAAACTTTGCTTGCTGGATGCCAGCCATGGCATAGAGTGCATCACTGCCTGGGGATGATCTCCAGCTCCCTTGGTGTGCCTTCCAAAAAGGCCAGGACCACTGGGTCCTAAGCAAGCCTGTTTGTCTTTAGTGAAGAGCGCTGGAAAGCAGAAGCAGAGGTGGTGCCAGTGGGGGTTGGGGTCTGCCGTGAACCGCCTTGGGCGATGGTTAACCTTGCCGCAGCAAGCTTGCTAGCCAAGGGGTGTGCCTGGGGATGGAGGCTACTGCCTGCCCAGCTTTTGCATCCAACCTGCTGAAAGAGTCTTGTCAAAAGAAATGTGATTGATTCTCTCTGGAGGGATCCAGCAGCAGCTGGAAAACAACTTGCTTTCTGGTCAGCAGTGCAAAGCACACATTCACTGGACCAGATGGCTGCAACCCAGCTGCTCTGGAGAACTTCCCTCTGGACTTCACTGACAGGAGGGTGGTCCTTGTATTCTGCTTACTTCAGAGCTGCACAGTGACCAGGCAGGGCAAGCTGCTAGTAACCACTGGTAGTAACTCCAGCTGCTCTCCCTCTGCTTTGCAGGTTCCCATCATCTGCACCAAGGACGGCTTATGGACAGAGGAGTTCAAACTGTGCGAGAGCTTACGGGGTACCTGCCCATCACCCCCAGAGATGAATTCTGTGGAGTACAAGTGCGACCAGGGGCATGGCATAGGTGAGGGCAAGCGACAATCTGAACAGCAAACGAAACCTTGTGTTGACTCAGCCCTCCTAGAGAGCTGAAGGTCAGGGTGACTCTTCTTCTTGTACCAATCCACACTACATTTATGGAAAACATCCTGTTTTCTCCTTCATCTTCTTTCTAAACATAGAGCCAGGGGTGGCTTTAGCCTTGTGTGTGTCCCAGTTGTACTCATGGGCAAGGCTCAAAGCTAAAGCTGGCTTCATTGTAAGCATCTCTCTTCAGAAGCAGCAGGGACTTGTCTCTAGGGCAAACCCAGCCCCTTGGAGTCATTTTCCTAACCTTCTCTATTCCCACCCTGACATCTTTCCACTTGCCACTGCTGCTGCTGTTTGCAGGGTTAATGTGGTGGGTCCTAGACAAAGCTGCAGTGAGGATCATGTGTAACAGGGCACTTTCACCAGAGGAGGGACCACATCACCCATTTCTTTCTTCAGGACTTGGTCGCTTTGTGCTTCCAGGGAAAGCTGGGATGTTCAGTCACAGTCGTTGGTATCTCATCTGGCATCCAGCTGGCCATGACACTTGAGCAAAGCCCACGTTGCTCTGACGCAAAGCTGCTGGTCACCCAACTCTGGTCAAAACAGGCTGAGGCGAGCCTAAGGGCAGGGCCTGGGAAGGTGAAGCTTTTGACAGACCTGATATGAGGCTGGGGTTAGGGTTGGCATCCACCTGGTTTTCCAAAGCAGTTATTCCAGCTTTTTTTTCTTCCTCTGTCATAGGAAGGCAAAGATGCTTTCTAACGTGTCACCAAACATCCAATTGCATCCAGGCTAGACTTATTTTCATGGTAGGCTTCACATCCTGACATCAGGGCTAGAATCCATCTTTGAGGACGTGTTCAACTGTCCTCTCATCAGGGAGGTGGAACTTTGCCATAGCTTCTGCAGATTCTTGCATAATTCAGGACTGGAGGAAAGAATTTTCATCCCAGGTCCACCTCTACTTTCAGTGAGCCTTCACGTTTGGGTCTGGTATTCTCCTGTAAAATATCATCACTTGGTTCCTAATGAAGTCCTCAAGGCTCTCTCCTCCCACAGGTGCTGTGTGTGTTCCTTCCTGTGTCAACCCTCCCAGTGACCCTGTCATACTGCCTCAAAATGTAACTGCTCAGACTATGGATCACCGTTTGCAGCCCACCAGAGTCCAGGTAAATAACAACTCAAATCCCTCTATCAGGGAAATTGCTGGCAGAATAGAGGGAGGTGACTCTCCTTCTCTCTTCCATGTTGCTGAGACCCCACCTTCAGTATATAGGAGGAACACGGACCTGCTGGAGATGGGCCAGAGAAGGCCACAGCAATGATCAGGATGCTGGAACCTTTCTATCTTGAAGCCAGGCTGAAAGAGTTGGTGTTCAGCCCAGAGAAGAGAAGGTTCCAGGGAGACCATCTTGTGGCCTTTCAGTACTTAAAGGGGCAAACAAGAAAGCTGGGGACAAACTTTTTAGTGGAACCTGTTGTGAAAAGACAAGAGGTGATGGATTTAAATTAAAAGAGGGAGATTTAGACTGGGGGAAGGAAGAAATTTTTAGCACTGACAGTGGTGAGACACTGTCGCAGGTTGCCCAGAGAGGTTGTAGATGCCCCATCCCTGCAAACATTCCAGGTCAGGTCATTTGGGGCTGTGGACAACTCACTGTAGTTGAGGATGTCCCTGCTCATTGCAGAGAGAGTGGGCTAGATGATCTTTAAAGGTTCCTTCCAACCCAACCCATTCAGAGATTCTATCTGGTATTTTTAAAAATAAATTCCCTAGTTTTAGGTGAAGAAAGGTAATATCTGGAAAGGCAAAGTGCTTAAATGACCTTGGGGCTGGCTGGCCGTCTCCAAGGAGTTGCCCGGGTTGCATGACCTGGTGGTACCTGCTGCTCTGCATGACCAGCTTCCAGCTGAGCTCCTCCTCCCTTCCACCACTTCTTTCTTCCCTTGCCTCCCCTGTGGGCGCTGCTGCACTGCCTGCTGCTCTCCTCTACCAAGGTTCAGCCTGAGCTATCAGCTCCCAGGCCAGCTTTCAAAGACTCGCAGGATACCACGGCAGGTGAAGCTCAGAGTGGGGATCCTGCCGGTATTTCAGGATGAGCCACATGCCTAAACCTGCTAAGCTGCTGGGATTGTCAGCCAGTGTGCTGGGAGAGCAAAAATCATCCCTGGCACGGTGAGAGCCTGGGTGCCCTGACTCCCTGGCAGCAGAGATGCAACCCCAGGCAGGCAGCTCCTTGCCAGGGAGGAGGCAGGGCGCTGTCAGCTGAAAAGTATCTCTGGCTGCCAGGACCCGCTGGCCAGCCGGTTGCCTCTGCTCCTGGAACAGGGGGAGCCTTTCCCTCCCCATCTCTTACTCATTTTGTAGGCAAAAACAGCTCAAATAGCTCAAATACCTTGGATCCTCACGGCACTGCTTTCCCAAAAAGCAGCTCCGCTGGGGTAATATTTCTTAAAATAAAACCGAGATGCAGAAGGAGGGAGGTGGAACAAAGAAAAGCAAACAGTCTTCCCGGGAGCCAGTGCTCCCATCCAAAATCTTTCCTCCCCTTCTCCTTCTCCTGGGAAGCCGCAGGAGGCCCAGCATGGTGTTTGTGGATACTACTGTACGTCGCCTTCAATCAGCCCTGCCACGGATGGCTGCCGGGGGCTGAGGACGCCCGGGGCATGTGGGCTGGTTAAGCACGAGCCTTGGAAGGAGTCCTCGCCTTTGAGGGATCGAGTGGCTTGGCCTCTTCAGGTGGTGGTGTTCAGCTTCCCTTTCACTGCAGGCTCTCATGCAAGGGAGGCATTTTGTAGAGAGGAGGAGGAGTGAGGTGTTACTTTAAGAAGCATCACTCCCCTTGCCAGGAGCTCTCTCTGTGGACTGTCTTGTTTTCCCCTGCCCTGGCTCCTGCCTCTGCTCCCTGATGTGCTCCTCCAAGCCTCCACATTCCTGGGAGCTGCCATGGTGTTGAGGTGATGGGGAAGATCATAGAATCATTAAGATTGGTCCAACAGCCATCAACCCAATGCCACCATGCCCACTAAACCATGTCCCAAAGTGCCGTGTCTAAGTTTCTTTTACCATCTCCAAGGGTGGCGATTCCACCACCTCTTCAGGCAGCCTATTCCAATGCCTGACCAAGATGAGGCAAACCATACAGAGAGGTGTAGAGGCCACTCAAAGGGGTACAAACCTATTCAGCTCTGGTTTGCCCCTCTGCCCTTATTTCCTAGCTTGAACTAGCATGAGTGTACTAAAATGCCATTCAACTTGCTCAGCTACCACATATGAAAAACCCCAGTGGGATTAGGATGCAGACATAGAATCACAGAACAGTTTGGGTTGGAAGGGATTGTTAAAGGTTGTTTGGTCCAACCCCCCTGCATGAGCAAGGCCATCTTTAACTGGATCAGGTTGCAAACATCCTCTGGGCTGAGCAGGAACTGGTTAGCTCAGCCAGCATCCCCAGCCTTTGCCCCATCCAACACCAGCTCCCTCTGGCTCTGCTGTTCCTGCACTGGCTGAGGATGGCTAGGACCTCATCCTGCCCCAATCCTATCAAGCAGAAGGACCTGCAGGAACTCTCTCCCCAACTACTGTGCTACCTGAGGGTGCTGGAGCCAGTCTGCTTGCTGCCAAACACTTCCTAGCTGCAAGGCTAGGAGAAACCATACATACAGCCCTCTGCACAGCTCCGGCTCTGAAGGGCATCCTAGGACACTTTCACAGGCCAGCCATCATTTTATGGGGCCTCAGATTTCAAAGTCTGCCTGAGCTTTACAAGGAGGAAATTGCCTGTGTGGTGGGGCTTTTCTTCCCCCTTTGTAATCATGAGCACTCCCCACAAACCCCCGCTGAACGAACAGGATGAGGCATTCCAGCCCCATGAAACCGAGCCCTTCGCATCTCGCGCTGGTGTCCAGCTGGCTGCAGCAGCCCAGCTCATGCCTCATAAATAGCTGTGATAACCTCAGCCCCTCAGCGACTGAACGTGAGTCTGCTGTAGCTGCTTCAGGCAAGGTCTGGGGAGGTGAGTCGGCCCTCCGGACCTGGTCCTCGGAGCTTGAGCAGGGGTCAATAAGCAAACCGATGCAGGTGCCGACTGGTGACCTGCTGAGCAGCCCCCATGCCAGACGAGCAAGAAACTGCTGAATGCGGCATCACACAAAGAAGTGATGGCAGACTCAGCCTGTCGTGACCCTTAGTGGCTTCCCTCCAGTGGTAACCACTGTAAGGTGGCACTGCCAGTCAAACTCACTTCTCTGGTGGTCCCTGTCTTCTCTCAGCTGGGTGTATACATCTACACACATCTATCTAGCCTCTGTCTCGGGCTGAAGGAACTGGGGTTGTTTAGCTTGGAGAAAAGGAGGCTCAGGAGTACCTTCTCTCTCTCTACAATTCCCTGGAAGTAGATTGTACTGAGGTGGCTATTGGTCACTTCTGAGCAACAAGAGCTAGGATGAGAGGAAATGACCTCAAGTTGCACCAGGAAAGGTTTCGTTTGGATAACAGAAGAAAACTATTTCCTGAAAAAGTTCTCAAATGGTTGAGTCCTCATCCCTAGAGATGGTTAAAAGAGGTAGACGTGGTGCTGAGAGACCTCTCAGCCTTGCCAGAGTTGGATAATGGTTGGACTCAATGATCTTTTAGGTCTTTTCCAAACAAGGTGATTCTATGATTCTATCTACCCTGCCAAAATCTGCTTTAGTTGACCCTGCTTTAGCAGGGAGGTTGGACTAGACAATCTCCAGAGGGCCTCTCCAACCCCAACCATTCTGTGATTCTGCATTTGTGAGTGAACTGGGGACAGCTGCCTTGGGCTAGACAGTTTGCAGAGGGCTTTCTACTGGGCAGAAGTGCAGGGCCACCGCTGTTTCGCACTTCAATGAGCAATGCAGTGTTGTGGGAGACCCTTTATCTGTAGAAAGCATTGGTGGCCATTGCCTTGCCTTTCTTGCCTTATCTAACAGCTCTTTTCTCCTTCCCTCCTCAGCACATCGTATGCACAGGCAGGCTACGCTGGTTTCCAGACCCCGCTGCCATTCACTGCATCCCGTCATGCGAGGTAAGCCCCTCAAGCACCAGCTGCCTGCTGCCTGCAGGGGAGCTCCTGGCACTGAAGACTCTCTTCAGTACAAAGTCAGGTGGCTTTGACTTCTTGTTTGCTCTGAGCTGGGCCAAGTCTTGCTGGCTAAGCAGAGAGACCAGAGCAATCATCCACGGCTCTGGTGTCCTGTAGCCAGGGCAATGCTGGGGAGCCAGAGCTGCAGAATGACCCATTTCCTTCCTTGCCTGCTGCTTCTTGGCCAACCCAGGAGAATGTTCTAGCAAAAGGATTTCACTGGCAAGGGGTATCCCCAAAAATCCCACACTGACTCCAAGCCCGAATGATTTCCTTAACCAGAACCATAGTTCTAGAGTAACAGACAGATCCAGAAAAGCCCCGCGTGACTCCCGTGTCCAACCCAAACAACTCGGATTTCCAGCCTCCTACATGCAAAACAAACCACTCCTGAAGAATCTGCAGACAAAGAATTCCTTGCAGGACTCGGTTAGCCACTCATTTTGCTTTGAATAATGAGCAGGCAGGAGAAAATTCATGGGCAGCCTGGAGTCGGCTTACAAAGGAAATTAAAAATGGGCAGCCTTTGTCAAGCAGCAGTTGTTATTTTGATTGAGGATAAAAGGAGGGGGGAAAAAAAAAAAAGCAGGGGGGTCAGGGTGGGTTGGTGGTGTTTTGGAATGTTGTATGCTAAAAGTTTGGGAATTTTACCAAAAAGGAAAATGTAAATGAAGTTTGCACACCAAAAATAGCTTTGGGTTTTGCTGATTATATGGTTTTGTTTTTTTTTTTCATGTGTTCATTTCAATGCAAGTGATGTTTTTTTTGCTCACTGATTCTGCCTAGCTCAGCTCTTTGGCGACTGAAAGGTTGACATGAATAAGTGTAGAGTCCTGCACCTGGGCAGGAACACCACCAGTACAAGCGAGGTTCTCCTCCCCATATACTCTGCCCTAGTGAGTGTGTCCAGTTCTGGGCTACTCAGTTCAAGTGGGACAGGGATATACTAGAGAGTGTCCAGCGGAGGGTACAAGGAGGATTAAGGGACTGGACCATCTGTCTGATGAGGAAAGGCTGAGGGATCTGGGGTGATTTAGTTTGGAGAAGACTGAGACAAGGTCTTACCAATGTTTATAAATATCGGAAGGGCATAGGTGTCAAGAAGAAGGGCTCAGTCTCTTTTCAGTGGTGTCCTGTGATAGAACAAGGGGCAATGAATACAAACTGGAACACAGTTGTATTCACAGTCCACCTTGACATGAGGAAAAACTTCTTTACTGTAAGGGTGATGGAGCACTGGAACAGACTGCCCAGATATGTCTCTCTAGAGACTGTCAAGACCCATCTGGATGGGTCCTGTGTGACCTGCCCTAGGCGATCCTGCTTTGTCAGGGGTTTGGACATCTTTCCCAACCCCTATCATTCTCTGATTCTATGAAAGGTGGCAGAAAAGGTGATGTTGCAGGGGGCATGTCCCCAGAAGGAAAACATTATGGTCAGCAGAAGGTGTAGCAGTTTTTTCCCCGTTTGTGGGCTGCAGGCATCAGGGAATGAGGTGCTGTGTGCCACAGAGATGTTCAGTGGGTGAGTACCAGAATTTATTGATGGCTTCTCCCACATTTAAGGAGCTCCAAGTTTTGCTACACCTCAACTTTGAGCTCAGCTCTGGGGCAATGTGGAAAAGCAGTCCAGGTGGTTGTGATGATCCTCTTTGTGGTTCTCCTGCTAGCAAGAAGAACTCTTGTTCTCTCTTGGAGTTAGTCCATCCACAAAAGAAATGGATGGGGTATGAGTTGCTCCTTCTTCCCTTCCTGTGCAGCTCAGTGAGGGAAAACCAACAGAGGTGCGAAAATGCTCCCTTACAATCAGGTACACTACACTGACCCCAGTCTTTTCTCCTCTATGGTTCTTGCACTTCACCTTGGGCCTGTGTCTTCTACAAGAGATCACCAAGGGGATAATGAAAAACACCATCAGATTTGGCTGTGTGTATGAGTTCTGGACCTTCCTTTGCCAGGAAGATGATTAGGAGTCTACAACACCTCTTTTACAAAGAAAGGCTGAAGGACTTGGGGATTTTTAGCCTAGAGAAGCTTGAGAGACAATCCTATCAACGCATCTGTCCCTCCACCTCCAGAGGTCCCTTTAACCCCTACAATCCTGTGACTCTTTGCTGTGAGAGAGAGCTAGGGACCAAGTACCAGCATCTCACAGAAACCTTCTCTGTCTTCTCATCAGCCATGGAAACATGCTCATGGCCAGTATAAGCCCTTTCTGTTCCTGGATGCTTGTTGTCCTCTTTCAGAAAGCAATCCTGGACAGCAGTCTTAGCACACAGAAGGTTAAGCAAGCCAAAATCTGGCACTGTCTTACCAGAAGATGGAGAGTCCATGCTCATCATTGCCCTTGTAGAATTTTTAATGCTTCTTCTGCTTTCAATTAGCATTTCATTAGCAAGGACCAAGCAGTACACACTCTTCCAGACGAGATCTCACCAAAACCCTGCAAAAACCTTCCCTGTGCTGCAAATGTCTCTTTTGATAGGACCCAGGACTGTTATTTCTGCAGTTGCATTAGTCTGGCAACTCAGAGATATCCCGAGGTCAACAAGCACACTCGGATCTTTTTCTACCTCCTTTGCTGCCAACTGATGAGCTCCAAGCTAAGAGCAGATGTTTTACCACCAGTACGAGAGTTTGCCCTTCAATTTTATGCAAGTGAATGTCATCTTGTTTCTCTCTAGTCCTTCGGGTCATCTCGTCAGGTACCCTGATCCTCCTCTGTGGAACAAAGGCTTCTTCCTCATTAGTAGCTTCATCAGTGCAGGCCCATTGGTAAGGTCACAGTCACTCACTGTAATACTAATGAAGATCCATTCTCAGATAGTTTCTCTCACCCTGATGCTCTCATTTTGATACAGCTCACAGCTGCCCCCTCTCTCTTCTCCTCCTCCTCACTTCTCACATAACTGTCTTTGATTATTCTTTTCATTGGGTTTCCTTCTTTGATGCTGCAGGTTAAGGCTGGACAGATAAGCCAAGTCTTCCCAGATAACTTCTCTCATGTGTTTTGTAGCAGTCATTGTCTTGCCATAAAGAAAAACTCTGTGCAAAAGTGTCTCCTTCAAAGGAATGTCCTGGGGCCTGCTACTCAGCACTGGGGAAAAGGGAGATGTTGCCACCTGAGCAACCTGATCTAGTTGAAGATGTCCTTGTTCACTTGAGGATATTGGGCTAGAGACCTCATTGCTCTCTACAACTCCCTGAAAAGAGGTTAGAGTGAGGTGGGTGTCAATCTCTTCTCTCCAGTATCAGGTGACTGAATGAGAGGAAATGGCCTGAAACTGTGCCAGGGGAGGTGGAGGTTTAGGTTGGATATTAGGAAAAATTTCTTCACTGAAAGAGGTCAGACATTGGAATAGGCTGCCCAGAGAGGCTGTCTCCAGAGGAGTTCAAGAAAGGTGTGGACATGACAGTCTGGGACATGGTTTAATAGGTATGGGTTGATGGTTGGACTTGATGAACTTGAAGGTCTTTTTCAACTGAAACAATTCTGTGATTCTATGATAAGAGAAATCCAGGCCACCTGGCTGCCTGTACCATCTCTCCCTTCAGGCTAAGACATGGGAACAGCAGCCAAACCTCAAGCTCCCCAGCCTCAGCTGGAGCCTTGTCTCATGTTGTGAAGTTCAGATCACCACGCAATGGCATTAGAGAGATTTTCTCTCATCTTCATCATACCCTGGTGGCGGATCAGCCTTCCTCCTCTTCCTTCTCGCTCCTCATCCTGTCTCCCTTCTCTTTCCATTAATTGGGTCATCCATCTGCCTCCTGTATCTCACTGTGCCTTGCCAAGTTCTCCATCCCTGGAGCAGGAAGGCACATAGTTCAGTGGGTGAGGGAAGGAGGGAGGTATGCAAACCCTTCCAGGAGCCCATCAGAAACATGAGTTAGTGCCAAGTGTGCTTCTCCTCTCAAGGGCCAGCAGAACATCTCATCCCCTGCCATCAGTAGAAAAACAGATAGCAGCACTGAAGCAGGAGGGAGAGGGAGGTGGGGGCTTGGGGCTGCATGGAGAGTGGAGCAGAGGGGGAGAGAAACCCCTCCTCCCTGCTGTAGTTTGAAGGACATGGTTGTGGTCCTGTGTTGTGCTCAGCTGCTGTGAAGGAGGTGCTTGCAGCATCTGGGACAGGTTCTCCTAAGCTGCGCTGAAGTGACCACCTCTCAGATCTTCTCCTTCTGTGCCCTAGAGCAAGTGCAGTTCCGGACTTAGAAGAGGAAAGGGCAGGTGCAGTGATCCAAGATGTTCCTTTGGACTGTCCCTGCCATGGTCCAAAATTGTCCATGCATGAGTTGTGGCTTCTATAGAGTATCTCCTAGTCTGCACAACTCATCACCTCTGCACTCCACTATCTTCTACCATAGGAACTTCTGCAGATCACATTGTGCCTGTAGTGCAAGTAGAAAAGTTCACTTATTTTATCATCATCATGACAACGTTTTCCCAGTGTTCCTCACAGAATACAGTAGGCACCACTACCCTGCTCAAATACACTCCAAGGAAGGCAGGATCCTTTTGCAGTGATCATGAGCAGGGTCTTTGGGACAGCAAACACATTGTGCAACATGCTGAAAAAGACTTTCCAGGGAAGTGGTGGAGTCCCCATCTCTGGAGAGTTTGCAAAGCTGTGTAGATGTGATGCTGAGAGATATGGTTTAGTGGTGGATTTGGCAGTGCTGGGTTAGGTGTCAGACCTGATAATCTTACAGATGTTTCCCAACTTAATCACTTCCATGATTCTACACCTACCTCACCTTCAGCTGTTTCATCATTGTGTCCTGCTAGCAAAGGGTTAATTGCAAGGCATTTAAAGCAGCACTCTTTGGAGGCACAGCTTCATATTGGTATGATAGGAGCTGGGCAAAGAGATACTACCTGCCTTATAAGGCTGCAGTTCTCCCTTGATGTGACTTGGTGCCTTCTCTGGTTGGGCTTGGCTTTGCTCTCAGCAGTCCTGTCTGCACGCTGGGGGAACACACAAGAGACTTTGGCTTGAGGTCTCTGCTTCATGCTCTGGGAGAATATGGGTCATACCAGAAAGCTGTCATTAGCATGAGCTGCTGGGGATTTCTCAGGTCTTCCCTGCATCAGGACAAGGTCTCACTGCCCTTGCATGTGCTGGTCATGTTATCACACTCATAAAACACTAATCCCTTCTCTGTGTTGTGGTTTCTCTGAGGTATCACCATGGAAATGATGAGATAGGGATTGAAGCCTGTTCCTGCATTCAAGTTGTTCTCGAGTCTCTGGATCCAATAGGTAGTCAAGGACCCTGATGGATCCTTGGCTCTTTCCACCATGTAGTGGGTTTGCAGTTACCTGACCCCCCACCTTTATAAACCCCAGCATGCACAAAACCCTTGCTCGCTCGGCACATCTGTGGCTTGTGGCCAGCGTTTGTCAACCAGAGTTAACCCCTCTGAAGGCACATGCAGTAGAGCTGGTGGGAAGTCTCAGCTGAAGTCAGGGTCCCACTGCGCTTTAATGTGACAGCAGACAGGCTGTGACTCACTCTCTGGGCAAAGCACTGTAGCTGAAAGTTCAGCTGCAGGCAGCTGCCTCTGCTTCTCACCACCAGTGGGACTGGGGATCCTTGACTGTCCCTCCTCACAGACCCAGCAGGGCTCTAATTTTGTACCATGGCACAGTCCAGCACAGGAAACCAGGCAGAAACATGATGCTGGTGGGATGCTGTGCTCCAGGAAAGGGGCATCTTCTACTCTTCTGGATCTTAGGCACTGAGGATTGCAGGCACCCCATCTCTTTACGGAAGTTAGGTATCACATCATGGCCGGAATTTAGTCACTCTCTTGTGATGCTCAACATCTCCTCTGTTGTCCCTGTGGGAGCATTTCACAAGACCTTTATCCATCCAGCACTTTTCTTCTGTCTGCCATCTGGCTTTGAAAATGCAGAGAGGATCCTACTGGATGTGATTGCTGCAAGAACAAAAGAGCCAGACTGTCCCTACAGGAACTTCACCAGTGGCAAAGGCTGTGTGATCCAGGTGACCAAACAGGGCTCAGTGAGTTGCCTTAAATTGACATTTTAGATCATACCTGACATGTTGGCCTCTGCATCTTAATACGACACAGCTGAATTGGAAATCAACCAAAATGATAAAGAGGATGCCACAGCTGCCCTTTGAGAAGACCCTAAACCAACTGGGACTCTACAGTTAGGAGAGCAGAAGACTGCTGGAGGTTTGCTAGGTTACAGAGGTGCTAGGTAAGAACTGGGGAGCACTCCCTGAGGCTGGTAAGGGGTTTGGTTCAAACAGGAAGGAAAGTGCTTTGGACATGGTGAGCACTGGACTCTGGAATTGCATGCCATATAAGGCTGAGGGATGAGTAGGAGCTGTAAGTCCAAAAAGGGATTCAACAAACTAGTGGAGATCAAGGCCACCAATAGATACCCAATGGACCAGGCAGGGCTATACCTTCCACCATGCTTAACGCAGCAAGTGCAGATGGTGAGGGAGTACAAGGAGCATGGACTGCAGGTAGTGAGCACTTCCAGATCAGACTTGGCCCCTTACTGGTGAACGTAGAGCCCTTCATGCTGGGCAGGTAGAAGGCAAGATGGGAAACTCTCTACATACCTGCCAGTAGATTTTCATGCTGTTGGTGTGAACACCATGGGCTGCTTAGTGTGGGATCCAGCCCTTCAGGGGATGAGCCCAAAGAAATCTATTCCTCTTCCAAAGGTCTCAGTTGAGGCATACTTATCCTAAGCTGTAAGAAGATCTCTGTCCCCTGCACACAGATTCACAGAATGGTTTGGCTTGGAAAAGACCTTAAAGATCCTCTAGTTTCAACCTCCATGCCATGAGCAGGGACACCTTCCATTAGGCCAGGTTGTTCAAGGCCTTACCTAGCCTGTCCTTGAACACCTCTAAGGAGCTGGCCTCCACAAGCCTCCCTGGGTCAACCTGTCCTGGTGTCTCATAACCCTCACAGTAAGGAATTTCTTTCTACTATCCAGTCCAAATCTCTCATCCTATCACTACAAGCCCTTTTTAAAAGTCTTGTAAGCCTCCTTCAGGTACCAGAAGGCTGCTCTAAGGTCTCCCTGGAGCTTTCTCTTCTCCAGGAACCCAAATGCGGAGACCGAACATGTGAAGTGTGATCATAGAAACCTCATTTTCTTAAGAGACAACGCAGAGGGAAATGTAATTATCAGACACCAGCATGGTGTAAAGACAGGAGACAGCCATACAGAGCTTTGAATGATGGAAACTTTTTGGCATGTGTGCAACCACAGCACCCAGACACAGCACTGGTGGTGATGGAGACCCAAAGAGGTGGAAGTAGCCTCAGCTCCCCTAAGCTGTGTCATGCAGGCTGGCCTGTACTTGGGATGCCCTGACCTGAGATGAGTGACCTGTTGCTGCTTAGCTGGGAGAAGAGAAGACTGAGAAGGGACCTTATCAATATTTACAACTCTCTGAAGGGTGGGTGTCAAGAAGAAGTGGCCAGGCTCCTTTCAGTGGTGCCCTGTGATATGACTAAGGGCGATGGACACAAACTGGAACACAGGAAGTTCCACCTCATCATGAGGGCAAACTTCTTTACTGCAAGGCTGACAGAGCCCCGGAACAGGCTGCCTAGAGAGGTTGTGGAGTCTCCTCCTTTGGAGACTTTCAAGATGCATCCTTGAACATGTGATCTGCCCAAGGCAATCCTGCTTTGGCAAGGGGTTGGACTTGATCTCTGGAGGTCCCTTCCAACCCCTATCATTCTATGATTCTGCGACCTGTGGCCACATTTCTGCCCTCTCCAGCTCAGGTGCCATTCCTCCATCTCTCTCCATACCCTGCTTTCCCCTCTCCTGGTGGCCACAGTCACGTATCTGGTGACACAGACAAAGTGGAAAGCCACTGAAAGCACCCGCTGGAAGAAAAATCAATGACTTGCTTCTGCTAATAAACAAACATCCCCATGCACAGCCCTGCCAACTGCTCTTCCAACACGAATATTCATTCCCCTTCAGCTCCTTCATCCCTCGTACATTGTTTTTCTTTCTGTTTAAGATCTGTAACAAGAACTTGGCAGAAACCAGATACAAGTGGGTCAGGAGGCCCTTGTGGTTTTCAGGGCTTGTTTTCCATAACCCGTTCTATCCTGCAACATATTTTGCACAAATGGCTTGGCAGGAGACCTAATCCATGGCAGCAGGCGAGCTGCTGAGGGCAGGATTGCAGGCTGGTGCTCGTGGCATGGGAAGTTCTGGCGTCTCTCGTGTGTGCAGCAGCAGCCCTGGGAATGGGGAGCGCTGGGGAGCTATCTCCAGCAGCCCTCGTGCGTGCCACATGCTATCTTCTTCTGCTCCCCTCTTTCCTGCTCCTGCTTTTCTTCTCCTGTTTGCACTGAGATCAGGCTGAGGACCCTGCCATGAATAGATCACGGACACAGAAGCTGTTATTGAAGCAAAGATATGCACTGTTGTGGGGTTCACCTACAGCAGCTTCCTAACCCTTTCCCTCTTGTTCCTGTGGACTGTGCAAAGTCCTCTACAGATCAGTCTGCTGAGACCTGAGGTCCCTGAGCATGGGCACAGAGCAGGACAGGGATAAAGAAATGCATCCCTGTTTATCAGCAGAAGTGTGCCCAAGCCAGAGCCTGGCCTGGGAAAGAGAAGCTCTTTCAGACAACATGAAGGCAAGGACCTGCTCTCCCAGTATGATCCTCCACAGCAGCATTCAAGCAGCAATCTAACTTCTGTCTTGTATATCCCCCTTCAGACACTGGTCCTGTCCAAAGTTAGTCTAGACTGGTATCTGCAGGAAATCTATGTCTAGAGACACTCTTTGTCCTGAAGAACACCTAGAGTGGCATACCAGGACTGCTGGGAGCTGGGCTGCTGCTTGTCTTGGGCATGGTAGTACAAGTGATGGCACACAGACTGAAACCAGACAGCAGGATGCTGCCTTTTAGTCTGTCACCTCCTCCTTGAAGCATTCCTTCAACTATGTGGAGTGCTTTCTCAAGCAATAAACCTCTGTTTTCTTATTGAGGACTTGGGAGAGGATGTTGGAGCTGGAGCAGATGTTCCTGAAGACCTGAGATGTGATGAGAGCAGTCTGCATGCTGAACTGATGAGTGAGCATCTCAGGGACACCAGCAAGCTCACAAACATTTTGCTTTCTGGCTATGTCTGAAGTGACAGGGCAGGTCCCAGATATATCTAAGCAAGCCATCCCTCAGGCATGTGGCTCCAAGGGACAGCTGTCATGGATCAAAAGGAGCAGAGGGGTGGCTCAGAGGAGAGTAACTGGGAGACACAAAAACAGTAGATGAAGTGCTGGGTCTGTAGGAATTTGTTTCTCTTTTCAAGGTGGTAAGATTCCCTGGGCACAGGTTGCCCAGGGAAGTTGTGGATGCTATCTCCTTGGAGGTGTTCAAACCAGGTTGGGTGAGGCCTTGAGTAACCTGGTGGAGTGGAAGGTGTCCCTGCCCATGGCAGCAGGAGTTGGAAATAGATGATCTTTAAGGTCCCTTCAAACTCAAACCATTTATGATTCTGTGATTCCTTCTTCAGGCCATTCTTGGTCCCAGGTGCCTCTCACCAAATTTCTAGAGCTCTGAGTGGTGCTGGCCCTCCCTTCCCTCATTGTGGTGCCCCAGGTAGAGCTCTCTTACTGCTCAGAGCAACTCAGGAAAGAGAGGCATCCCAAAAAAACTTTTTGAGCAGACGCCAGCCCTGCTCCCTCTCTGTCCCTCTTGGTGCTTTTTGTTGCTGATTTTCTCCTTGCGTGGCAGAGAACCTCAGGAAGGAGAGAGAAAGTAAATGCGCTTGGGGTGTCAAGGACTGGGGGGGCAGGTAGAGGGGGAAGGGGGAGGAAAAAAATGAAATAAAAGACGCTGCAACAGTGAGAGGGCCAAGAAAAATATTTAATCCAAACAATGAACATTGTCGTTTCCTCCCACAGTCTGCATTCCCAGTCAACTTCCCTGGGCAAGCTGGGGGAGCCAAGAGGGCCAGGCTCTCTGCCTCACCAGCCCACTCTCTGTGTGCTCAAGGAAAGGGATGTGACCTGGGGACACTGTGCCAGAGCATCACTCCAGAATCGAAGTTCAAAGAGACCTCTAAGCTCATCAAGTCCAACCACTTTAACTAGCTCCTGACACGTCTGTTGCTGAAGAGACTGACACTAGCCCCAGTTTTCTGTAAGGAAACAGAGGCTTGGTGCCATGTTGGAGGAATTCAGGCAGAGAGGGGAGAGAAAATTTCCAGGTGGTGGATGCACAGGGGCTTTAAGTGAACCAGACTTCTAACAAGGCTTTGGTACTCTTCAAGTCCTCTCAGGGACCTCCTAGAGCTTTCTGTAACACTTTGGCTAGAGCCTGAGGTTTTGAAAGGAGAGGTAGCCAGTGGGGAGAAGCTACCTTCTGCCTGTCTGTGGTCAAGAGCTCCTGCAGCCTCTGTGTGCATTCATTGGAGAACTCTAAGACCATCAAGTTCAGCCTTCTGCCCAACACCACCATGTCCACTTGACCGTAACCAAAGTGCCTAAAGGTGGGAAACTGAGGCATAGCCGGGTTAGATTGCTCACTCAAAACTAAAAGATTTGAGATCAAGGGACTTGGCTCTCATTGCTCATAGAATCATAGAATTGTTGCATACAAAAGGTCTGAGGTCAGTGCCCCAAATACCAATGTGTAAAAGAGAAGGGTGAAAGGACAGCAACATCCATGTTGACTTAGAAGCAGCATGAAAGCAATCTATGCTCTCTGCCTGAGTCATAGACACACAGAATTGTTTTGCTTGGAAAAGACCTCTAAGATCATTGAGTCCAACCACTGACCTAACACCACCGTGGCCATTAAACCACGTCCCAAAGTGTCTACACGTTTTTTGAACACCTCCAGGGAGAGTGACTCCACCACATCCCTGGGCAACCTCTTCCAATACCTGACCACAGGCAGAATAAAATCCCTGGATGGGACCAGCACAACCACAAAGACCAGGACTTGCACAGCCTCCTGAAGACTGGAAGAACACTTTTTTGCTTATTAAGGCTGGACTTGATCACCTGAAAATGGGATCTGGGCTTTCTCTAGTTGTGGGCAGATTGAAATCGTAAGCACTTTCCATCCCAGCAGCAGTGCAGGAATGTCCTTCAGCTCTTCAGTTACACAGCTGGCCAGGTGCACGCTGAATTTTCTTTTTTTTCACCTTTCTCTTAAGCATTTGGAATGGGTCATTGCCAAAATTAGGGTACTGAGCCTTCAGGACTGCTCAACCAGAGCGAAACCTACATTCCTGGGAAATAACGTTCATCAAATGCCCATGACACACCACCAAAGTATGGATGACACTGATGGCACCTGTGATTTGTTCTTCATGGCCCATCTTTCCCTCACCCTGGCACACCCTTTCAGGCTCTTTCGCTATGAATCAACCTACATATTGAAGAAAAGTATCTGGATCCTGCCCAGCTCCTCAGCAGCACTGGGGACAGGACAGTGGCCCCAGGGAGGGAGTCAGCCAGATGAAAATTAATTTCCTTTATTTTTTTGCTCTTTTCATTTGTGCTGTGAGAGCGTGGTGGGTTTTTTTTTAGGCTGTCTGACTTGCCAAGCACTTGACTCGCGGTTACTATTTTTATGGCAGCACCTTCACGTGCTAACACATGCCCTGCTGCAGCTGCTCCAGGCTGAGTGAACAAGGAGATGGATGGGGCGAGCGAGGAGACTTGCTGACGCAGCCAGGCTCCCTGGCTACCTCAGTGGCACACTGCCTAGCCCAGCAGCTCCCTGTCGCTTCACGTGGTGTGGAGCCGTTGCAGCTACTCCCGTATTCACAGAACTGTATGGTGGCAGTTGGAAGATCTGCTGGAGATCATCTAGTTCAACCCTGCTGCTTAGGTCAGGTTGCTGAGGTTGACAATGTTTGGGTGGGTTTTGAAAGTCTCCAGAGAAGGAGACTCCACAACCTCTCTGGGCAGCCTGTTCAAGTGCTCTGGCACTCTCAAAGACGTTTCTTCTTAAGTTCATGTGAAACTTCCCCTGTTCTAGCTGGTACCCATTGCTCCTTGACCTATCACTGGCCACTACTGAGAAGATCCCAGACCCATTTCCCGGTTCATAGTAGCTGTTTTAACTGTCCCTTTTACCCCTCTTGCTGAAGGATGCATGTTCTGGCAGCTGAAACACATATGACTCTGTTCCTGGATCACATCCATTGCCTTCACATGGCATGGTTGACCATTGCTGTGGGGCTTACTGTCCTGCTGGCATCTTAAGACATAGAATCACTGAACCATATAATTGTTTCAGTTGGAAAAGACCTCTAAGAACATCAAGTCCAACATCATCAGGCGTTTCTGGAAGTCACCACTATGGGCAAACCTCCCTTCTCCCTCCACTGACACTGCTTTCTGTAGAGCTGCATGGCTGAAACACAGGCTGAATGAACTCTGCGTGGACCTTCTTCTCCCATCACCAGCTTAGCACACTGCATTGCCTGCATCTTCCTCTTGCAAGACCAAAATGAGACTGATGCAACTACAAGGGTGCTTGTGCTCTGAAAGGCGACCTGCCAGCACCTTACTTTGCTCCTTCTGCTTGCAAGAGTGAAGACTGGAGATTCCAAGATGAACATGAAGATTCTTGCTGAGGTTAAGCAAGGGGAGTCATAGCGTTCTGCAGGCACTGGGCAAGGAGCAGAGACAACAGTCCCCAAACCCTGCTCTTGGCTCTCTTGAGCCTTGAGTCCAATTAGTCATTTTTTATTTTCCCCTCATATGTTTTTCCAATGAGTTGTTAAGTTTCCCCAACAAGTGTTGCCATAGGAGCCTCTATTTGTTTAGGGTGGGGTACGGGCTTTGGCAGCTTGAGAGGAGGGGGCAGTTAGCCCAGATAGGTGTAGAAAGAAACCAGGAGCCTCTCCTTCCCTGTCCTGTCCTGTCCCTTGCCTCTGTCCTCCCCCCACCTTGCACACCAGGTCTGGAAATCGTTTCAGACCTGTGCAGCTGGGATGGGCAAACCTCCCTGGATGCATATGGAAACCAGGGAAGCGGCAGCTTTGTTTTGCCGGTGAGTCATGACATATGGAGCAAAGCTCAAGGAAAAAACTCTGCTGCGTGGAAGGCTGCGAAAGCAAATCACACCCAGAAGAGCTCTTCCCTGCCAGCGGCCCTGGCTGGTCCCCTGCCTGCATCCCTGCACCAGCCAGCCCCAGCATCCCTGCTGGGTTAGGTAGCACACTCAAACCCTGGAGGGAATCTGGCTCCAGCCCTCCAGCTCAAAGCTGCTTCATGGCTCAGAAACCTTCTTTGACCATCATCATTTAAGACATACTGATGCTTTTCAAATGAAGAGGAGGGTTAACCCTGTTGCCTTGGTGAAATTGCACCTCTGGACATGGTTTGTGACAGCCAATCCAATAATGGGTTCAGTTTTGGGCCTTCCCTCTAAGAAGGACACTGAGCTGCTAGAGTATGTCCAGAGAAGGGCAGTAAAGATGGTGAAGGGTTTGGAGGGCATGTCCTACGAGGAGCAGCTGAGCATTGTCTAGTCTGGAGAAGAAGAGGCTGGAGGGAGACTTCATTGCTCTCTACAACTCCCTGAAAGGAGGCTGGAGTGAGGTGGGGATCCAGCTCTTCTGCCTAGTATCAGGTGATAGAACGAGAGGAAATGACCTGAAATTGTGCCAGGGGAGGTTTAGGTTGGATATTGGGAAAAACTTCTTTCCTGCAAGAGTGGTCAGACATTGGAACAGGCTGCCCAGGGAGGCGGTGGAGACATCATTCCTAGAGGTATTAAAAAAATATAGGGACATGGCAGACTGAGACATGATTTAATGGCCATGGTGGCATTAGGTGAGTGGCTGGACTTCATATTTTCCAACCAAAACAATTCTGTGATTCTATGAGCAATGAGGGGCCCCAAATCCTTTGACCCCTTGATCCCAAATCCTTTGGTTTTGAGTGAGCAACCTAACCCAGCCATGCCTCAGTTTCCCAGCTCCTCTTCTCTGGAGAGGTCTTCCAGAAAGCATACTCCTCCTGTGGCTGTTTGGGTTTGGTCCGGGGACTCTGGTACTGATAGCACAGACAGACTTGGTGGTTTCCCATCATCTCTGTTGCTACTTCCTAAAGTGACATTATTGTGCATTGAGTCCATTTCTGTTCCTTGTGAATCATGGTGACAAAAAGCCACATCAATTCCCTGGTTTTGGGACGTTTTTTCATATGAATTATTGGCATTATCACCCATCCCACATGCGGGCTCTGGCTCAGTGGCTGTCGTGGTGTGGTGACATTTTTCAGCTGGCTGTCGCAGAATCATTTATGTTGGAAAAAAAAGCCCCAAACCTTGGGGATCATCAAGTCCAGCACTGACAGTTCACCGCTAACCCATGTCTCTCAGCACCACATCTACACAGCTTTTCAGTTCCTGCAGGGATGACAACTCAACTGCTGCCCTGGACAGCCTCTTCCAGGGCTTGACAACCCCTTGGGTGAAGAAGTTTTTCCTAATGTCCAGCCTAAACCTTCCCTGGTGCAACTTGAGGCTATTTCATCTCATCCTACCAGTTGTTCCCTGGGAGAAGAGACCAACCTGGCTCCAACCTCCTTTCAGTGAGTTGGAGAGTGTGAGAAGTTCTCTCTTGAGCCTCTTACTTTCAAGGCTAAAGAACCCCCATTCTCTCAGCTAGCTCCTCACAAGACTTTTTTTCCAGACCCTTCACTGGCTTTGCTGCTCTTCTTTGGACCTGCTCCAGCACCTCGTTCAGGTGTGCTACAAGTGAATGTACATCAAAGGCTGAGTCGGGGTATTTTCTGAAGCCTAGTTGTCATTTGAGACCACCAGAGCCAGAGAAACAAGTCGGCAGCTTCCACAAACAACAGGGTGTCCAGGTTTCCACCAGGAGCCCATTCTGATGACAGCAGTCCTCCTGGATGTTGGTTCCGGTTGCTGGGCCAGTAGCTACCATTACAGAGCCTGGAGTGGGAGAAGCATTTCATTACTAATCACCCAGTTAATGAATGGCCTCTCCAGTCTGTTAGCACATTGGGCTGTTGCTTGGCAGTGCAGATGTGATAAATAAATCTCGGCGGCAGCAGATAGCTCCTGACAGTGGAAGTGCTTTGCGTGCACGTTGTTGGGTTGCACCAGTCTCACAGCATTGTTTCTCAGCCCTAGTTGGCTGCTTCTCAGCCCCAGTTGCTTCTCCTCTCTGATCAGATGACTCATGGAACTAAACAACAATAACACGGATTTCTGAATGGCTGCTTGTGCCATTTAACATTTCTGGGCAGAAAGCTCTTCTGCTGAGATAGGTATCCATTTCCACGTTAGAACTGAAAGTAAAGAAGGTTTGCTGATAAAGGAGCATTTATCTCATCTGCACCAAGGCAAACTGGGCTCTGCAAAGCCTTAGTTGTCCCAGCAGACAGGAGGGCAGCAAAGGGCACTGGGCTGTGGCACACAAAGAGGAGCCATCTTTATTTTGGCAGTATAAAGTGTACCACTGCTCAACCACACCATTTCCTTACAGAGGATGAGATTTAGTCCATGAAGAAGAGAAATAAGGAGGAAATGGCCAAAGTTGGAGCCAGAAGGTGGCCATATGGCCAGTATTTCTGATGATGAGTAGGCTGGTGCCCTCTCTGCTCAATACAGAGTTTGATTTTTGCCTGTAGGATGCTAGTGCTTAATGACCTCTTCTGTTTGTCCTAGCTGGCCACCAGATAAGGAGCCAACCTGACAAGGTTTGGTGGAGTTATATAGCCTGAACAGACCTAGAACCTCCAGTGAAGAGTCTAGAGGAATCTGGGGAATGTTTCTTGAGGTCAGAGCCAGAGCAAGCCAATTCTGGAAAAGGAATAGTCCTTGCAACCAGCACTTGAAAATGCTTGGCTTGGCTTGAGTGCAAATACTTCTGGGAGACTCCTGACCCTGCTGAGCCTTTCTTGTAGTCCAAGGGAGATAAAGCATCTGCTTTCCCGAGGCTGCTCCTCTAGCAGGATCCTCAAAACAGCCTCTCTACACTTAGCTGCCTAAGCCAGGCCACCATATTCAACTTGGGTGCCTAGCTCTTTGGGAGGAGGGATGTTGGAGAGAAGAGTTGGGCCAGCTTCTTACAGAGCTCTGATCCAGCTGTGAACATGCAGAGAGCTGGATTACAGTGCAGACATGCAAGAGTGAGTGAGAGGGTGGACAAGCGGATGAGGTGATGAGCTGGCTCCTAGTTGGGTGGCCATGGATTTTATGGAGAAGCACTGAGATGAGGATGGGTGCTTGTGGCATTCAAGTTGAGACTGTTTTGAAAGTGATGTGAGATGAACAAGCAGATAAGGTGCTGAACTGACTCCTACTTCTGTGGTAATGGATTCCATGGAGAAGCACTCAGATGGGAATGGGGACTTGTGGTGTCTAAGCTGAGGCCCTTTCTATCGATGTGGATTTACATTCTTGCTTCCTAACACAATCCCCTGATCCTCAGGTTACAGCTTGAGCACCCACTCCTCCATACACACCAGCCAAGGTGCCAGTCTTCTGGCGCCCTTTGGCTTTGAAGAGGGGGTTGTGTATGGTGGATTTGGGCCTTGGTCCTTCTCAGAGGTGCACAGGGGCCTTGCTCAGGACCTGGCATCTCTGCTTTTGGGGAAACCTTATCCTTTTGAATAACACTTTCAGCAAATTCTTGCTTCTCTACCTAGCCCTTCCAAGCAGATGGCTGGTGTGACACCATCAACAACCGGGCATACTGCCAGTATGATGGGGGTGACTGCTGCTCCTCCACACTCTCCTCCAGGAAGGTAAGTCAGCATATTCTGTGGCACTGGCCAGGCCTTGGGATTAAGTGGTGACTGCTAGCCATGTTCTTTGGTTTTGCTGCCCATGGAACTGAGCCTGCAATGGACAACAAACCCATGATTTTCCAAACCAAGGCAAGCTGAAGCTGATAGACATCGTCCCACTGATCAACAGTGGGGTTTGGACTCATGTCAGCTGAAAGCTCAGCCCAGCTCCCATTGAGGTTCACAGGATTCCCTCTCTTTTTGGGAAACGAGTCACAAAGAAGTGACTTCCATAGGATGTAGCCATGGTGAGCCATGGGTCACCTTCTTGTATGACTGGGCAGTCTCAGGGGAATTTTGTTATGACCTCTTGGTGTCCATTCTGGGCTGTCCTTCCCTCCCATTTCTCCTGGGTAGGCAAGAAGGGAAGAATAGCATAAATGGGGTAGGGGCTGGGGTTGCGCAGACCCTTCTTCATCTCCCATCACAACCTCCCATCCCACCTAAGCTGCTATCCAGCACTCATAGCCCATCCTTCCTAAGCATATCCAGCAGCAAAACAAACCAGAGAGCATGAGATAATTTCTCATGGCAAAAATATGTGAATTTGGATCTTCTCGTCTTTGTTGTGAAGCTTGAATCATTTTTCCTTTCATCACGCATACATACAGAGGGAAAAGGAAAAATAAAATGCTGGGAAGATCCCATTGAGATAGGAGAGAAAAGGCTTTACACCCAAGTGATGAGTGAAACCTCCACAGCGATATCATGACATCTCAGAGCAAGACATGGCTCTCAGGAGACCTCAGATAGATGGATCTCTGGCCAAAGTAAAGGATGGGCTTGCAGTGGAAGGTGGGGAGATTTAGTCCTGTGGCTCTCAGGAGACCCAGCCCCAGCTTGCTTCACCGTAAGTCCCAGATCTCCTGTGGCACAAACCTCCAGCAGGTCTCTGTCAGGAATATGAGGTTTAAATACAAAAAAAAACACTCCAGCTTCTCTCTAGTCCAGGCTGTGAAAAATCAAGCGTGAGTTCACAGAATTCCAGCATGCTGGGGGTTGGAAGGGACCTCTGGAGATTGTCTATCTCAACCCGCCTGCTAAAGCAGAGTCACCCACAGCAGGCTGCCCAGGATCACAATGTCCAGCTGGGTTTGGCATCTCTCCAGAGGAGACTCCACAACCTTTCTGCACAGCCTTCTCCAGTGCTCCAGATACCCCACAGCAAAGAATTTCTTCCTTCTGTTCAGATGGAACCTCCTGAGTTCCAGTTTGTGCCTGTTGCCCCTTGTCCTGCTGCTGGGCCCCACCCCCTTGACACCCACCCTTTAGATACTGCTTGGCATTGATCAGAGCCTTGAGTTCCTCCAAGAGGTGCAGAAGAGAAGGCAAGGCAGCTTTATGCTTTGCTGAGCCTGGGAAAGCCAGGAGTAGTTAACTTAAAGGACAGGCTCAGGCAGGGACAGGAAGGACTTTCTAACAGGAGGCAAAGTACAACTGAAATCTGGAGGTGCCTCAGCGCCGCCCTCCCCAGTTCAAATGTCTCACACCTAGCAGGGGACATTTCTCCCCAGGGAGGCACAAGACTCAAGCTAGCCCATGGTAGCAAAGTTCGAAATGCAAGTTAACAACGGAGACAGCGCTCAGGAGAAAACTTGGGCTGGAGACAGCTCGTATCCTGGGTGGCTGTGGAGTCTGTGCAGCGCCTCAGGAGAAAACTTGGGCTGGAGACAGTATCAGAGCCCGCTCCTGGGTGGCTGTGGAGTCTGTGCAGCGCCTCTGCAGCGCCAGCCACAGCAGGGTCCAGGCCGAAGCATCCCTGCAGGGGTGGAGGGAGCTCGGCGGGGTGTGGCGGAGGCGCCCATCTCCAAGCCGAAGCCTGTATTTCCCCTTGGTCCTGCCAGGTGATCCCGTTCGCTGCTGACTGCGACCAGGACGAGTGCACATGCCGTGACCCGGCGGCCGAGGAGAACCAGTAGCAGCACCGCCAAGGGGCCTCTCGGTCACGGCGAGCTCCGGAGCCGCGAAGGGGCGGGCACGGCGGCCGGCGGAGAGCCGGGCAGCGGAGAGCCGGGCAGCAGCGAGCCGGGCAGCGGAGAGCCGGGCAGCGGAGAGCGGGCAGCAGCGAGCCGGGCAGCGCAGAGCCGGGCAGCGCAGAGCCGGGCAGCGGAGAGCCGGGCAGCGCAGAGCCGGGCAGCGCAGAGCCCGCAGTGCGCATGGAGGGAAGGGTCCCCTCCCCGGCGCCGCTCCCTCCCCAGCACAGCCCGGACACGGCTGCGTGCTTGGCGGGGTTCGGCCAAAGGTCCAGCACCGCCTCGGCCACACGCTG
>VWZI01011770.1:170306-203741 GCA_013396835.1 Psilopogon haemacephalus | reverse complement strand
TAATATATATAAATATATTTTCTTTGCTCTTGATGAAGCTGAGAAAGGATCTCCTTTGTCACACACCCATGCTGCTGTGAAGTACAAACCATTGGGAATAGCGCAGGGAATTTGCCCTTCCTTGCCGAGAAGGAGCTAGACGGAGGACAGAGAGAGAAGCCAAATGCTCAGGCCAGACCAGGAGACAGCTCCCCAGGCAGGTGATGTGGAGGCTGCAACCTCGAGGTGCTTTTGGCATCTTGCAGGCACCAAGGTTTGTCCTTGGGATTTGCTGGGCTTTTGCCTCGATCTGCTTAGGGTTCTGGATCAGGATTTTGAGACTGAGTAGAAGTGATGCCCTTGTATCATCCCAGCAAGCATGGCAGGCTCAGACAGTGCTGGTGCACCAAAATCACCATGGCACTCACTCCTCATTACATCAGAGTCCTCTGGGAAGGGTTATGTGTCCATGAGGGTCACTGCATGGTCGGCAGTAGCAAAGCCACACAATGGTCCCTGCCTTCCTTAGTCCCCATGCTCACTGTGCACCCAGCTAGACAAGAGCTGTAGTGGGCAAGCCAGAGTAGCTGTGTGGTGCTCTGAATGAAGGATAGTGAGGCAGTCTCTTCTTACCCATGTCTTCTTTCCAAGCATCACCTGGGAGTGTTGTCACTGATTCTCAGAGAAGATCAGACCTTGTAATGCAAGGAGAGACAGGACTGAAAGGATCTGTCAGGAGACTGAGGGCTTCCTTGTTCCTATCTCCATGGCCAAGCCCATCATGGTGAACACACAGTCGCTGACTTTCACAAGTCTCTTGTTCCTGTAGGCACCAAGTGAAAATCTTGTGTCACTTCTAGCCCCAAAAAAGACCTGCTAGAAACTTTGCTTCCTCATAGCTGATTCTCAGGAGGTCAGCTTGGTGAGCTAGACCCAGCCCCACAGAAGCAGTGGGTAGAGAAGGTGCCTGGCTCCAGCTGGAATTGTCACTGATGGTTTTGTGCTGCAAAGAGAGAAGAGTAGAAAGAGAGCAGAGGAGGGACCACAGAGTAAGAGAAAGAGACCAGAGGTGGGATCAAGAGACCCCAGGCTGTGTGGCTGCTTCCTCCGGCAAGGCTTGTGCTGCTGGAGCCAGGCTCCAAGTCAGGTTTTGTCCTGTGCAGCAGTGATGGAGAGAGGGTGACACGGTGTGGAGAGACCGGGGATTTTCAGGACATCCTTTGCCTTCCGCTAGCTCCCCCCTCTTCTGCTCAGGCATCTCCTCAAGTTACCTTTCACTGGAGGGCAGGAGCAGGGGCAGAAGTGTCCATACAGGAGATGCTTTGTTTTTCTTTAAGCCCTTTCCTGATCCCGAGTGTGCCCATCACCCCCATGGCAGGCCACCCCCTGGCCTGCCCTGCTCCAGGTAGGGATACACAGGGCACAACAATGGGCCCCATCTCTTCTTGCACCAGGGACACGCTGATATTTCTGTTCCTGTTGCACACGGTGGCAACACCCCAGGGCTTTCACCTAAAGGCACTCTCCATTTGGCAGAGAGCTGCAATTTTTGGAAAAGACCTCCACTTTTCAATCAAAAAAAGGGCCCTCAAACAGTACAAGGAAATTAAAACCAAACAAGCAAACAAAAGCACCCAACAAAACAAGAAAGTCTCCAGGAGCACATCCTGCTCTGCCAGCAGAGGGAGGTGCCATCCCAAGGTCCCAGCACAGTGGGGCAAGAGGGCATGGCAGCCTCTGGATGGAAAGGACAATGGAGAAAAGGGATGAGGGGGAGAATCTCAACACTCAACATCTTGCCAGGACAGCCCCTTCCCTACCTGGAATCAGTGTTAGCTGGATATCTGTGTAAATACCAAATTTTAACCCTCTTGGCATGACAAGATGATGGCATGAAGACGGTCAGAGGGCTGAAGCACCTCCCATATGGGGACAGGGGAGGAAAGAAAGCTCCAGGGAGACCTTATAGCAGCCTTCTAGCACCCAAAGGGGGCTGTGGAGGGACTTTTTGCAAGGTCTATATTGCGGGGGTGGGGGGAATGGTTGACTTAGGTGAGACTTAGAGTGGAGATTAGGAAGAAACTTTTTACAGTGAGAGTAGTGAGATACTGGAACAGGTTGCCCAGGGAGGTCATGGGATGTCCCCTCCCTGGAGGTGTTCAAGGCCAGGTTGGATGAGGCCTTGAGCAACCTGGGCTAGTGGGAGGTGTTCCTGCCCACGACAGAAAGGTTGGAATTAGATGATCTTTAAGGTCCCTTCAAACCCAACCCATTTGTGACTATGAAAATCCTGGTTTCTGCAAGAATTCATCCCTGCCTACCAGTGGGTACAGGGAAGGAGCCATGCCCCATGGACAGGGGACGCATGGGCAGGTAGGGGCCCAGAGGCACTGACATGGCTGGTGGACATTTGTGCTTCTCATGACCAGATTGCTTCTGTGTACCAAGATATTGTTCTTCTCTAGTGACACTGAGCGGTTTTTGTCCCCTGTAGGGTTTTATTCACAACGGAGGCTGCTGCTATTTTTATTTTTTTTGTATTTGATAATTATTTTTTATAAAAATCTATGAAAAATAAATAATCTTCTCATCCTCCACCTCTTTTGCCTCTTTGCTTCACACAAGGGAGGGCCAAGCTGGGGGAGAGAGGTGATTTGGCTGCTCCTATCATCTTTGGACCCACATGCCCTCCTCTGCCCCAGACCACAGACTCTCTCAGCCCAGTAGGACCCATCCTTTGGGTTGTGGGTTGGGAAAAGACACACAGCTCCAGTGCCATCCTTACTCAGGCAGCTTTTGGTGATCAACTGTCTGTGAGGACACTTTTGCAGATGGTCTTCTGCTGGTTATGCCACAAACCAGTCCGTTCTTGATCACTTTGTAATTAACTCACCTTACAGGCAGGGAAAATGTGTACATGTGTTCACACATCACCTCCCTGGGTGAGCTAGTGAGATTTGCCATGTAGCACCCTGGCAAGAGAGTTAAATACAAAGACAAAAAAAAAAAAAATTAAAGGTGCTTAAAGATTTGGGTGAATTTTTATTGTTGGTTGGTTGGGGACTTTTTAAGCAACCAGATAAGCTTTGTACATACAAACTGAGAAACATCAAAAAACCCTGACCAAGCTGAGTGGTCCTGCCACAGTGCCCCTGCAGCCAGTTCCAGTCTCTCCACTGATGGTGGTGAGCCCAAGGCACCCATCTCTAGTCACTTCAGTGACCAGGACATGCCACTGCCATAGTACCAGCTGAACTGTCTCCCACAGATGTCCACAAATCCCACAGACATCTCCTGTCACCAAGGCAGAGGACATCCACAGCATCCCGATGGGTTAGGAGTTCACTTTGAAGATCCCCACATCTGCCCTGCTCTGCCCACTCAGCCACATGAGTGTTTCTGGTGCTCTGGAAAATGGGATTTGCATCATTGAATGAAGCCACCCAGGTCACGGGGCCTGCTGCAGCCATGTGTCATCCCTGGCCATACCTGAGCATCTCCACAGACCAGAGGCACCTGAAGCACCTGGGCCAGGTTTGAAAGTCTCACCATGCCCTGAACTGGAAGATTACCATACCAATGGCACATGGAGGGATAGCTTGAGGCTGGGGGGGAGCATGCCCCCAGAAGAGGCTCTGCCTGTTGCAGTTCCTGATTCCCCATATCTTGCAGCCTGCCCAATCTCCTACAGTGCCAGACAGGGAGCCATGAAGCCACAACAGCTTCTACTGGGACACAGTAATGGGGGTATGCCCCTCCCTCTCTGAATGACCCTGCTTTAGCAGGGGTGTCGGACTAGCTGATCTCCAGTGGTCCCTCCCAATCCCTACCAGTTTGGGATTCTGGGAATCTATGTCCTATGTTCACTTCTTTGGACCTGATTCATGGTTTACTGGGAGGGAAAGCTGTTTTTTCTAAACCTGGGGGAAAGGAAAGCATGGAGGTTTTCTTCTTCCCATTGCTGCCTCGTCCACTGCTCAAGTGTCTATGTTGTATTTTGGGTTCCCTCCCCCACCTTTTCCCTTTTTAAGACAGTTTCAAATGAGCAAACAAACCAGAAAGACATCCTGATAGTTTCTAAGGGCAAGCCAACGTGAGTGGCAGCTAACAGAATCCAGGCTGCATTTCTGATGGACTAGTTATGGGGGTGTTTTAAGGCTCTGCCCCCATCAAACAGGGGCAAGATGGTTCCTGCAGTTGCTCCTTTACCATTGCACACCTCAGAGCAGGGTTTGAAAAGGCCAAAGCCATGCTAGGTGCTATTTCTCTTTCCTCTGCCACGTGCAAGCAATTGGAGAAGGTGAGTCATGGCTGAGTAGGTGGAAAGACTGGAAAGGATTGAAAACCACAAGCACCTGCAGTAGGATGGGGGCTGGAGGGCTGTTGGACCCTGGGGACCATGCCAAGGCTCTGGAAAGCAGTGAAATCCCAGATTTCCTCCTGTGGGGCTGACAAACACATCAAGGGCCTAGAGGAGGAAAGATGGGCTGAGAAACTGGGAGGAAAAGCACATAACATGGGGTGCCTACTGCTGCAGTGGTGTCTTGGGCAAGCAGGAACCACCTGGCAACAAGGTCCCTGGGCAACTGGGTGCATTGCACAGTCTTCCTCCTCACCATGGCTGAGGTGTCCTTCCCGTCACTGGCAACCAGAGCCATGTGTTACCAGCCCTCATTGAAACACAGAGGTGCTTTGGGTTAGGGTTGCTACTGGAAGCAAAGGAGACCCCAGCAAGCCCTTGGTCCTCCTGGCTGCCTGCATCAGAGCATGCCCCTGCATGCAGAACCTTGCACCAAAGGGGTTGGGGCTGGATGGAGATGCCCAGAATCAAAGAGGTTGTATTTGGACTGGGGACAGCCCACTCATCTTGAGTTTCCTTCCTTGGTACTTTTGGATTTCCTCATCCCATATCTAAACCCTTCTACATTTTTTCCAGACATCTCTGAGGGCCTTTGCTCCACACTGGCCTCTCCTTCATTTCAAGTCTTTGCAGACTCTCTCATTGCTCTCTGGAGGAGCAGCATCTCCTGATGACATCAGATGTCCTCTCTGGGGCAAAGTTCCTCAAATGATGTGCTTTCACCAGGGCCAAGTTTGCTAACATGAAGGACATAGCATTAAGGGGCCCCAGAGTCCCGGGCAACCAGGACCCCAGTTGTACATCTTGCACTTCATAGAATCACAGACTGGCTTGGGTTGGAAGGGACCTTAAAGGTCATCTAGTGACACTCCACTACAGTCAGCAGGGACACCTTCAACTAGAGCAGGTTGCTCAGAGCCCCATCCAACATTACCTGGAATGTTTCCAGGGATGGGACATCTGCCACTTCTCTGGGCAACCTGTTCCAGTGTTTCACCACCCTCACCATCAAAAATTCCTTCCTTCTCTCTAGTCTGAAACTTCCTCTTTTAGTCACAACAGGCCCTGATAATATAACTCACCCCATCTTTGAAACAAAAAGTCCAGCCTTCTCTGGTAGTAGCCAAGTGAAGAGCTGTTTCCCACCTCAAGGCAACAGATGCCAGCCAGTGCATCCCCAAGATGATGAGGATGCACAGCAAGATGGTGGCAGTTACAGCAACAAAAATCAGATTTGCAAAGCTTTGTCAGATATTATTATGGGGGAGATGATGGAGGAGAAATGAGGCAGCCAGCAAGACCATGGGGAAATGTAGCAATCCATGCTGGTACCTGCTTTTTGAGGACGAACAAGGACTGTTGGCCAACAGCAACCCAACCAACAAAGCAACCCATCAGGTTTACTCTAGAAAGGTCACCAGGAGCAACCTAACCCGTACACACATTACCAAACCCTTCCTAAGCAGCTGCCTTTGCACTGATGATCCACTTCACCATTTTTGGGTGGTTTTCTCCAAACCTCCGCTACTTGCAAGCCAGATGACCTCCTGAGGAGACTGTGCTGTGCTGAAAAGGTGGTGAGCCAGCTGCACCAAGACTTTCTTCCCCAGCAGCTCAGAGCTGAGACTATGTGCCCTGCTGCCACAGAGCCCTCCTTCTTCTTCTTCTCCTCTTCATGTCTGGTTCCACAGCCACAGGTTATTGTGCAATGAGCCAGTGGCAGCCACAGCACTTAACTTCATGGAAAGTAGCAGAAGGAAATTATTGAGTGTATTTTTAGCTTATTTTCCTGCAATTTAGTGGTGGGAAGTAAAAAAAGAAAAAAAAAAAAGAGATCAAGTTTGTTCCATGAGACTTGAGAAGTCTGGTTTCCTATGGATTTGTGTCTATAGCTCCTAAATCCCCTCCATCCTGTGTCCTTCCAGGCATGCTGTCTGCTCGCCTGCACTAATCCCCACTTCTCCCATCCATCTGGCAGGGCAGGTGGCAGTGCACATTGGCCTTCACCAAGGGACCAGCCCCTACAAGTGACAGTGGCCTAAGCACTGGACACAGGACTTCACTGAAAGTGACATTCAAGGTGTTCTTTGCAGCTTTCACCTCCGCTCAAGCACTGAGCATTTGTAGGAAGTTCATATTTGTGATGCTGTTAGTCATAGAATCTTAGAATGGTTTGGGTTGGAAGAAATATTGAAGATCATCTAGTTCCAACTCCCCTCCTTTCATGGGCAGGGACACCTTCCATTAGACAGGTTGCTCAAGGTCCTGTCCAATCTGGTATTGGACACCTCCAAGCAGAGAGCATCCACAACCTCCGTGGGCAACCTGTTCCATTATCTGACCACCCTCACTGTAAATAATTTCTTCCTAATATCCAGTCTAAATCTCTTCTCTTATAACTTCAATCCATTCCCCCTTGTCCTACCACAACAAGCCCTTGTAAAAAGTGCCTTTCCAGCTTTCTTGTAGCCCTCTTCAAGTACTGGAAGGTTGCTAAAAAATCTCCCCAGAGCCTTTTCTTCTTCCAGGCTCAACAGTCCCAACTCTCTCAGTCCTCTGTCAAAAATCTGCCAGATGGACCAGGAAGTTCTTAGCTAGTAGCTGACCACCAAACAGCACCATCTCATTCAAAGCCAGGCTAAAAGGAGGGGTTTTGGACTCTTCTCCTAAATTCCCAGTGTCTATGGAGGTTTGCAAAGCAAGGAGCGAGAGCCCCTCGCAGAGGATGTGTAAGTGCAAGTCTTGCCTCCAACCCTGCCAAGGTTCTTTGCAGACATCTGCAGTTCCCTGTGGCCAGCAGAGCAGGTGGGCAAGGCGAAGCACAGCACACAGCTCTGGCTGTGTGGAACGGAGTGGTTTGGGAGTTGGCTAACCCAGTGGGCAGACAGGCTAATGCTAAACTTGTGTGAAGACTCACCCAAGTTCAAAGGCTTGGGAGTGTTTCATCTGCTACCAAAAGATGACATCAACGGGACTAGGGCTATAAACAAAGACTCCAGTCTGCCAGAGCCACGAATTACTAACAGCTCCTTTTAATAGTCAGTTGAATTATCATCTGAAGTTTTACATTGTGGCACGATGACTTTTGTTGTTGCTGCTGTTGTTGTTGAAAACCTTTTTATTTTCCTCTTTTTTTTTTTTGTTTTTGTTTGTTTGTTTGGGTTTTTTTGTTTTCCAAAGTAGTCAGGGAGGGTTTTGTGTTTCTTGCCACGTGGCTATCTTCACCCTAAAGCACCCTACTTTCAGTCTACAGTAGTAAAACGTCACATTAGAATTTTAATAGAAGAACATCAAGGAACATGAACTGTAGCCATCTTCGTAAAGAAAAGGACCGAACCATCTTTATATGTTAAATAACTCCACGACAAGGAAAAGGCAGTAATGCTATTACAGGGGGAGGAGGGGCAGCAAAGAAAAGATAACGACCCAGAGGTTCATCTCAGGTGAATGACTGCCCATTAGTTCAGAAATAAAAGAAGAAGAGAGGGCAGGGGAGCAAGGGAGGTTGCAGAAATGGATGGAAAATGGCTTCTTTGCCAGCTTTTGGATGGTTGCTAGTGTGGGAAGAATCATGAGTCTGAGAAAAGTACTGTGCAGACCCGACAGTAGGATCCCACACAAGACATGGATGGAGTCATCTCTGGAGGGAAAGGCACACCTTGGGGTTTGCCCATGGCTGCTTTGGGTAAGCAAGCCCCATACAATACACCTCTCCAAGGCCAGGTCTTCGGCCATGGTGCAAACCCCTACTCTGGTCTGGGCCCCTACAGCAAGCATTTGTCTAAGATAGGCTCATGAGTTTGAAGGATTTTGATAAGAAAATCCAAGTTTGGGCAAAATTTTGAGCTGCAAAGTCAGAGCAAGGAAACCAAGAAGGAAGCCTTCGCAAATCCAGGGCCATTGTAAACATGGTCCTGCAGATGTACCACACCATCAGGACCTGCTGGCACAGAGGGTGCAACAACATCACAATGGCCAACAAGGCTGGCCACAGTCCCACCAGTAGACTGTGTGGTCCATCATGGGACAGGTATGCCAAGTTCCATCCAACTGTGCAATGCTGATGCTGAAGGACCTCGGACAGGTGGTTGTCCTCACCCTCTGACTGGTCCATCCCCCACCTCATGGAGAGGCTGAAGCCAAAGAAGCAGAGACCAGCCCAGCTGTGGGGTTTTGGTTGACCGCACAAGGCCTTTGCAACACGAGTGCAGAAGCAGACGAGAAAATGTTGCAGAACCCCAGCAAAAACCTTGGGGCCAGCTGAAGAAGTAACCTGGGTAGGTAGGTGTGACCACGTGAGGTGTCCAGGGTTTTCCTGGCCAACGGCACATCTCCCGCCCCTGCTGTGGCACCTGGTAAGCAATGGAAGAGAGGAGTCTGCTACCCAAAGCAGAAGAGTCTGCGCTTCAGATAAAGGCCACGTAAGTGGTATTTCTTGGTCAGCAACCAGTTTGTGTCTGAGCCTGAGCAGCCTTTGTTCAAGCATCCCTCTGAGGCACTGGGCAGAGATGCCCTTTGCTTATGGCTACCCGGGAGGTTTTCTCAGTTGTGTCAGTGTCCCTTGGGAAAAGCAAGAGGATAAACCAAAGAGTCTTGGCCAAGACTGCCAGTGGCTGAAAGGAAAAGGAGTAATGGCTCAGTAAGGATCACTTATCCACCCATAACTGCATGGAGATTGAAATGGTCTTGCTCCAAGTCCCAAGCCCTCAGCAGCATCAGACCCATCAAAACATAAGGAGAAACATGTGAGGAAAAGCCAAAAGAATCCATCAGACTTCCTTCTTCCAAAGAGCAGGCATCCACCTGATGACCCCGGCTAGACATATTCATTACAGAAAAGACACAGGGACACCAAGGTGATGCTGACTGCTCGTGGCTTCTCCCAGCAGTTCCTTGATCCAGACCAGCTGCTCCTGGAGGAGAGGTCTGCCCACCAGAAGGGAAGAGCAAAGCACTCTGTGATCCTGCAAGAAGATGCTGAACTGCTGTTGAGCAAATACAGTACAGCAGCACTGTCAGCAAAGACTGCCACGGAGCTCAGCCACCTCCCTCTCAGCACCATGCAAATTGTGAGCCATGTCCTTGGCAGGTAGAAGGAGGAATGAGACAGAAAATCGTAAGAGACAGGCTGAAGATTGCTCCTGCCAAGACTGAAAAAATTAAAAGGAAATTTCTCTCTGAAGAGCCATTGTGAAAACAAATCCATCTGTAGGGCTCCTGGCTGGTCTGGATCAAAGGTGCACAGCTGGAAAGTCCAGAAATACCTTCTCTGCAAAGCAGGTTGGAAGCTGAAGCTAAAAGGAAGCTGTTTGCTGACTCCAACACAGTTAGTGGTACCAGGGTTTGGAGAAGAGTTTGCTCTGAGCCAAGCCCACTGTCCCAGGGCAACCCTAGTCCTCTGGATTAAAGAAAAAAGTCATTGGTGGGAGCAGCAGGTGTGAGCCTGAGCAAGCAACGACCCCAGAAGTCTGTCTGCTACACCACATCATGAAGCCTTGTGGGACCAGGACCTTCAGGACCATCCTGCCCCATCGTGGCAGGCTTCACTACATCCTGCTCCACTCATCATGCAGGGCCTGGGCTACACCAGAGCTACATGTTGGCTGGTGCAGAAATTAGCCTTGTAGAAGACACTCACAATCTGGGTGCTGCTCTCTTGGCTGAGGCTCTCCTCAGCAGTAGTTTGATGTTACAACAAAGTTTTTATCATGGTGGGTAAACTGAAAAACAATGGATGGGATTTTGAAGTTGGCTTCGTAGGACTGTGATCCCACATGAAGGGAGCTAACGATGTCCAGCTGACCACTAGCCCCGAGGCCAAGCTGCCTTTGCTTTGGAGAGCTCTACATCTTGGCTTTGACCGTGACAGAAGAACCTGAGGAGATGGGCTCACCAATGTCCCTGTCTTCTCACCCCAGGTGGTGACACCATGCCGGCCAGGCCCTAAAATGACACCATGTCTCATCCAGACCACATGCTTTACAGCTGCAAAAAACAAATTCTCTCAACCCTCTTGAGCATCCAGTGGCTGTTTCGCTCAGCCGTGACCACCGGCATCTCAACCTGACCCATATGCCCTGCCTTCATTTTCCCAACCCCACATCACCTACTCTCCAGTCTTGGCTGTGCCACTGCGTTTCTCCCGTGACCAGTGTCCTCCACCCTCAGGGATGGTCCCCACAGCCAGGGCAGGGATGGGGCAAGAGGAGAGGGCTGTGCCCTCCCAGTCTGCCCTCTCCACCAATGCTGAGGAACCTCTTGGCAAAATGAATTAAACAAAACCAAGAAAACTGGGTCCCACAAGACTTCTAACTAGAAAGGCTTTTGGCCGAGTCAAAGAAGAAACTAATACTGAGTCAGTCCTGCACAGAGCAGCCAGTTTCACTCCCCAGTCCAAATTTGTGTCTCCAGAGACATCAGCGACACCCTCCCCCACTCCACGGGTCCATGTATAAAACTCTCACAAATGCCCATGGGAAGGCCAGCGTGAGAGCAACCCTCAGTAGTCCTTGTCACCATAGTCATTGTAAAGGACACTCAGCGTCTGCTCCTCGCACGTCTTCTTGAGGTCCCGGCTGAGCTCCAACCAGTCGAGCCCATAGGGCTTGATCTCGCTGTAGCGGCAGGCGAGGTACTTGAGGGACGAGCGCTGGAGGCTGATCTTGGGCTCTTGCAGGAGGCCGTTGCACCAGCTGCTGAGGTCCCCCAGCTGAGAGAGGATGAGGCCAGCCTTCCTGCAGTGAGGGCGGGCAAGGGGACATGCCACGGGGGATGGACAGTGAGGGGGCAGTGGGAGTGATGGACACAGCACAGGGGGGAAGGTGGGAAGGGCAGGAGGAGCGTATGAGGAGAGAAAAGCAAAGGCGGTTAAGGACCTGGAGGGAAAAGAGATGATGCAAGAGCTGGGCAGCGTGAAGAGCAGCTGAGTAGAGCCCGACACTGCCAGAACGAGCAGTGTTGTGTCCCTGGGGGTCACACCAGACCCATGGCAGCACCACAAGGCTAAACACACACAGGAACAACCCCATAGCAGCTCAGAGATGACCATGCCACCATGGTGGTACATTAGTTTAGTGACTCCCATTTTCCTGCCCTGGCCCTGCTTCTTCTCTCATCCTAAATTGTCCCCACAAGGACAGACTTGCTGATGTGTTAGTTAGGTGATAGTCAAAGGTGTTGCTGTGAAACCTCCAAGAACATCCCATGGCAGCTGGCACACTAGAACGTCAGAGACCTTGAGGGAGATTTAGGAAGAAAATCCAAACCAAACATCATGGCTGGCTCGTGATGGGGTCTGTATGGAAGGCTGAAGGTGAGATAAACATCAGGATCCTCGTGAGATGCAAGAATAATGAATGGTCCTGGTATGTGACTTGGAATCAAAGAATCATGGACTGGCTTGAGGTGGAAGAGACCTTTAAAGGTTACCCAGTCCAACCCCCTCTGCAGTCAGCAGGGACATTTGCAACTAGAGCAGGCTGCTCAGAGCCCCAAACAACCTGACCTGGAATGTTTGCAGGGATGGGGCAGCTACCATCTCTCTGGACAGCTTGGGCCAGTGACTCAGTATCAAAAATGTCTTCCTTATTTCTAAGCTAAATCTCCCTCTTTTAGTTTAAAGCCACCACCCCATCACAAAGGGCCCTAATAAAAAGTCTATTTCAAGCTTTTAAACATTGAAAAGTCACAAGAAGGTCTCCCTGGAGCCTTCTCCAAGCTCTCAGCCTGTCCTCACAGCAGATGGGTTCCAGCACTCCCATCACTATTGTGGCCTCCTCTTAACACACTCCAACAGGTCCACATCTTTTCTGTGCTGAGGACTCCAGAGCTGACTTCAGCACTGCAGGTGAGGTCTCAGCAGAGTAGAGCAGAGCAGAGGGGCAAATTCCCCTCCCTCTACCTGCTGCCCAGGACACGGTTGGCACATCACCAGCTAGTGTCCAGCTTTTCATCTACCAGTACCCTCAAGTCTTTCTCCACAGGGGAGTTTGGGAAACATGTCCCACAGGACATGAAGCAGGCAACATAACTTTGATCTAAAACACTCTGATAGAGCAGAGGATATGGTGGAGCTCCCCAGTTCTTTGCAGGTGCATTTTGCAGAAAGCAGAACACAGAAAGGCAGGCCATGCCATTAGCACTTTGTAAAGACCTGCAACTCAGCTAAGGAATCTAGGACAGAAGCTCATGTGGACAGAGTGAGAGGAGGTCCATGAAGAATCCATATTCAACAGAAGACAACCACACAGCACTCCCAGAGCAACACAGCCTCAGTACGGGCTTGTTTGGGTAGCGAGAAGATGCTAAATGACCAACGCCTCATGTTGGATGAGATGTTGGAAGAGCACAGAGGATCCTGGCCAAATATGACCTATATTGTGCTCTGTTGATGTTTTTCCTCTTAAAACTGTGCTCCTAATGCTTTGATCGTGAAAACCAGTTTGTGCAGACAAACCACATCATGTTCCTTTTAAACTCTTCTACCACTTGGGGTGAGCTTCAGGGACAGGGTCTTGAAGGTGAGCATCACATGTGCATGGAAACCAAGACAAAAGTGTCTCAAGAGCTGGGATAAGTTTCTTAGACAGCTCCAAGGTTAATTGGTGGGCTTCTCTAGACAGAGAAGAAAAGATACAACCCCTTGGTACCTTTAAGTCAGCACAGCATATACAGTGCAGGTACAAATGGTGATTCTAGGGACAAAAGCCCTCTTTGTCACACTCTTGCTTGGATAGCAGAGGTTGTGGAGTACACATCTGTATTGTGGTGGCTTTGACAGCTCAAGGATACATGTACCAACCATGGAGCGTCATCCACAGCCGCCCTCCTCCCCCCTTCTTCATCCCCCTTTCTTCAGGCTAGCTGCACCATGGGAGAACTGCTTGGAGAGGAATTAATTTACCCCAGGCCATCCAGAGCCAGCCTTGGCTTTCCTGGAGAGGTCCTCAAGTAATGGCTGCAGCTCTGCGGGGCCAGTCTGGAGCCAGCAAGAGATTGTCCAGCTCTGCAGCCACATGAAAGCTGCAGTCCCAGGGCTCGCATCCAGCACAAAGCTTAGCATGATGCTGACTCTGGAGACAGCCACCTGAGCTGGCCAGGTCTTCCAGGTGCAAGAAGGTAGCTCTTGGTTCTTGCATCCAGGCAAAGTGCCACGACTGCCTCTCTTTCTCCAGCGTCACAGCTACCCTAATAGGAATGTTGAACATGATCCCACAGATTTTGGCTCAAAGGCCATAGACACCACCAGACCACACTGGGCTTCATATCAAACCCTGCTTTCACTTATTGCTTGCTAGAAAATGACTTGCCTTTCACAGAGTCGTTTTGGTTGGAAGAGACCACCATCAAATCCATCCACTAACCCAGCACTGCCAGGTCACCACTAAACCATGTCCCTCAGGACCACATCTACATGGCTTTTCAATTCCTCCAGGCATGGGGGACTCTACCACTTCCCTCCATTTCTTCTCCTTATGCAAAGTCCCTGCAGCCCTTCTCAGACAGGAAGGGAGCAACTCACTTTCATAACCCCAGCAGCCAGTGTCACCAAGAAGGCTGACTCCAGGCGAGCAGAGCCAGAAGGCAGCATGGCCACATGGAGGAGGGACATGATAGAGTCAGTTGTGTGGGTCCACATCCAGGACTTCAAAGGAGCATCAGCAACAGCAAAACAAACACTCTGTCTGCTGACTAAATAATGTCATCTGCAAGTGATTTGTCCTGTCACCACCAGTCTGGATGCTTCACCCTCACAGACAGTCAAACAGGAGGTCTGCTTTCCAAGATTTGTCATCACCAGAGCCCACTGCAGCTGCCTAAATGTCTCCTTCCAAGTAGCGCGAGCTGCAAACACTTCATCAGCAGCTTGCGTCATCCCATCCTGAGTGCTCCAGCATTTCCAGAGGGTGGGATTAACCCTCTGGCTCAGAGATTCAGGCAGCAAATGGGAAAGTTTGGGCCATTTGGTGGCACCTCTGGCTGCTCCATGCCAATGCACCTCTGCCTCACAGGGCTCAAGGATGCAGCTTCCACCCCATGTTCTGACTGGTCCTTGGGCTCCTCATTGAGACAGCAATGGCAACACTCAGCCTTGGTGTTGGCCACGGCTGTGTGACAACTCAAATCTGTCACGTAAGGAAGCTTATGAATGCCTCACGTGAACCATCACAACAGACGTCAGTTGACCTGTACAAAACAAGGCTGGATTTCACATCTGGAAATGGAGACAAAGCAGCATCGCCACAGCTGGCCTCAGGACCAAGGTGATACCTAAGTCCAAGCTTGCTGATCCCACTTGGTGTCATGGGAATGAAGCAAACCTGGGCAGAGTTGCTGTTTGGAGCCTCAGCCTTAACAAGATCTCATGTGCTGGAATGTCATTACTGAGATTTGAGAATGTGCCTCAAAGAGTTCAAATTTCTATCAAGAGAAGAAACTGGGGAAAGGGGAAAGAGGAGAGCACCCAGCTTTGTCCCAGGGAGAGAAGGATCTCTTGAGGGATTCTCACCAAACCCAAACTGTCTAAAATAGTACAGGCAAGACAGACACTAGCAATTTGCTGAGTCTGAATGCCTAGCAGAGGTCTGGAGGACAGAGAAGGTACATGGAGGATCTTCAGCCCACTGCTAGAGATCCACAGGTGATCACCTGGAGAAGCAGGACTAGAAGAAAAGTAGTGTTGGGACCATCAAGAGGAGGTGTGGGGCATGGGTAATGTGGAGGCCACACAGCTCATAGATGGGAGCTGCTGCTGACGTACATTTGAAGTAATTCTGATTTCTGGATGAACTCGAGGCTCCAGTTCTGTGGAGGCCAGATGCTATGAAACACCACTGCAGCCCACACAATCTCCCTACACAGCTTGCTAAACTGACTGGAAACATCCACGTTACTGGGAAACCATGCAGACAAAAGCAGACATGCAAGGGCATGGGGAGAGGGGAACATCTGGTTGCCTCTGCAAGCCCTTAGCACCAGGCAGCCCATCCCCAGGAAGCTGGAGGGGTTACATTCACCTGGAGGAGCCCTGGGAGAAGACATGCTGCTCACTCAGGTATAAAAGGACTGTCTCAGCCAGAAAAGGCCTCCACAGACTGCTGTGGCAGCTCAACATTGCCACCAAAACACTTGTGTCCCACATGATCACAGATCAAAAGGGAGGGAACACATGTGCAAGTCAGACCCAAGGTCAGCCTACTGTCTGCTTTGAACCACAAGTGACAGTGAGCTCAACACACAGAGATGTACTCAACTCAAGCCAAAGCCTAGGAAAAGAAGGACAGCCACATCTGATCTTGGCATGGGCCAGCACATATATGTGCACTTGCACGCACTTCATCCAGTAGCTTCCACAGCCAGGCGCTTCTGTGCCACTTCCTCCAGCAGGCTTGAAGGTACAACCACTTCCTTTCACCTTCTTTCCTCCATCATCACCTGGGACCCTTCTCTAGCAACACAATCGAACCACATTTTCTCCTTAAAGGACCATTATTTTGCAGAATCACAGAATGTGAGGGGCTGGAAGGGACCTTGAAAGCTCATCCAGTCCAACCCCCCTGCCAGAGCAGATCACACAAGAATGCATCCGTGTGGGTTTTGAGTATCTCCAGAGAGGGAGACTCCACAACCCCCTGGGCAGCCTGTTCCAGTGTTCTGTCACCCTCACAGTGAAAAAAATCCTCCTCATGTTTCCATGAAGCCTCCTATGCCTCAACTTCCACCCACTGCCCCTTGTCCTGTCATTGGGCATCATACCAAGAACTTGTGTCTTTTTGCCTGAAGAAACACAAGGGAAAAACTGAATCTCAAACTCTTCCCACTCTGCTTGGCATAGATAGACAAAACTCCAGAGACAGCATAGGACTGGAGGGATAGACAACAGCAATGTGTTGACAACGGCCTGATGTTCATGGTCCTTCAAGGAAGGTGGCTAGACCCCAAACATATGCACAGCACCCAGCAGAAGAGGAGCTGTGAGCCTGAGCTCTATCATCAAACAAAGTAATGAGATTTGCCCGAGACCCACCCTCCTGGGGACCAGCATCTCTGAGGAATAAGCCCACTGGTGGGCTAGCCTGTCTGCCTGCCTAGTCAACCCAGCTGTTGAGCCTACCTGGGCCCCAGCTCATCTTCACAGCGCCAGGTGAACTCCCCAAAGCTCTCGTAGTGCTGGTTGTAGTGGTAAAGGACTCGGTGCAGGCTGGGGGAACCCAGGTCCAGCAGAGTGTTGTAGGCTGTTTGCTGTTCCTTGCCACTGGTGTAGCCATTGAAGAGGTTGTAGATCTTGTCTGCTATTTCTGGACAGAAGGAGAGGAGGTATTCAGTGGGGTGCAAGGAAAGGTATGAACCAAGCACACCAGGCTAAAGCTCAGCTGTAGGGAAACCATGCCCAGACCCAAGGTTTGCTCCCTGAGTTATGGTTTAGGTCATATCAAGATGAGGTCCCAGTGAAGGAACAAGACAGTAGATGGCATTCCTCAGAATCAGCCCAGGTTAGGTTCCTGTAGTTTGGTCCAATTAGGAAAAGAAACATGTGGGATCATCAGATACACTAGTGAAAAGCCATTAATTTATGAGAAGGCAAACAAATAGCCACCACCTATGCTACCAAGTTGCTTTCTGGGTAGGACACTCAGATCTTTTTGGCTGTTTTGCTATGTCCTGAATGCTTGTCCCCCAACCTACCCTCCCACTCCTCCACCAGCACAGAGTGCCTCTGTGTTTGTTTGTGGAGAGGATGTATGCCTCTTGTTACCCTTCATGACAACCCCCACCACCATATAGCAGCACCTGGACCACCACAGTTGAACGAGATGTTACATTTAGACATGAGATGTGTCCAGGGACAACCTGGAAGGAGGTGCAACCTCCAGATGGTCTCAGTCATCAAAGCCCAGGAGCTCCTTCCTTCTCACCTTGAGCTTTCACATCATCTACCACAGGGCAGGGGGTCTTGACAGTTACATCACTGGACCTGGAACGTCTTCCTGTGTTATCTACTCCCCAGAGTGTGAACCTGGTCAGGATGGAAAAAGGTGAAGCTCTTCGCTGCCAGAACTTCATGCAAACACAGGCAACATCAGACAGCAGCTTCATGGCCAGAGTGACAGCATTGCCACGTGCATGGCGTGGGGGAGACAACTCACATGTAGGTGGTGTCGGGCTCCAGGCAGCGAATGATGAGGGAGATGGTGGAGGAGAGCCTGTCGGGCACTTGGGCCGGCATGGCACAGGGTGACTTGGCACCGGAGATGATGTCATCCACGAAGCTCAGCACTGTCTCTAGGGAGAGAGGGGAGGATGTGCCAGGGGTGATGGCACAGGTGTTCCTAGGGCTGTGGGCAGCTGCTGAGCTCTGTGCCTGCTCCTGTGCTGCCTGGTGTGGAGTGGGACCAAGGCTGATGCACGAGGTTGGTGCAGAGATGGCTGCATTGCTTTTCCAGCAAGGCTCACCACCATGGAGTGGAGATGCCACTCCTGCAGCATGGTGGGCAGGAGAGAGGCTGCCTTCTCTTCCACTGGATACTGGATATGTTGCAGCATCCCTTTGCCTAGAGGGGGACAGAGGCTCTCTTCTGACATCTCCAACCCACCCTCCACAGAGGGAACTAGTAGAGTCTCCACTCACCTGTCTCCACCTTGGAGTGGTCCATTCTGTCGGTGACTTTCTCTTGACGGAGGAGGTAGTCGACAATCTGCACCCCGATGGGGGGCTCTGAGTGCCCCCACTCCAGCACCACCAGTGTACTGCTGGGTTCATGAACGGTGGAGAGCCGTAGGCTGGGGGGCAATGTTGGCTGGTCAGCATCTCAAGAGGGCAAGGTCTGCCAGCCATCCCCCAGCACTCACCCATGCTTACCCACATCTAGCACCACTTTGCTGCTCACCTGTGCCTTATAAAAGCTGAAAAACTGTCAGGCTGAGGCACAGAGTATGGACAGATGCTGAGGACAACCAGTCCCCATAGCTGGTGCAGATCAAATGCCACCCACTCTGCTCTGCAGATCACATGCAAACGCACCAGCACCGAGTTGGCTTCTCTAAGGTAGTACATAGGGACTGGTTTTGCACGGCTCTCTTACAGCAGAAGGCCTTCAAAACCATTAACGCATGGGAGAGACTCTTCCTTCTTCTACCCCTCTTGGCTCTAGGTGTGTGCTGGTCCAAAGGACTGCCTCCCTAGGGCAGGATCCAAAACCAGCTCCCCAGTTCCTGGCTGAATTTAGAAAAGACACTGCATCTCTGCATGCTCTGCCTGATTTCCAGGTCCCTCATCCACTTGCAAACCTGTCCCATAAAGCTGCCCCAGCCCACCACCTCCTGCCACCACACTGTTGGCCATCACCACCTCCTACGAGATCCACCACACCAAGGGGCCAGGCTGGGACATGTGGAGACCTACATAGGGTGCGGGAGAGGCGCGCAGGTGGGCAACCCATCAGCCCCAAAGGCACTCGAGTCACAGCGGCACCAGTCCTCAATGACATCCCCACTGCCCGAGCACCACAGTGAGCTCATGGTGGCCTCCTGCAAGAGCTGGAAGAGAGGAGAAGGTGGTCAGCACCAAGCAGCTGTACTCCTATCCCTCCATCACTTGAGTCAGTGCTCATTCATTCCCTAGTGGATTCAGCATGGCCCATCCACTCTGGACAGCAGGGCTGGCCAACAGACAAGGGCTGCCACAGCTTGACATGATGTCATCGTGGCAATCTGCCTGCAAAAACCACCCCCTTGCTGTCTTGCCACCCCTCACGCCCACATCACCACCCCCAGCCACTGGTTCCTCACCCGCTGGGTCTGGTTGTTGGTGACCAGCTCATAGATGGGAGCCGCTTTGGTGACCTCCAGCAGGATGGGCTCAGCTGGCACGTCGGGCCCAGAGGCGACGTGGCAGAGGGGGCAGGAGGAGGGGCAGCGCCCGCGGCTGTGGCATTCCATCCGCACGCCAGCTGCCATGCGCTTGGTGCCCGACTCGGAAAGGCTGGCGATGTACTCGGGGAACGTGAGCACCTTGGGGTCCCGCTCTCGCTCCTCTGACTCGTCTGAGGGGGAGTTGCCTGCAGGAGGCAGAAAAGAGGGGCACCAGGGTGGGCTTCAAGCTGGGATGTGAGGGGCTGGAGCCCTGCTTTCCTCCCAGGAGAGAGGCAGTGATGCCTAGAGACCTCTGCATCCTTGAGAGCTCCCCGTTTGCTCTGTAGGGATGAAATGCTCACTGGTCTTCAGATTAGGAATCAGGACTGAAAGCTCCAGCCTGGCCGCTATCCTTGTGTCTCCCCGTGCCTCAGTTTCCCCCACCCCAGCCCTTTGCCTGACACTGGGACAGATCACCCTTGCAGATTCAAGACTACCTGCCCAGGTCCCTTCAGCCTACACTGATGTCCTGCTCTGCAAAAGCCCTCTTGGCCCAACAGCTGAATTTTTTGCTCAATTCCCTTGGTTCCAAAGGGCCCTCAGCAAAGGTGATGTGATAGAGAGAGGATCAGCTGGAGAGCAGAGAGGATGAGTTCCGGCCAAGGGTGTACAGCAATGATGCTGACTCACCAGAAAGGGCTGCAGCCAGCGGCACGGAATGTGCAAGGAAGACTTTCTAGTGCCTCATGATGCACAGAAAGCTCCTAAGCTGACTACAAAGCCACCAAAATCCGTCTCCAGCCCCGCAATCCCTCCTTCAAAAGAAGGGGCATGCAGAGATAGGTCGAGAAGCAATGGTTTGAATGGAGCAGGGTAGATTTAGGTTGAACATTAGGAGGAAGTTCTTTACAGTGAGAGTAGTAAAATACTGGACCAGGATTCCTAGAGAGGTGGTGGATATCTGGAGATATTCAAACTTGATGGGGCCCTGAGCAACCTTATCCAGTTAAACATGCCCCTGCTCTCTGTAGGGAGTTGAATTAGATGACTTTCAAGGGTCTCTTCCAACCCAATTCTATAAGAAGAGAGATGGACAGCATTGCCTTTCAGGGCCTGGTTCGAGTCTCCGCATGTCTCTTTGCACATGTCAAGGGGTGGAAAAGATGGAGGTGGAAAAGTTACAGCTGGGCAAGGAAATAAGGTCTTTCCTCAAGGGCTTAGCTCACAAAGCATTGGCACAAAGCAAAAGACAAGGGGGAGATGGAGGTAGATACATTCGTCAGGACTGCAGAAACCCAGCTAAACTGTGATTCTGCCAGCTCTTAGACAACAAGCTTGGAAAAAAGAGGTGCCACCATGTCCCCACAGCATGGGGCAGAGAGACAGACCCTGCATTTGGTGGGTTTTCTCCAGAGCTCTCACAGCAGGAAATAATTTGATGCAAAGGGAAAAGTGCCAGTAGAAGAGTCAAGCAGGTTGGATCTGCCCAACAATTCTGTTCCCTGGACAGCATCACTCCACTGCTGTGAGCCTTGCTGTGCAGGAGAATGGTGTTTTTCACCCAAAAGTCCTGCCAAAGGATGTGCCTGGCTCTGCACCAAAGAAAGAAGACTGTAAGAGGACTGTTGATAGAATCATAGAATCGTTTAGGTTGGAGAAGACCTCAGAAATCATAAAGTCCAACCCTTAACCCAGCACTACCAGGTCACCTCTAAACCATGTACCTCAGCACCACATCTACACAGCTTTGAAATCCCTCTAGGGGTGGGGACTCCACTACAGCCACTGCTCACAAAACTTGTGTTCGCCAACTGGACGTGCTCCAGCGCCTCAATGTTCTTCGAGTGAGGAGCCCAAAACTGAACACAGTACTCAAGATGTGGCCTCTCCAGTGCCCAGCAGAGGGGGATAATCGCTGCTCTGGTCCTGCCTCCCACATTATTACCGATCCAGTCCAGGATGCTGTTAGCCTTCTTGGCCACCTGGGCACACACCGGCTCATGTTCAGCCATCTATCAACAAACACCTCCAGGTTCTTTTCCAGCAGGCAGGTCTGCCATTTTCTAGCTACCCTTTCCCAAGTCTGGGGCATTCATTGAGTTGTTGTGACCCAAGTGTGGGATCCAGCACTTGGCCTTGTTGAGCCTCATACAATTGGACTCAACCCATTCTTCCAGTCTGTTCCCTCTGCAGAGCCTCCTTGCCCTCAGGCAGATCAACACTCCCACTCGACTTGGGGTCATCTGCAAACATACTGAGTGTGCCCTTGATTGATCTCCTCATCCAGATCACTGATCAAGATATTGAACAGAACTGGGCCCAGTACTGAGCCCTGCGGAACGCTGCAAGTGAGCAGCCTACAACTCCATTCACCAACACAATGGCAGCTAAAGCAGCCTGGTGGGTTTGGAGAAAGCTGAAGGGTGCCCAGACAATGCTTTGTCCCTGAGGCAGGCTCAGGGTGTTGTGGGCACTGGTTTGGAATGGGCTGCCTGCTCTCTGAGTGCCCAAGAGCATGCCCCCAGTTCACTTGGGAGATCTTCCTAATGCAAGGGTTTGCAGCTCTGTCTTCTCCTCGAGACTCCTGCAAAGCAAACAAGGCTGTTAAATAAAAACTGGGATCCAAGAGCATGGCTACGCTCCCCCAGCGAGCTGGAAATGGATCACTTTGGGCTGGCTGTGAATTGCAGCATAGCAGGCACCCAGGGAAAGCGGAGGAGCCAGGGAACCGTTTGTCTCCTGCAATTTCTCAATCGATACTCCAGCTCCTGACGTTTGCAAACAAAGAGCAAAGGAGGAAAAGTGGCAGGTTCCAGAGTGAAACTGAAATGTGATATTGTGGGTGGGAAGAGACTGCCAGACCTGAAAAGCCTCCAAGTAGGAAAATCAAAGAGGAGGAAATTGCAGGAGAAAAGAAAGTACTTGCAATCAAAAAGATGCTACATCTGGAGGCAGCCCACAGCGAAACAGCAACGGGTCTGTACTCTTTGCAGGTGGGCTTGGGAACAAGTCCAGGCTTCAGGAGGTCTGAGCTTGCAGGATCCAGTCTCAGGTTCAGAAAGAACCCTTTCCCACACAACAGCCCTGGGAGAGAAAACAAATGTTTTCACAGCTGGGGCACTGCAAGAGGCTGGTGCCAATGCTGACAATCGTGAAGCTTCGTGATGGAAATGATGAGGTGGTCTCAGTGCCTGTGAGCAACAAAAGCACACTGCCTGCACTACAGAGCTCCTGGGCACGGGGCTGCAAAACAAGGACACCTAAAAAGCAGCAGCTCTGCTCAGTATCCCAAATGCCTCAGCTCGGGAGATGGCTTTTGCTTGCTGCTCAAGCCTGAGTGGTGCCACCCAGCAACCCCAGCCCAGACAGCAGAATACTTGTAGGCAGCTTTGCAAAGGCCAGCACAAGAGATCATAGAATCACAGAATGGTTTGGGTTGGAAGAAACTTTTAAAGGTCATCTAGTCCAACAGGCACATCTGCAAATAGAGCAGATTGCTCAGAGTCCTGTCCAGCCTTACCTGGAATGGTTCCAGGGATGGGACATCTACCACTTCTCTGAGCATCCTGGGCCAGTGTCTTTACCACCCTAAGTGTAAATTTCTTTCTCATACCTAGTTTAAATCTCTTTTAGTTTAAACCCACCACCCCTTGTCCTGTCACAACAGGCCCTGATAAAAAGTCTCTTGTCATCTTTCTTGTAACCCCCTTTAAGTACTGAAAGGCCACAAGAATGTCTCTGTGGAGCCTTCTCCAGGTTGAACAATGCCAACTCTCTCAGACTGGTCTCACAGCAAAGGGCTTCCAATTCTCCCATCATTGCTGTGGCTGTGCTCCAACAGGTCCATGTCTCTGCTGTGCTCAGAATTCCAGAGCTGGCCCTGCATGTGAGGTCTCAGCAGAGTGGAAGAATTCCCTCCTTGCACCTGCTGCCCATGCTGCTGGGGATGAAGCCCAGGACAAGGCTGGGTCAGGACTGTGACCACACATACTAGTTCATGTCTAGCTTTTCACCCTCCAGCACCTCTAAGTCCTCCACAGGGCTGCTCTCCATCTCCACATCCCATAGCCTGTACTGATGCAAATGTTGTGGTCCTGGTGGCAGACAGCAGCAGGCAGGCATTAGGCTGCCTCTGCTTTGGGAAAGCTGATGTCCAAACCAGACATCACCTGCCTGCAAAACACCTTGCACAGGGGAACCATCACACATTTCTGCAGCGAAGGCACCGTGAAGGATGTAGCAGTGCCAGATGCCCTCTGCACCATGATGGACCAGTTCATAACTTGTTTCCAGACACTAAAAACAGAGCAGGGACAGCTTGGGAGAAGAAAACACATTAGAGGGAGAAGAGTCTGGCTGCAGGATACAAGTGGAAGAGAGCAGATATGGTGGAGACAAAAGGGAGGGAGGAACAGGATTAAAGACAAATAACAGTTAAATCCAGAATCAGGCAGGACAGCTTGGTGGGATTAGTGCCTTCGTCTGTCTTGTCCCCAGGGATGTGGGCAATTATCCCTGTTTCTGGCCCAGACTAACACTTGCTGCAGTCCACAGAAGTCCTTTGGATGGCTTTAAAAGGTGCAAGTGGGGTGTAAAGGAGAGGATGAGATGGGATGCAGCCCTGACATGGGCTGGGCACTTCCCTTTTTACATCAAAAGTAAACCCAGCTTCCTGCTCCCACGGGGTGGCTGTGGGGTACCTTCCTGGGGATGAGTGGAGCCACAGGGTGGCTGTGGGGTACCTTCCTGGGGATGAGTGGAGCCACGGGGTGGCTGTGGGGTACCTTCCTGGGGATGAGTGGAGCTCCTACCTTTGCTGATGTCCTCATACTCCATCCAGAGCTGCCGCTGGACCTGCCTGTTGGGATACCAGATGGAGCAAGACTCCTCAAAGCCATACACTGCCTCCTGGATGTAGTGATTGCCAAACTGGTCCAGCAGTGCCACGAAATCTCCACGGGAGGTGGCCCCATCCAGAGAGTGGAGTGCATTGCTGAAGGCTGGGGAGCAGATGAAATGCTCAGATCCTAGCAGACCCAAGGCCCTTGCCAGCTCTCAACACACTTGTGATGGGCACCCAACCTCTGAGCCCATCAAGTGCCAGGATAAGACTGTGTGATCAGTCACCATCCCTTTATCCCTTCTTCCCCCCAGCCCTGCACACTTACACTGGGAGATGGTCAGCTGGTTGAGCCGGACGTGGTACATGACAGACTGCACCTTCCAGTGCTGCAAGAGGGGGTACCCAGACACCTCACTGAAGTTCACCATCCCTGTTGGAGAGAGAAGGGACACGAAGGCTCAGTGCCACGGCCCAGGGATGCCTCGCCACAGGGATGGCTGCAGCCCACAGGTTTAAACTAAAAGAGAAAGGTTTAGACTAGATAGAAGAACCTTTATGCTGAGGATGGAGAACGCTGGCCCAGGCTGCCCAGAGAGGTGGCAGATGTCCCTTCTCTGGAAGCACTCCATGTCAGGTTGGATGGGGCTCTGAGCAATCCGACCTGGTTGAAGCTGTCCTTGCTTGTTGCAGGGTTGTTGGATGAGATGAGCTTTAAAGGTCCCTTCCAACCCAACCATTCTATGGTTCTATGGCATACCTGGGACGCTGCAGCCAGTGGGGTGGGAATGGATGGAGAAAAGCCGAGGGGAGGGCTGTGCATGCACCAGGTCCCCCACAGGGAGGCTGCAAGGCAGTTGGAGCCATGGGTCAGCTGCTCCCCAGCAATTAGAATCATGACTTTGAAGGAAAAGGTGCGGGCTTCTTTCATCCTGCCAGCCAGGGAAGATAATGAGCCTCCTCCCACATTCCCTCCTGCTTCCTTCCCCTGCCAGCTCCCAAGACATGCCCAGGTGTGATAATTATTTTGCTAATGAGAGTTGTGCTTTTTAATGAGCTGTTTGCAGGCCTAGGGATGGTCACCATCATGCCACATGTGCCCAAGTGCAGGCAACCAAGAGCTCTGGATCCCCTTTGGCAGAACCAAGCTGAGCAGCATACGTATGTATAGGGGATACCACATATCAGTCAGTGCTTCCAGTCACTCTGGACAGGATTTTCATCAGGGCCTGATGTGACAGGACAAGAGGTGATGGTTTGAAACTAAAAGCGGGGCTTTAGACTAGGAAGAGGGAAGACATTTTTGATACTGAGGGTGGTGAGGCACTGGCCCAGGTTGCGCACAGAGGTGGTGGATGCCCCATCCCTGCAAACATCCCAGGTCAGGTTGTTTGGGGCTCTGACCTGATCTAGTTGCAGATGCCCCTGCTGACTGCCCAGGGACTGGACTAGATGACCTTTAAACCCAAACCAGTCTGTGATTATAGCAGCACTGGGGCTGACCAGGGCCTTGAGTTTCTCCTTCTCTAGAAAAAAGTCATCCCATTCTCCAGACATATAACTTGCATTATGTGAGACAGAAATTCATGGAGCCCAGGCCTTAGCAGCTGCTTCATCCTGCCCAAGGCACCGGCCAAAGTCCATGGCAGCTCAATTTCCACAACCAGAAAAACACAGAGACACACTGATCCTAGATAAAAGCCCCAGAACCCCAGACCTGTGGGGATTGGAAGGGACCTGTGGAGATTATCTAGTCCAACGCCCCTCGTAAAGCAGGATCAGTCACAACAGGGTGCCCAGGATCATGATGTCCAGGCAGGTTTGGAATCTCTCCAGAGAAGAAGACTCCATAACCTCTTTGGTCAGCCTGCTCCAAGGCTCCAGCACCCTCATAGCTAATAATTTTTTCCTTATGTTTTAGTGGAACCTCCTGGGTTCAAATTTGTGCCCACTGCCTCTTGTCCTGTCTTTGGATACCAAAGAAAAGAATCTGGCCTCATTCTCTTGCCCCCACCCTTTAGATATTGGTCATCATTGATCAGATCCCCTGTCAGGCTGCTCTTCTCCAGGCTAAACAGCTCTAGGTCTCTCTCAGCCTTTTCTCCTCACAGAGATGCTGCAGTTCCCTCAGCATCTTTGCAGCCTCTTTTGGATTCTCTCCAGGAGAACTCAACTGAAGGATTCTTATGGCTCTGATTTTGGTGACCAGATCATCCCCTGGTGTGCCACAGCAGGGTGCTGGGACACAGCCACCTCCTCCCTGGCAGCTCCTCTGCCATACAGCCAACAGAGCACGTCTCTGCTTGGCAGCGAAGCGGCAGCTCTGCAGGAGCTCAGGAGGATACCAGCAGGTATCTCTCCATCCTTACCAAGAGATGAAGGCAGAGGATAAGGATAAGATCCTTTGCCTTTCAGTGCCTCTCCCTTTGGTGCTGGCTGCTACCAACAGCTTCAAAGCTTTGTTCTTCCCTGCAAAGTGTTTATGCAAAACCAGCCCTTCCTTACTCAGCAGCTCTGCCTCTCATGAACTCACGGCAACATCCAGATCTGCTGACTGACAAGCTGAGAAGATTTTACATCTTTTCTTCTCTTCTCCTTATTTTTTTTTTAATTTTTGTTAAGTTTTTTTTTCTCTTTTCGCCTTAATCAGCCACAAAGACCCAGCAGAGCAGCAGGAAATGAAGAGAATATCTTACTGGCTTCTCCCTCCCTGGCAAAACTACCACTGGAGTCCCAGTCCCACCAAGCCTGCTGCGATGCTGATGCCATCATGCCTTCCTTACATCCATGCCCATCAGGAGTCAGGTGTCCTCCAGCACTTCCAGACAGGGCTGAGTATCCCCACAGCTGTGAGGTGACCCACTCATACAGTTTTTTTGATGTATCTTAGCTCTGTCAAGACCTACCAGCACCTCCCCCAGGTCTGCATCTTCCTGCACACACACCTACATGGTCATGCACTCTGTCAGAGCAACCAGCACACATTCGATCATGAGTGTGGCCCATGGCTATTCTTTAAAGCTCTCCTTGGAGCTCTGAGATCTCATAGGACACAACCCTGAAGACACCTTCCAGAGCACCTCTGGGAGTAGCTGCCTGGAGTCCATCTCCTGGGAAGGGTAGATGCCAAAGCTGTGCTCAGTGACAGCTGCCCTGTTGGAAAAAACATGGGTCCAGCCAAACTCACTTACCTGTGAGAAACTCAGGGTCAGGTGTGGGGTCAGAAAGCTCCTCTTGGCACTGGTTCTCCAGGGGCACTGTGGCCACCACCAGCCCATCTGGCAGCTGCTGCTCCAGTCCCCGAGCAAAGTTGTTCTGCCTGGAAGTTAATAGCAGAGGGCAGGGCAGGGCTAAAGGACAGGGGAACTGCCCCACCAGTCAGTGACTCATCCCAAAAGCTGTCCAGCACCAAGTCTTTCCTTGGTGAATGAGTAACAAAGGTGTCTACTCTCAATGGAAAGCTCCATTCCCACCAGTCCCTCTATCTGCTGCAAAGCTTGGCCATACATGAATGGTCCAGGCAGTGCACTAAGGTCCAGCACTAGACTGCTTCCCACACCTTCTTGGAGAGGACAGCAATGTCTGACCATACTGGGGGTCACCTCCTCACATCATCAACTCACCTGAATGTTCCTTTTAGCACCTGCCCTGCAGCCACCTCCTTGGAGTGGTTGTTGTAGCCATAGAAGAGCTCCCCAAAGAGCGTCTGGTTCATGGGCAGCTCACGGGGCTCGCCGCAGTCCCCTGCCTCTGGGCATGACTCTGAGATGAGCTGGCATGACCGCCCATCCGTGCCCAGCTTGTAGTCCTCAATGCACCTGGCAAAACAGCATGGGGTCCATCATCAGCTGTGGCCCCTGCTGGTAGGGACTAGGACCATCAGACTACCCCAGCAAGGACACTGGAATACTGGAACAGGTTGCCCAGGGAGGCTGTGGAGGCTCCCTCCCTGGAGGTGTTCAAGGCCAGGTTGGATAAGGCTTTGAGCGACCTGTTCTAGTAGGAGGTGTCCCTGCCTATGGGTTGGAACTGGATGATCTTTGAGGTCTCTTCCAACCTAAACCATTCTATGATTCTATGACACCAGGAATGGAGGAAGCCTCCCTCCTAAGCTACCCAACCCTATGAGCTCAGGGTGGCAGCAGAAAGGTACAGCAGTACCTCGAGGGTGTCCCTATGGCTAGGGTGGTGATGGGGCACTCACCCACAGAACATGAGGATGTTGTAGAGCAGAGGTTCCTCAGGCAAGGGGACCATCTGCTGCAGGCACAGCTGCTCACAGCCCCCATTGAAGCCATCTGAGCAGTCCACACCGATGTGACGGTCATAGCAGCCTGTGCCATCCTTCATGGGACTTAGTCCTGTTGGGCACTGGTGAGGGGGAAGTAAGAAGTGAAGGCTCCAAGGAAGAAATGTGGCCCCAGGGGTGAGATGGAGGGAGGGCTCTGGCACTGCTCTCCATTGGAAACTGCAACTGCAATGCTCAGGGGCTGTGAGATGATGATGACAAAACCATCCATGGCTGAAGATACTCCTCCTGACTCCTCTGCCCCTGCGGGTGCATCCTCTGAGGTGCGAGAATTCCTCAAGCTTCCCCCCACCAAGGTAACGTGCTGCTGTCAATTTCACTCATGGGCACCCAGCTCCAGTGACCACGAACACCACACTGCCCTTTCCAAACCCACTCACTGCCCCACATTCAGCCTCCCTATCCCAGTGTCTGGATCTGGTGGCATCACAGCAAGATGCCTCAGCCCTGCAAACCACCCCTTCCCCATTTTGGGGCACCTGCTTTCCCTGCACAGCAAAGCAGATGCAGCAACGATGTGGGACAGGCACGTGGGACCTCCTGGAGAGCCAGAAAGCAGCTGGGCTCTTGCTCTCTCATGTGTGCACAAGGGCAGGACGGAGGAGATGCCAGCCCTGAAATATCTCTTACCACTTAATAGACAACCCCAAAACTCCCATCTCGATGCAATGAGAAGGGAGGAAGGGTGCAGCCCCTTCCCCTCCACCCTTTGCCTCCTTGCTCACACCAGAGGAGATTGGAAGGTGCCCAGGGGCCACGCACCACGCAGCCCGTGGAGTCCAGCTTGCGGTCCGCGATGCAGCGGAAATTCTTGCTGCAGCCTCCATTGTCCCGGGAGCAGTCACGGACAGGGCCGAAGGAGTCAAGGAGGACCTCCAGGCTGTCGAAGGAGGAGGAGGTCATCAGCTCTTCCCTGCAAGGAGGAGGAGGAGGAGGAGGTTTGTCACTGTTCTGATGAGATGTTGTGAATGCTTGCACAACTGCGGCTTTTGCGTGGGTTTTCCTGGACCTCAGGTTTCCCCTGGGCTGACAGAGAACTGAACAGCTGAGCTTTTAGAGGAACAGAAAAGGTGCTGAGATGTTGAATGTTACCTCTGAAGGTTCAGTTTTGCAGGCACTAAAGACGGGCAGGTTAATGGACCTGCTGTTCTCCACCTGCAAAATGTGGGGTGGGGGTCCTGGCTCTCATCAAACCTCATATGCTTTCAGTTGATCCTCTCACCCCAGGGACACACCACCAGTTTCTTTGCTGAAACACCTCCCAAACACCCTCATCCTGCCATCACACCTACCTGACCTCCACTGCATCCTCACCCTGCCATCACACCTACCTGATCTCCACTGCATCCTCACCCTGCCATCACACCTACCTGATCTCCACTGCATCCTCACCGTGCCATCACACCTACCTGACCTCCACTGCATCCTCACCCTGCCATCACACCTACCTGACCTCCACTGCATCCTCCATCACTGTCATATCAGTCTTGCACTTGGCTGAGGGGTTGATGGCCAGCTCTGCTGGTGGGATGACGAAGCTCTTGCTCAGCGGTAGCCACATACCTTCCCCCAAGGTGTAGGTGAACCTGCCAGGGAGAGCAGCAAAGGATGGCATGGCAAGAAAAGCTGAGCCTGGAGGGTTGCCTCCATCCAAATCCAAGCCCCGAGTCATACTTCTGAGCTCCAAATTGTGCTCAGCAGGTTGCCTTTACCACTTACCGAAAAATCTTGTCAGATGGCTGCTCGCCCAGCACCAAGTCAAAACCACGCTGGAAGATGGTGTATGGCCAAGGCCTGGAAGAGAAACCCAGAAGCATCACACTAGCATCATGTCCCCAGTGACATTCACAGCCCAAAACACTCCACCTACTTAACCCTCAGCTTATGGGCAGAGGGGCTCCTGGGATAAGATGGCTCAAACCAAGGCAGGACAAGGTGATATAATAGTCCCCAGCCAAGATCTTAGTTTGGGGTTCCTATAGCATTAGACCCTCACCTCTGCCTCAAGCTTCTAAAATTCAGGTGCTGCTACCTAGCATCATCAAGTCCAAACCTCCTGCTAAGCAGGATCCCCTAGGGTAGTTTGCACAGGAATGCATCCAGGTGGGTTTTGAAAGTCTCCTGAGAAGGAGACACCACAACCACCCTCGGCAGCCTGTTCCAGTGCTCTGACACCCTCACTGTAAAGAAGTTTCTCATGTTGAGTTGATCCCCAAGCTCAGCTTTCCTGCTTTCCTAAACTGAAGTTATTGCAGCAAGGACAAAAAACAACAAGGACAAAAAAAAAACCCCAACCAAAAGCCAACAACCCAACACCAAACCAAACCAAAGAGCTTCCATAAAAATCCAACTCCTGATAGCAGGATTACGTGTCCTCTCTGGGATACCATGGCACATTCCCATCAGGCTGGCTGAGAGTAAAGGATTACATTCAACCCACAGACTGGATTGCCCTGAAGGAGGTCAACTTTGGCCAAGGAGATGTGCTCTTTGTGTCTTGCTGATGCCGTCAATGCTTCATGCCTCTGCCTTCCAGCCCTCCTGCAGATGGGTTTTTATTCTTGCTTCTCAGGAACACGCCAGGCAGAGGACAAAAGCAGAGGCAAGGTATTGTTCTCCATTGACTCGGGTGGAAAAGTGGTTCTGAAGAGCCAATTAGGCTTGCAGCAGGTGCTGTGGAGGCATGGTGGCTGCTGGACCTCTGCCATATGGCACATCTGGCAGCCCACGGATGCCAGCATGTCCAGGACATGCAGCAGGTGAGGCTTGGACCTGTCTGAGAGATGGAAATCAGCACCCAGGTGATGTTTCATCCACCCAGGGCTAAAATTTCTGTGAGAATGGTCTTCCAGTACCTGCAGGGGACCTCCAAAAAGAGCTATGGAGGGACTTTTTACAAGGGCTTGTAGTGAAAGGATGAAATGGAATGGATTGAAGCTTGAGGAGGGAAGATTCAGGTTGGATATTAGAGAGAAATTCTTTACAGTGAGGATGATGATACACTGGAACAGGTTGCCCAGAAACGCTGTGGATGTCCCCCTCTGGAGTTGTTCACAGTCAGGTTGGATAAGGCTTTGACCAGCCTGGTCTAGTGGGAGGTGTCCCCACCTAAGGCAGGGGGTTAGAACTAGCTGATTTTTAAGACCCATTCCAACCCAAACCATTCTGTGATTCTATGGCTTTGAGTTCGGAAGAGGTTTCTTTGCTCCAGGAGGGAGCCATGTGGCACCTCCCCAGCCTGCCTCATTTTGCCTCTACTCAAGGTCAAAAAGGGCCTGCTAAAAGGAAGGTTCAGCCGTCAGCCATGCACCTACATGGCAAGGGACAAACAATGCTGCCAGGCACTGCTGAGTCTCTGAGGACATGGTACCTTCTGCAGGTAAGCCCTGAGATGGCCTCCATACAAGATTCCAGCTCAACAAGAGGCACCTATCCATCCTCAACTCTGTGGAAGATCTCCAGGAGCTCAGCACTGACATTTCCACCCACACACCCTTGCTGATTTGTGCCTTCTGCTGCAGAGGCTGGAGAGAGATCTCCCCTAGGCACACCTCACTTCTTCCATCACTGCCTCTGTGCCTCTGCTGCTGTTTCATCCCCTCCTTCCTCTCCCATGCAGGCAGGTGTGGCCCCTTCCTTGCTTTCTGTGATCACTGGAGGCATCTCACTGCTCTGTTTTTTGTTGCTCTTGGCAGGTATTTTGGTCACATGGTCTTCAGAGCTCACAAAGGCAAGAGGGACTGATCAGAAACAGCTCTGCAGCAGATCAGGTTAGATTAAATGGGCCAGAAATGACAGCTCTTGGCTTCCTGCCACCCCTTGCGCTCCTGGTATCTGATACAACACAAGAGGGGATCACCAGGGCAGCTGAGAACCAGCAAACTCCCCACACTCAACAAGTTCCCATGGCTAAAGCACGCCAGTGAATCCACAGGATGATTTTCCAGCCTTTTCAGTTTTCTGGTTGGACCATCGGTTACACTTTGCTTCAGAGCTGGGCTAGAGCTGAAGATCCCAGAATACCTGCTAAGCTCTCCAGGCTGCTGGTGGCGATGCTCTGGCACACCTCAGCAGGTCCCTGGCCTCACTGGAATCGAAGCATCAAATAGACAAAGCCAGACTGACTTCTGGTGTCAAGAACAGTGCTCCTGCTGGACTTCGCTCCCTGCAAAGCTCTTCTAGACAGGATGGATGAGATGAGGAAGCAAAGTCTGGTGCCTGCAGGATGTGACCATCATGAGCTAACCTGAAGCAGCTGGTTAGAGGGGTGCTGGCAGAAAGGTCAGAGAGGGGCTGCAGAAGGAGGCACTGGGAAGTCCACTGTGCATGATTATGACTGAAATGCCACTGGAGGAGAAGGTGGTCAACTGGTACGCACTGGAATAGGTGACTTCACTTTTGGACCCCTCGCTCCCTGTGCTCCTAGGGGTTTCCAACCAGTGAGGAGAGCAATGACAGCCATGCCAAACCCCATAATGGCATCAAAGTGCCACCTCAGGTGCCCGCTGGAAAAAAAGTGGCATGGACAAAGGTGCTCACACATCCCTTCATAGATGGCCCAGGATGAACACACCAGAAGCATCATCACAGCCCCTGCCCCCCTCCTGCCGCTCCAGGATCCACTCCCCAGAGTGGGGACCTACGAAGACCTACAACTACCATCCTGATGGGGAGTAAGCAGTGAGCAGATGTGACCTGAGCATTGAGTTGCTGACTTCTCTCACTGGTGATGCCCATCCTGGCTCCTCCTTGGCTTGGCTTTGCTTCACTTTGCTTTGCAACAGCTTTGCTTGGGCTTCAGCTGCTGCTGCCTCCGCCCACCCCACCTCCCCACCCCCTGCCAGCCCTTCCAAGCAGCTCTTTATTAAAAATGCTAATGCTGGCACTTTCTCCCTGGGCTGCCCGTAAATCTGCGAGGAGAATGGGGCAGGAGGAGGAGGCAGATGGGTGGTTTGGTGAAAGGACCTGAAAGAAAGAGGAGCTTTTTATCTGGCTGTCCTTCAAGCTCACAAAGCCGTAGCACACAGCAGGGGATGGAGAGAGGCAGAGGGGAGAAAAAAAAAAAAAAAAAAAAGGGAAAAAAAAAGGGGGGGGAAA
>VWZI01011770.1:153671-170288 GCA_013396835.1 Psilopogon haemacephalus | reverse complement strand
ACCAGAAAATAAAAAAAGCCTTTAAGTAGGAAAAGTGCTGTCCTTGGCATATCAGTGTCCCCCTGGCTACTCTGGGGTAGAGAAAGGGTGGTGCATGGTGATTGGATAGGAGAAGCAGGTGCACAGCCAGAGAAGGGGATATCTGGGTACAAAAGAAAAGAGGTACTACAGGGAGGGGGACATGGGGGAGCAGGGCATGGGGCTGCTGCACTAAATTTGGTCCTGTACTGGAAAACATGTCTGCAAGCCTGTGGGGTGAAGAAAGGAGTAACTTGTCCTGCATGAGATAGAGGCTGGAGTGGCCCCTGTTTGCCAGCTGCTAGAAGAGCACCCAAACACATTCACTAAGTTGCCTTAAACTAGCCTAAAAACTCCCCAAGCTGGGGAGAAGCCCACTACAAATCTTATGTGGAGTGGCTGAAGGAACTGGGGTTGTTTAGTCTGGAGAAGAGGAGGCTGAGGGGAGACCTGCTCACTCTCTGCAACTCCCTGACAGGAGGTTGGAGTCAGGTGGGGGTTGGTCTCTTCTCTCTAGAAACAAGTGAGAGGACAAGAAGGATGGCCATGAGGATGATCAGAGGGCTGGAGCACCTCTCCTATGAGGACAGGCTGAAAGAGTTGGGGCTGTTCAGTCTGGAGAAGAGGAGGCTTCCAGGTGACCTTATTGTGGCCTTCCAGTATCTGAAGGGCACCTACAAAAAAGCTGAGGAGGGACTTTTTAGGCTATCAGGTAGTGACAGGACTAGGGGGAATGGAGCAAAGCTGGAGGTGGGGAGATTCAGACTGAATATGAGAGTGGTGAAGCCCTGGAACGGGTTGCCCATGGGGGCATTTGGGGCCACATCCCTGGAGGTGTTTAAGGCCAGGCTGGATGAGGCTATGGCCAGCCTGATCTAGGGTAGGGTGTCCCTGGGCATGGCAGGGGGGTTGGAACTGGCAGATCCTTGTGGTCCCTTCCAACCCTGACTGATTCTATGATTCTAAGAACAAATGGGAAGCTTAAGTTGGACATGAGGAGCAACTTCTTCATGCAATTGGTTGCCAAGCCCCAGAACAGGCTGTCTAGGGCAGTGGTGGAGTCTCCATTCTTGGAGGCGCTGAAAATCCTTGTAGATGTGGCAGTGAGGGACATGGTTTGGTGGTGACCTGGCAGTGCTGGGTTAATGGTTGGACTCAATGATCTTAAAGGTTTCTTCCAACCAAAATGATTCTATGATTCAAAGTCAAAAGGGCACATTGACAAAGACTCTTAAAATGCAGACCATCTTCAGTCTCATTGGGGTCTCTGAAAAGGGCACCTAGGCGAGCCCATCACATATGGATGGGAAACCATGGTGGATCTAAGGGCTCAGATGCAGTAGTACAAATATGGGCAGGTAGCAGTTTATTAACTAAAGGCAGAATGAGCTGATTTGACTTGGGTCCACTCATAGCACAAAATAACTACATGAATTTGCTTTGATGAGCAAAGATGAAGCAGAGCTGGTTGGATTGCTGAAACTTCATCCCACCCAGGAAATGTTCCAGAGGAAGAGCCGAAAAGCAGCTAATTAACAATGCATATGAAAGTAGGAAGCCAGACTGAAAACACACAAACGGCACCAGCCAGACTTGCTTAAAACTGCTGAAACAGCAGCACAGAAAGACACACTCGAAAAAGCAACTGACCAAATGTTGTCTGCTACCCATGATCAAAAAGATCTTAGTTTATGAAAAAGCAATGAAGATTTAGGGACCAAGTGCACTGGGGAGGAGACGTGCTGGGGAGACAGGGATCTCAGCACGGTACCCAAAACACACACAACACACAAAGCCTCGCTGCCATCACCGGTCAAGTTCAAAGATGAGCTCACCTTCGTGAGCAAAATTGGATGCTGCTGAGTGAACAGACACCGAGTCAGCCTGTAATCACCACAGAATCACACAACCTTAGAGGATGGAAAGGATCTCCAGAGATCACGGAGTCCAACCTCCCTGCCAAGCAGGATCCCCTGGGGTAGTTGACACAGGCATGCGTCCAGGTGGGTTTTGAAAGTCTCCAGAGAAGGAGACTTCATAACTTCCCTGGGCAGCCTGTTCCAGTGCTTTGTCACCCTCACTGTAAAGAATTTCTCCTCATGTTGGGGTGAGCCTTTCTATGTTCCAATTTGTAGCCATTGCTCCTTGTCTTTATTGCTGCTGACCACCAAAAAGAGATTGGCCCCATCCACTTGAATCCACAAATACAAACCAAACCAATGGAAAACCTACCTAAACCAACAGGCTGAAATGAGTTCCAGAGAAAACCACCACCCTAGGAAAACAGAAGAGGTCACAGCAAGACCATGCCACTGCTCCCAAGCACGCTGAGGGATGCGGCAGAGTCCCCCAGGTTCTCCTTTGCTGACCTCCCCTTAGCTAAGAGCTGGAGTGGCCTCTCCAGGCCGCCCAGTTTTGTGCTACCAGCGGCTGCAGTGCATCACTTCAATACTGGAGGGATTAGGAGCAGATTAGACAAACAATGGTCAGAAACCAGACACAGCTGATTTCACCTTGGGATAGGAGGAGATTAGAGGATTTGTAGATCTCTCTTTCAGATGACCCTCTGGGTCACCTTCTTAGGGTAGAGCTGGGAGCAAGCCGCATCAGCGCGACAGAAGACAGTGCGGCCTGGCAGCTCAACCTCCACCCCAAGAAACATAAATATCAGGTTGAAGTTACAAGTTACTTTGTCAAATGGGCTCTGACAAGGTTGTTCTGATAGACCAATGAGAGTTCATCACAGACATGACACTGTGGATGGGTAGAGACCTCCACCATCACAAGTACTTGCAGGCAGAGCTGTACCAAGCAGCACCTGGACACCAGAAAGAGATCACAAGGCAAAAAAAAAAAATTCCTCTTTAAACAGGAGCATGATGATGCTTGGTGTGGAAATGCTCTCAAGAGTTCCTTTAAGTAATGTGAGCTGCAGGCAAGGACGGGTCCTCTTCTGCAACAAAAAGGATGGGTACCATTTTCTGCAATAAAAACATGACTGGTTCGAGGAAGAAACAACATTTCACAGAAATACTAATTCAAACAGCTCAGAAGAGGAGCTCTCAAAGGGTGGTGCTTAAAAAAACCCTGATACTACAGCACTGAAGCCTTACCAAGATCCCAAGAAAGAGCCAAAAGACTTTGATGGCCTCACCACAGTCTAGGGCAGTCTTGCAGCTTGGGGAAAAAAGAGATCTGCAAAATTTCTTTGCCCCAAACAGAAAAGTCTGGTGGAAATGTTGCATATAATTTGTCATAACCAACTTTGGTAGAGAAGAAAGGACCCAAGATGACATGTGTCCTAGCTGGGTATGGACACTATTGTAGGAGGAAAGGCAGAGGCACAAGGGTGAGAATGGAGAAGGCTCCTTTGGGGGCACTGGGATGGAGCTGGGTTTTAAAAGCAACCTCAAATCTCCTGGAGGAACAGTGGGACCTGAGCACCTTTTGGGTTGGCATGGCTGAGACTAAAGCTGGGTCCAGATAGGTCCACAGGGCAGGAAAGGATTTGTCCTTTGTGCCCTTGGCTTCTCTCCTGTTTGTTGCCATCTATAGTTTTTCCCAGTTCACCTGACAGTAGCTTCTTCTCCATGTTCCCTTTAGACACTGAAGCAGCTAGATCAAGAAGCTAGAGAAGAACAATGTGCATGAGAGGAAAAGTGTGAAGCTAAAGTCCCACACCCAGGAGCAAAGGAGAAGCAGAGAGGGAGGAAGCAAATACTTCTCCACATGGATTTACTCATTTTTACCACCTGCCTCAGCAGGCAGTTATTTGCCACCTAGGTTTTTACAGGCTGGTGGCTACCACACAGTGCTGGTGACTCTGACCATGGCATCAGCTGCCCACCAAAGCCTTCTGTGGTCATAGGTGGCCATAGGTTCTCTCCAGTTCATTATGAGACGTTTCTAAACCCAGGCAAGTCCCTGGCAGGGGCAATACCCCAGTCCCCATCACTCAATGCCTCTAACTAGATGGGCACAGAGGAGCTGAAGACATCTGTGTGGGACACTTGTCCTCTGGGGACAAACAAGGCACGGAGCTGTATTTCTGCCTGTATTTCACCACCCTGGCAGCAGTACCTTGCAGTGGTCTGGGGAACTGACCACACCATCCCCAGCACAGGGCCACCTGTGCCATGAGCTTCACCCAATGCCCAGCAGGCTTAGGGCACTCACCACAACATCCCCTGCGGTGTCCCATGGCTGGGTTTAATTGCTAAATTGGTTTTTAAATGAAAGGAGCCAGACATGGGGGCTGGAAATGGAGCAGTGGTGCTCTCTCCAGGCCCCAGATCAAAGAGAGGCAGCCAGGGCTGGCCAGTGTGGACAGCCCCCCATGGCTGCCATTCTCCAGCTCAGTGGCACAGTGGGGTTGCTGCCAAGCCCAGCCTTTGATGGTTTGTCCTTCCTGCTGTGAAGACTAATGACTCTCAGAGAGGGCATCTTGCTATATGCAGAGCCGCTGCAGATCCAGCTGTGCACAGACGCAACAGGAGGAAAAAAGGGGTTGGTAGTTCTGGTGCACATCAGACCTTTGGTTTTGGGGGTGCCTCTGCTTTCTGCACACTATGTGCAGCCGTGCTTGGAAGTCCTCATCTGCACATCAAAGACCCATGAGTGCCAAGCACTAGATGGATCATCTCCCAAGGGTCACAGAGAGATGGGAACCTTTGGAATCCTCCACTAAACTGCTATCAAATCATCAGAAGCATGTCCCCTTGCACTTCCAGGGGTGTAAAGCTGTGGGCCTCAGGCCATGGTATCAAAGCCATCTAATTTTCCAAGTTTCAATGAGGCTTCCCTATCCCACAGCCTCCCTCCTCTGCTGGGAACCACAGTCTGACCACAGTCCAATCTCAGTCCCTCTAACAACCTCACACCTCCAAACTGAAAGCCTCACGAAGTGCAGGATGCCAAGGAGAGTACCCGCAAGGGGAAAAGAATATCAACTCCCATCTTTTCCAGGGGTATTTACTCTAAAACCTAACAACAGCTTCTTGCACATCATCTCTGACTGTCTCAAAGGTTGGAAATCCTCTCCTCCACAGCCCTGCTGCAGAACCCAGCTGTGTACCAACATTACAATTCACCGAGATGCCTCCAACTCTTTCACCCAAGAGGACGAGTTGCAGCCCTGCTGTGCTGCTGTGGGAGCCCAGCAGCTGATGTGAGAATGGCCCAAGCCTGGGCACGCCGCAGCAGGGACACTCACCCCTGGTTCGTTCCCCACTCGTTCCGAATGCAGAGGTGCTTATGCACAGGGTCCTTCATGTAACCTTCATAGCAGAGACACTCACCTACAGAGAGACGTGGGGACATGAGGGACAGGTGAGGATGAGGTTTTCCACATGCTTCCCAGCTGAACCCACCCTATGGGCAGTCAGCAGCTCCATTCTCACACATGGAGCAAGGTGAGAAAGCTTCTTCCCACCTGGGTTACCAGGCAGAACTGAGTTCCCAAACCCACCTCAACCACTTGGCCACCTACCAGTCTCAGGGTCACACTGATGCTCGCAGGGATCAAGGAGGCGCCGGGCACAGAGGTCCAGGGCCCAGGGCCCGCTGGAGTTTTGCTGGGAGAAGAGGACAACCTGCGCCGGGTTCAGCCAGTCGCTGGCATCCAGCTGGCTCCCCTCCAGCAGGATGAACCGGCTCCCTGCCACCAAGAGGGGAGTCAGCAGCTTGTCCCCTCCATCCCATGAAGGTCTCCTGCATCCCATAGTGGACCCCCCAGTCTTGTGAGGGACCCTTTCAACCTGTGATGGATCCCTCCACCCCGTGATAAAATCGTAAGATTGTTTTGGCTGGAAAAACCTTTAAGATCATCAAGTCCAGATGTAATCCAACCTTTATCTATCATCCATAATGGACCATCTCATGATGATCCCTTCTATCCCATGAAGGTTGCCTCCATCCTGCAAAGGACTCCTTCCTCCCATGATGGTCCTTTCCATTCCCTCTCCATATTCTCCATCTCGAGACAGTGCCCTTTATCCCACAACAACCCTCTCTCTTCCACAATGTGTCCATCCCCCTCATCCTAAGATGACCCCCTCCACCTGATGCCTGTCACCTCCATCCTGTGACAGCTCCCTCTATCCTGTGCCTATCCTCCCTATCTCACAGCAGCCATCTCCACCCCACACTCTGTCTCACACCTGTCCTCTCTGTCCCACAGTGATGTCCCATAATGGCCTATTCTATCTCATCCCTATCCCACCTATTCTATGCTTGCCCACCCCCCATCTCACAGCGGTCCCCTCAGTCCTGTGCCCATCCCCTCCATCCTGCTGTGTACCCTTCCATCCCACCCCTGTCCTCTCCATTTTGCATCCATCACCTCTGACCCACAACAACCATCTTCATCCTGTATCTGTCACCTCTGTTCCCACCCTCTCTGACCTGCACCCCCCATCCCTCACTCCCACACTGACACTGCAATTGTCCCCTCCATTCTGCATCCATCCTGCCTCTCTCCTCTCCATCATTCCCTCTTTCCCTCCAGGACAGCTTACAAAATGGAGCTGGTGTGGGTGGACAAGACCGTGGGGGACTCACCATCGGCAATGAGGTGCTCAGGGACGTGGAGAGTGATCTTGACAACAAGGGGGCAGTTCATGTGGGAAGAGCACACCAGGCTGATGACACAGCTTGTCACACTGATGAGGGTCAGTGTGGTCTTGTTCACAGGGCTCCGAGGGGACCCCACTGGGAAACATGAAAGCACAGTCAAATTTGAGACCTGAGGGGACCTTGACAATTAAGAGCTGCACACTTTGGGTGCAGCCAGGAGATCTTGGGGTGCAGAGACCCTGCCCAGCCCCCTATGAATCCAGTTTCAGTCCAATCAAGTGGAGTCACTTCAGATTTTCAAGAGCATGAAACAGCCTTGGCCATGAACCCTCCCTCCCCCTGTTGTGGTTGGGATCTCCTCAAGCCCCCATAGCCTGGGCTCTCCCTCAACCCTGCAGCACAGCATGCCAAGACCTTTGCATCAAAAGGACTTTAAAGCAGAGCAGAGATATTGAGAAGAAAGGTAAATGCAATATCCCTTTTTTCCCTCCCCCTCCTTCTTCTTGGCACTTCTGTCAAGGTAATTTTGCCATGACAACAGCCTCCTGGATGCCTTTGAGAAAGCACTGGAGAGCCCTAACCGCTTCGGACATGCAGGTCTTTGACTTTTAATCTCTCAGCTGAAGAAGCTGAGTGGAAAAAGCTGGCTGGAGGCTGAGTGATCCCCTGCAGAGACAAAGCCTGAGCCAGCCTCCCAGCACCCACCACTGGGGGTGAAGCAGAGAGCTTCTAGTTCCACCACCCCCAGGAAAAAAAGGCACTATCCAGCAAACAAGGCTTGGTGAGGAAAAACAGACACAAAACTTCCTTCCTGGAGAAGAAAAATTACCAAGAGTCAGAGCAAAGCAGTCGGGTGAGACTCCTGACCAGGGACCAAGCCTCCTCTGTGGCATATACAGCTTCTACCTGCATGATGCTGAAGCAAACATGGGAGCTCGTGGGCCAGCCTTTGAAGCTTGTTATTCGTGAATACACACCAAAGCCCAGCAGAAGCCTCCAGCAAAAAAATTAGAATATATTCATGTTCTCCTGAGAAACTCCACCGGAGAGCAGCAGCCTGTTGTAGGAGCAAGGGACCAGTACCAGCCTGCGGCAACCTGGATGGCACCTGGGTTTTCCATCTTTTGCTGGTGGAATGTCTCCAAACCTGGAGAGGTGATGCCAAAAAAAAAACAAAAGGGACCACAGCTCACTGCCCACCTCCACATCTGCACCCACCTCGGCTGCGCCTGCGGCTCCGTGAGGGGTCTGTGTAGAAGGTCAGCTGAGGATCGGTGTCTGCTTCCGTCCCCGAGTCTCCCTCGGGGTTGAGAAATGCTGAGCCAGCTGCAGAGGACATCAAGTGTGGTCACAGCAAGGCTGGCACTGTGCCACTCCCAACCACCACATGCTACATCATCCTTTCAAGGCAAGCCTTGCCTTGAAGACCAGCAACACTGTCTGCTGGCTGTAGCAGATGCAGCACCTTCTCCCCTTCCCAATATGCTCAGTCACCCCTCCTGCCTTGGCTCCCATTTCACTGCAGATTTTCCCTGTGCCAGCATCATGAAATATTTACCATGGCCACCACCCTCTGCATCTTTACAACCAACCAACTCAAACATCACTTGCATCCTTGCAGACACCACATTTTCAGCTTTCCTCCACCTAAACCCTCCTTTCCATGCTCTCACCCAATGCTGGCCCTATTTTTCCATCCCAAGGGAGGGTGAGATGACAGGAGTGTGGGTGGGTGGAAGCCTGGAGCACCTCATCTACCCACCCCCTACCTCGTGCTTTGTTGTTGATGCGCTTGCGCTGGCTGCTGGAGGTGTGGGACAGCAGCGTGGCCTGCTGGTGGTTGGAATCCACAGGGCTGGTGGCAATGATGTTGTCCTTGTACTTGTTCATCAGGGACAGCTTGGCATTATCGCTGCCTGAGCAGTGAGAGTTTAAGGTAAAATCTTTCAGGGATAAGGATTTTTTAAAAAGGAGTGAGACAAGACAGAGAGAGACTTCCTTGGGTCCACCACCAACACCCGCATGAGGCAACTCAGGTGCCATGGCCAAAGGGCCAAGCTGTCCCCAGTGCATCCTCAGGAACTCCTCAAAACTTGAAGGGGATCAGCAGCCTCACCGAGCTAGCCAACAGCTGAGATTTAACATTCAGCCTCTCAACAGTTCTGCACAGCCAGGTCTGGGGAAAAAACAAACCCTGGAGACCTCGCCAATGTTTATAAATGTGTAAAGAGCAAGTGCCAGGAGGACGGAGCCAGGCTCCGCTTGGTGGTGCCCAATGACAGGACAAGGGGCAATGGGTGGAAGTTGAGGCATAGGAAATTTCACGTAAACATGAGGAGGAATCTTTTCACTGTGAGGGTGACAGAACACTGGGACAGACTGCCCAGGGGAGTTGTGGAGTCTCCCTCTCTGGAGACATTCAAAACCTGCCTGGATTTATTCCTGTGTGGTTTGGTACAGGTGATCCTGCTCTGGCAGGAGGGTTGGACTGGATGAGCTTTCAAGGTCCCTTCCAGCCCCTGACATTCTGTGATTCTGTGAGAGCTTCCCAAACCATGTCTCAGTTAAGAAGGCTCCAGATTGGTGGTTCAGTTGGCAATGTGGCCAACAAGCAAGTGTGTTACAGACCTTAAAGAATCCCTGCTGGTAATAAGACAGAGATGACTCTAAATGGTCCTGATGGCAAGTATGATTTTTCTGCTAAAACCTTCAGTTGATGAAAATACTGGAAATTCTGGGATATAAAAGGGAATTTTGAGGGTCACCATCAGGTAGCTAGAAAGGGAAACTATTCTGGTTCTCCATTAGGCCACAGGCACCACAGTCTTTCCCTTTGGATCTCCACCCTGCATTGCTCCAGCCATGCCCTATTCAGCAGGGACTGCTCTCAGCTGGCTGCAAGATGTCCCAGCAAGGTGTCCCAGCAAGGTCCCCCAGCAGTGGAAGCACCTTCAGAGTGCCACTGACATCTCTCACACAATGAAAACCTAGAGAAACAGGGAAAATGTTTGAGGGAATCTGTGTGAACCAACGGAGAGAAGATGAGTTGAAAAAGATCTAGCTCATCCTGTGCTTGCTTTGGAGAACACAGGCTGAGGGAAGAGCTTTTGGCTCTCTACAAGTGCCTGAAAGGAGTTCTGAAAGACTGCGAGTCAGTCTCTTCTCCCAAGTGACAAGTGATAGGACAAGAGGAAATGGCCTCAAGCTATTCTGGGGGAGGTTTAGGTTGGATATTAGAAGAAACTTCTTCACTGAAAGGGTTCTCAAACACTGGGACAGGCTCTCCATGCAGGAGGTTGAATTCCTACATCTGGAGGTGTTTAAAAGATGCAGAGATCATAAAATTGTAGAACTGTTGAGGTCAGAAGAGACCTTTGAGATCAAGCCCAATCACTCTCCTAGATCTCATACTCCCACCACTACTGCTAAGCCACTACCACTAAATCATGTCCTAAGCACCACATCCACACATCTTTTAAAGACCTCCAGGGGTGGTGGTCAGCATCCCTGGGAGTGTGGTGCTGAGGGATATGGTTTCACACCAGACTTGGTAGAGTTAAGTAAGGGTTGGACTCAGTAATCTTAAAGGTCTTTTCCAGCCGAAATGATTCAATGATTCAGTGCCCACCTGGCGTGAGGTCCATGCTGGCCTTCTCATTGCAGCCCTGCAGCGAGTCCAGGGTGCGGGTGACCTGGCTGGCGAAGTCCTCGCCCCCGTTCATGCACTCGCGCTGGAGGTGATGCCGCAGGTCGGTGATGTCGTACTCGTAGCCGTCCAGGATGGGGGTCTCGCGGATGCTGAGGGTGCCGCTGGAGTTGTGGCCCTGCACGCGGGCGTTGCGCAGGCTCTCCCGCCCGTGGCCCCCGATCAGCACCGAGGGGATGTAGTGGATCTCGTTGGCTGCCTCGGCGCTGGCGCTCTTCTGGGGCTGCGGCACCCGGCGCCGCTTGCACCACCTCCGCCGGGTGTAGAGGATCATCACCAGGCAGAGGATGGAGAGCAGCAGGGCGATCATGCCTCCCTGTGAGCACAAGCACGGGCAGGGCTCAGCTGGGGATCAATCCCAGCCATTCCCTGGGATGCAAACATCTCAGGAATGCTCCGGGGTGGCCAAAGTGAAGGCAATGGCCACGGCAGCTTGGTCATGCCAATAAGGCCATGATTTGTGGGCAAGAAGGCAAATGAAATCCTGAGATTCATTAAGAAGAGTGCAGACAGCAGGTCAAGGGAGGTTCTCTTCCCCCCTCTACTCTACCCTGGTTGAGACCACATCTGGAGTACTGTGTCCAGGTCTGGGCTGGACAGTGATAGATATGAGTGTCCAAGAGAGGCTATGAGGACGTTGGACTGGAACATCTGTCTGATGAGGAAAGGTTGAGAGAGCTGGGGCTGCTCAGAGATGTCCTGTGTTGGGACAAGAGGCAACTGATACAAAGCGGAACCCAGGAAGATCCACCTCAACATGAGGAAATCTTCTTTACTGTAAGAGTGACAGAGCCCCTCGAGCAGGCTGCCCAGAGAGGTTGTGGAGTCTCCTTCTCTACCGATTTTCAAGACCCGTCTAGATGCCTTTCTGTGTGACCTACCCTAGGTGATCCTGCTTTGGCAGGGGGTCTTAGATTAGATGATCCCCAACCCCTACCATTCTATGATTCTGTGACAGGAAGGTACTGGTACAAAGAGCCCAGCGCTGGCCAAGTGCTCCCAGCTGAAGCCTGCCTGGAGGTGGCCAGCTTTGAAGTCCCCAGTGAGGCATGAAAAAGCAGCATTTAAAGCAGAGTGTTTTGTTCCCCTTTCCCACAACACGCCTTTGAAAGCTGAGATCAGATTTATTCCAGGCAAACGCTCCTACGGGCAACTTTTCTTCTGACCCATTTCCAACCAGTTTCAGTGCTGTCACTCTTGATCTTGGGAGATTTTCCCAGGGTATCCTGCAGAACTTGCAGCACAGATTAGAGGAGATCAAGACTGCAGACAGCCGGATGACTGAGGCATTGTATTGGGAAGACCTCGAGGGGAAGGGACAAAAAGAAAAGCTTCTGCTCCTCAGGGCTGGACCATGAAACTGCACCTACCACCCCCAAGGCCACCTTCCTCTGGAGGCATTGTCACTGCTCACAGAGGCAGCGAGATGAAAGCACGAGATGGTTCTTTACACCCAGAATATGGCTTTATACCAAATAATAATAATAGTAATAGTAGTAGTAATAATAACAACAACAGTGCAGAGACAGCTAAGAGCTCCATGTTCATCCACAGCTCCAACCCCCCACCCCTTTCTTTTCTAGGCAGCAGGTGATCTTGATAAGATAGAATAAAATAATAGTAATAATCTGATCCATTAGGATAAAACATTAAGGGAATTACTGAGTGAGAAGCAGGGAGAAGCAGATGGAAAAGAAGCTCTAATGGACATTATGGTTTAACCTTCTTTCATTCCCAGGATAATGGAGCTGTGATGCACCCTCACAGCCTCCTTCCAAACTTCCTCTAGAAACAAAGAAAGAGAACCCAAAGAAGCTCCAGTGGCTGAGCAGACAAGCAGCCCAGCAGTGGCTGCCTGGCACCTGGCATCTCTCTGGTCAGGAGACGTGGTGACTCCACCATCCCTGGAGGTGTGATGCTGAGGGGCATGGTTTCACACCAGACTTAGCAGAGCGAGGGAGTGGTTGGACTTGATGATCTTAAAGATCATTTCCAACTGAAACAATTCTATGATTAAATCAGAGAAGTTGAGGTAGACAACATCCAATGCTCTCCCCTCATCCACCCAGCTGATCACATCATCATCAAAGGCTATCAGATTGGTCAACCATGATTTCCCCTTAGTAAATCCAAGCCAATCATTCCTGATAATCTTCATTTCCTCCACATGCTTAGAGATAACTTCCAGAATGAACCCTTCCATCACCTTGCCAGGGATAGAGGGGAAGCCAAGTGGCCTGTAAGTTCGTGGGTACTCCTTCTAGTTCCTTTTGAAGATTCAAGTGAGTGACTTTCCTCCAGACCTCTGGCACCTCTCCTGTTCTCCATGATCTTTCAAAGATGATGAATTCCCTACACACCAGAGAGCTCTGCCATACACCTGCGCTGGTAAACAAGGGAGACCAAGCTAGAGATTGAGTCAGGTGGACACCCAGGTGGATTGTGGCTGTGGGTTCTCCAAACAGATTTGTTACTTAATTGAAACTGATTTTTTTTTCTGCCCTGATATTCTGAGAGCTTCAACCATCCCTGAGAAAAAACAGCCTGAACTTCAAGAGGTTCCGAAGGGAGGATGAAAACCAGTGCCAGAGTCTCCTCCATCCACTGCTCACTGGAGCGTGTGAGGGCAGCACCTCAGACCCCTGGCTCCTCTCTGTGGGAGCACAGAAATCCTATTTTGCCTTCCTCTCCCCCAACTTGACACTCAGACAACAGCTATGAGAGGAACTCTGCTCCAGATGCTCCATGTGTGGACTGCTGTCACAATGGATACAGACCCTCACTTTCACTTCTTCTCCTGGCAACCACACAGGGAAGAATGAAAATCAGCCTTGAAAGCACCATGTGATCTCAACTCCTGGCACAAAAGCCAACTCTATTTGTCAGGACGTAAGGATGCCTTTGGAGCTGAGCTGAAAGTGATGGAGGAAAGCAGGGAGAGTGAGGACTTCATCTGTATTTACACATTTTGGCATGAGAGTAACAAGTTGCAGGCATCCTTCTAATCAGCTCAATAATAAGGCTTGCTCCAAGCACTCCTCTCTCAATTTTGGGATCAGAATTACCCTAGAAGACCAAGACCACAGTGGCAGAGCAGGGCCACCTTGTCCTGAGGTGATGCTCTTGCAGAAGCAGCTGGGAACAGACAATAAACCCAAAGATAACAGCACAAAATGGGGTTTGGGGGTGATTATATTTTTTTTCCCCTCGAGACTAATCAAGCACAAATGATGGAGGAGAAACCTGGCCTTAGGCTGCAATCTGGAAGAGCTATCTAGGCTCTCATTAGGGCAGGCACCATTAAACAGCCAGTTTGCAGCCTCGGCAACACATTGTCTCTGCCTAATTATCTTCCAGTGGCACAAAAACTGTCAGATTCTTCACATTTTCTCCAACATCACAAAAACAAAACTACCAACAAACCACAGATCCACCTCCAACATGCAGATCTTGATCTCGCCCTCCTTTCTCTGCCATCAGTACCTCATCCCAGTGTATCTGGGGGAGGAGAAAAGCTGTGTGGCCTCCACACATGGGATGCTCCTGCTTGCTGCATGCTGAGAAGCTGTGACCATGGGGTTGCCACGCTGATAAAAGTGGTGGTGACAGTGCCCCATGGTCACCGTGACACCCACCGCGCGCTAGAGCTGCAGGTGCCAAGTGCCATCCACCAGCCAAAGGGCTCCTGACAAAGTCAATGTGGATTAACCTCAGTGTTAAAGCAGTTGAGACCTTCAAAGCCCAGCACCTCCCTGGGGATAAAGACACCCAAATGCATTTGCAAAACGATGGAAACTAAGGGAGAGGTTTAAAGCAGCACCCTGCATATAACATCCTTCAGAGAGGTGCCCAAGGCATCTCGACCACTCCTCAATTTTGGCCCAGTTCTCCATCCTAGGGTAGATGGGGAAACAGATGGCTTTTTAAAAGCCCCTGTCTTTCCCACAGGATTCTGGGCACCTCCCAGGGGCTACCTTCCCATCACCTACCATGACAGAGATGTGGAGGATCCTCAGCTCCTCCTCTGCTGACTCGGTCTGGGGCTCGTCCGTGGGTTCGAAGCCGGGCAGGTTGGGTGCCCCATCTTGGTGGTGGATGTGGAAGAGCAACGTTCCATTCTCCAGCCACTGCTGCCGCCAGCGCACCAGAGGGATGTCATCTGTGTTGCCTGAGATCTCTGCAAAAGCAAAGCTGGTCGTGAGGGAAAGGCAGTGGAGATCAGTGAAGAGGGACATCAGCCTCTTCCAAGACAATAGCTGGAGAAATCAAGGGACACACACAGCAGGATCCCTCCAGTCACCTCCTGCCAGCACCATGGCTGGCCCCTACACCTCCGAAGGGTTTAAGTGGAGTAAAATACAGATGTGGGCCACTCCAAAACCCCTGCTGTGGTGCAGGGACAGAGCACTTACTGACAGCACCTTGGGGCCAGACACAGGGAACCCAGGCGCAGGTCTAGGGAGGTTCTTCTCCCCCTCTGCTCTGCCCCGGTGAGACCACACCTGGAATACTGTGTCCAGTTTTGGGCTCCCCAGTTCAGGAGAGACGGAGACCTGCTGGAAAGCATCCAGTGGAGGGCCATGAGGATGATTTGGGGACTTGAGCGTCTTCCCTACAAAGAGAGACTGAGAAACCTGGGGCTGGAGAAGACTGAGAGGAGATCTCATCGATGTATAAAAATATCTGACAGGTCGGTGTCAAGAAGATGGGGCCAAACTCTTTTTAGTGGTCAGCAGCAATGAGACAAGGATACAAGCTGGAACACAGAAGGTTTCACCTCAACATGAGGAGAAATTTCTTTACAGTGAAGGTGACAAAGCACTAGAACAGGCTGCCCAGAGAGGTTGTGGAGTCTCCTTCTCTGGAGAATTTCGAAACCTACCTGGATGCAATTCCTGTGTGAACTACCCTAGGGGATCCTGCCTTGGCAGGGAGGCTGGACTCTGTTATCTCTGGAAGTCCCTTTCAACATCTAAAGTTCTGTGATTCTGTGATCTTTCCACCCTAATTTGGATGGGTTTCACCCATGTGCTTCATGCAAAACACAGCTTCAGATGTGGGGAGCAGAGGATATAGGAAAACTTCACGGTGGCACTATTGGGATCGTTGGGACCACATTACAGATTATTGCAGAGAGAAAATATTTCCCATCCTCTGTGAATGGAGAAACATGACAGTGGCTGTGATGGCAGCTCTGGCTCTGACTAAGGCATATTCAGAAGTTTTCAGTTTTGAACAATTTCTTACAGCTCCCCACACAGGACTCAGCCCTGAGATCTGCAGGGGTAACTGCAACATTTGCCCAAACATTCCAATTTTGCCCAGGTAACTTTAATTTCAGAGTTTAGGGCCAATGGGATGGATGGATAGAGCTTGGCTGAGGAGTGGTGGCAACAGAGGATATCCAAGCAGGAGGATCAGCTGAGGACAGGGACATGATATGCTGCAGGACACTAAATACCAAAACAAACCAAATTCACCTGGCTGACATCCTATGATGAGCAACAGAGAAGGAGACACCAGCACATCACTGGGAGAGATGGGCACTGCTTTAGCCATCACCTTCATCTCAGACCAGATCACCTTGATTAGCATCTCAGACCACTTTGATCTCAGCCATCAGTTAACTTCCCATGTGCCATTAGGGTTTTTTTCCTGAAAATATGTTCTCATTACATTGTTGGAATGGCCATGAAAAGCATGTCGAGCTTCCTGGTGAGATGCAGCCCTCCCTTCTGCCTCTACCCCATGGAAATGGTCCAGCCAGAGTCTAGCCAGACCCATCCAACCCCATCCCATTTGTGTATTTTGGTGGCAGGGAAGAAGCCAGCTGGCTTCGCAAATCATCATCTTTATTTTCCTTGTTTCATGCTGCCTTCAAATGAAAACTGGAATTCAATTACAGTGCTGAAAAACAACATTTTAAATTTACTGTTAATTAATTTCATTAGGCTGCCTTAAGTGAGCTAGCTAGCTAGGAGGGAAGAGAAAGGGGGGGAGTGAAAAATCTGCATTAGGAACCAGGTTCATCCTCCCAAACTGATTTGATTAATCAAAAGAAACATTAGGTGCAGTGAGTGGATTGGGAGGTTGTTCCTGCTCAGCACAGGTCATGTTTCTGGAGGGAATCAATGCACAGTGAGTGTCCCAGGCAGAGAGATGAAGAGCTCTCCTCCATGCCACTGGGAAGCAAAACCAAGAAGAGTCAACCCATCTAGGAATCCAGAAGCAGTCAATCCACCTAGGAAGCCAGAAGCAGTTTTGAAATTCCCTCTAAGCACCAAGCTGCATGTTTAGGCACGGAGATTCCCTTTGAAAAA
>VWZI01011770.1:133385-153618 GCA_013396835.1 Psilopogon haemacephalus | reverse complement strand
GGGGGGAAAAAAAAAAATAAAAAAAAAAAAAAGCTTTCCTGCTTCTTCAGCTCCCTGTGGCTTCTCAACTTCACATGAACCAGCTCAAATGGAGGGAAATATTCTCCCTGCACCTGCCTGCTAATGTGAAATTAGGCACAATTAAGGCAAGAGCTTTTATACACAACAGGAACTCCACATCCTGACATTTGGGAAAATGTAAATACCAGCATTTACTCCATTGTCAGGAGGCAGAGAAATAATAGATCCTAAGTAGATGACATTGTGACATTTCAAAAGCTGGAGTTAAAGATGTTTTCCTCCTGATCTGCCATATCACTGAGAAAGCAGCACCCTTCAGTTCATTAATAGTTGAGGAGAGATCCTTGGTGGAAGTTATTTAAATGATTCATGGATTGTAGTAAATTTAAGCCTTAAAATAGGTTGTCATAATTTCAAATTTATTTAAACAGGCTTATTTTTAAGGAGAAAAATGGATTTCAATAAAAAATGGATTCTTGCTTTTAAAAGAGCACAATCCAGCTGCAGAGCTCCTATGCATTATCCTCTTCCACCAGCCATCACACCACGACCCTGCAGCTGCATCACACTCAAGTCAGAAGTGCTAGAAACACAGGAAATCACCCCAGAAACTGACTACCATCACCCCAAACTGGTAAGCCATGATCCCTTCATCACACCACAAAACAAGGCTGCTCAACTATATCTGCTCCTGCTCCAGTCAAAGGCTCTTGAGGCAGCATCTGGATGAATGAGCTTCATCCTTGGACCACCTCCTTTACTCAAGGATCTTAGCAATCTGCCAGCTGCCCTTATCTCACTCCATTTGTACTTCAAACAGTTATAAATGTAAATGCTTTCCTGCACCTGTGAAGCTCACCTAGATTTTGGTTCAAGCAAGACCAAGACCAAGACGAAGCTTTCTTTTGGGTAGGTAGAATCCTTTCTGCTGGAGGTGGATGGATATATAGCTGCTTCATTCCTGATGATCCCAAGGCATGATGAAGTCCAAGACCAAGAATCCTCCCAGCATCTCTTTGTTCTTCCCTCTTTCAGTCCAATGCATTCCACCTCCAGCTACAAGTAGATATCACCTGGTAGGAGATGCTATGGCAACCCATGTAGTCAACTAGGGCTGTTTGTCTGGGTGTTCAGCTCTGCCATGGGGTTGGCATGTGCCAGTCCTGCCAGCCAGTTTATGCTGTGGGGCCAGGAGACTCCAGAGAAGGCAGGCAAGTGGGCAGAAATGCAAAACAACCCCAAAGAGCAGGGAGGAGAGCAGATAACTTCAAGTTCAGAGTTTGAAAGATATTGATGATAGGCCTGGTCCCTGCACGGCTTTCATTAAGGCCTTGGCCGTGAAGCCATTAGCATCAGTATTAACTTCTTGCACCTTTGTTAAAAAATAGCCTGCCTGAGTCAGGGGTTAATAACAGTAGGAGACCACTAATTAGGCTATGCCTCATTCACCTGGTATCAAACGTGGCCCAGGTTCTTCATATCTCCAGAAGCAGCAGCCTCCCAAGACCTTGGCCGATGCTTTCAACATAACGGCTGCAGCTACTCCCCTCCCAGACCATCTGCGAATGGAGGGAGGAGGGAAGAAAAGGTTGTAGAGGGGCAAACTGAGGAGAGGATGGAAGTCCAGATGAAGTTGCTGGGGGTGGGTGGATTTATACCTGCATCATTACCGATCATCCCAAATAAGCTCATTTTCCTAGGGAGAGCTGTTCCACCCAAAGCAAACCTAGTCCTTCCTCTGCGTCTCACAATTCCAGCAGGAGACACCTCTGCACCTCCCAGATGGGGGAGGAAACACCTCCACCACAGCCCAGATCTGCACCTGACCTAGTGCAACACTGAAACTATTGCCCCTGAGCTCAATGTCAACATGCACCCATTCCCACGGCTGAGCTCCACATCAACATGAACCCATTCCCGCTGCCTTGTCTCCTCCCCAAGACCCAGCACCATGGCACACAAAGAGAGCAGCTCTCCTCAAAGATGCACACCAGCATTTCTATGGAAAAAAAAACCCAGCAAAAGAACTTTCCTTCCCATTTGGAAGCATTTTGCACTAACAGACATCTCCAATTAGTCAAATGACCTCTGCCAGAGTCTCTACAGACCCACTGCATACAGCAGAGCCCAGGTTTCAACTTGGACTTGGATTTCCTCGTTAGCATTTAAACCTGGCTTATTTTCCACCCAGAACCTGGCTGTGTTTTTATTTCACTTCCCCATTAGCAAAGGCATTTGCTCCATGAACCTCCTTCAAAGGATTCTAACAAGTCTATTCAAGCCCTGACCCTGCACCTCTTTTGCAAGGGTCTCCAATGTCTGAAGGAGGACAGGAGACCTTCCCACCAGGAGTCACTCGCACTTTCTGTTGGGACCTCAGACCCTATCAATCCAGATGTCAAAAAGCATATCCTGAAATTTAACTCATTTTCACTTCCAAGGTTTTACTGACACATCTTTCATGGGATAATATTCTTGCTTTTATGTGTCCAGTTTAAAAAAAAAAATTAAAAATCGCATCCATCACTGACTGGCTCTAATTTTTTTTTTCCCCTCTTTTCCTCTCTGTCTCCAATCTCCAGTAAGAAAATGAGCTCATTCTCTAGGTCATTCTGCCTTGTCAAGACACTCCAGCTTCTCCCTACCGGCAAACACAAACCTCACTAACTATTTTATCTGATAGGAGCCTGTTAGATGGCAGAAAGCACTTTAGGCAACATTTCCAAAATGCCCACAGGCATGAGAGGATCTAAAGACTCAACAAGGGTAAGCTTAGTACCTGAGAGGGGGATAATTCCCTGCACCACTACAGGTGAGGGGTTGACCTGCTGGACCTGGGAGTGCTGGTGGACAACAAGTTTACCATGAGCCATCAATGTGCTCCTGTGGCCAAGAAGGCAAACGGAATCCTGGGGTGCATTAAAAGGAGTGTGGCCAGCAGCAGATCAAGGGAGGTTCTTCTCCCACTCTACTCTACCCTAGAGAGGCCACATCTGGAGTATTCTGTCCATTTCTGGGTTCCTCAGTTAAAAAGAGACAAAGAACTATTGGAGAGAGTCTAGCAGAGGCTATAAAGATGCTGAGGACCTGGAGCATCTCTGCAAGGAGGAAAGGCTGAGAGACCTGGGGATGTTGAGCCTGGAGACGAGCAGACTGAAAGGGAATATGATCAATGCTGATCAAGAGCTAAAGAGTCCCCACCTTTTAGGATGGGGTCAGACTCTTTTCAGTGGTGCTCAGTGACAGGACAAGTGGCAATGGCCACAAACAGGAATCCAGGAGATTCCATCTGAATATAAGGAAAAGCATCTTTGGTGTGGGAGTGCTGGAGCCCTGGAGCAGGCTGCCCAAAGAGGTTGTGGAATCTCCTTTTCTGGAGAGATTTAAAACCTGCCTGGACATTGTGATCCTGGGCACCCTGCTGTGGGTGACCCTGCTTTAGCAAGGCAGAGTTGGACAAGGTGACCCTCAGAGATGCCTTCCAACCACGATGCAATTCTGTGATTCAAGGAACAGGCACCCACTGTATCTGAAGCCACTCTCTGGCTAGGTCAGAGAGATCACCCTGCCATGAGCTCTGCACCTGGGGCTGGTACATGTGAAGCTGTTAACTGTCACAGCAAGGCTGACAGCTACCCAGGTTTCTCCTTTAAATGCAGGGTGCCTTTGCTTTTAGGAAGGTCATCAAGGACTCAGATTTCAAAACTGTAGCCACACTTTCAACTGGGATTGTTGTCCTGAATATGCCATGGTCCTAATTTGTCCCTTTCTTTAACAACAAACCCCTCCATCACTCCAGGAGTGACACTGTGCCACAGGGGAGTGACATTTGTTTGCAGAATGAAGGACACTGACTCATTATTAATCAGTCTGAGCTGACCAGCTTTGCTCTGCAGCTCCTGACCTTACAACTTGACATGCCCCATTGCCCTGCTTTTCCCTGCAGACCCAAGGACGTGCCCAACTGCACCTGTGTGATGTCCCTTCCGAGACTTTTTTCTCACCACATTTGTCATTTTTGACCAAAACCTGGGGAAAATCCTAGTTACTGTGTGTGGCTGCCATGAGCAGGCTGGGATGGCTGCTGCTGTTTGATTTGCACTCCTATTTTGTTAATTTGGTCTCATCTTCCATAACCATGAACTACAGAGATGTGGGAGGAGAGACAAAGATACCTCCTGGACCAACATAAAGGAGACATGGTCACGTGAAAAAAACCCAAAAACTAAAGCCCCACACCATGACAGTGAACAAAAGGAAATTAAAAGAGGAACTTCTGAGATGCAAAGTTGATATTTAAAGCCCAGAAAGGGCCATGTTTCTAGTTGGCACCCAACCTTGTAATGCCACTTCTTCCAGAAAGAAGCCCAGGTCTCAATAGAAAGAGCCCAAATGATGGAGAAGTTCCCAATTAGTCATGGAAAATTACTGCCCTGGCTAAATCACCTCCCAGCACATCAGTGAGATGCAGAGCATAAAGCCCTCAACCCAGATGGTGCTCACCTATGAGCAGTGGAGGAGGAGGGCTGAAGAACTCCACCAACACAGCAGCTATCACTCAGAAAGGGTGATGATCCAGAGAAGAACAGCTTGGCAGAAGAGACCCCAATCTCTTAAAAAAGCTTTTGGTGCATCACTCAAATTACAGACCAGTAGATCCTATTTCTGCCCTGGACAGTTTGTTAGAGGAACTGGCAGGTGTGTGGGTAAATATGGGTCGCTCTACACTGTAAGCCAGTAGATAAGGGTAATCCACTTTGATGGACTCATTTCAAAGACTCCTTGTCAGAATCCACCCTCAAAGTTTCCGAAAGCACCTAAGTGGGGTTGGGATAAGAGGGAAAGTCCTCTTGATGCCCACCGGGTGTGGGTGGAGGAAGAGGCTGCCTTTCACAACAAAAGCAGGTTACCAAGAAGCCCCATGGAGATCTTTGTCAGGACCTCGGCTGCTCAGAAACGCTCTGCAAGAGGAAGCGAGTGACAAAGTTGGTCACCAACGCTAAATATATTCTCCACAAAGCTAAAGCTGCAAAGCACTGGAGGAAAAGTGGGCAAGGAAGTGGGCAGGTGAAATTCAGCTTCGGTGAAAGCAAAGTCAGCCTGGAATCCTGCAAGTAGTATTCAGGTCAGCCATCTCCTAACGGGGAAGGCAATGCTGGAAGGTTTGGAGGAGGGGCACAAGGAAGATGAAATGTCACAAGTGGCTTTGTGGAGAGGAGAAACCAACTGCACAAGGGCTCCTCAGCAAGGAAAACAAACAACTGAGCAGGGCCATGATCAAAGCCTGTAAAGCCATGAAGCCAGCGGAGCAGAGGCAAAGGCAATGATTATTCACCATTTCTAGTTTTGCAAGGATTAGGGCTGTAAAAACTAACAAAAGGCTCTGTTTCATCCACCATGAAGTATGAAAGCACTGAAAAAGGAACTGAATTCAAGGAAGACAGAGACACCAGCAGCTACCAGACAGCCCAGAAACAAATCCCAACTTGAAAAAGCCCTGCAGCACAGACCTTGGCAGCAGAGGCAGGACCATGCTCTCTATGCTGTGGTTTTAACTTTTTTTTTTTTTTAACAGAATCACAGCATGGTGGGGGCTGGAAGGGACCTCTGCAGATTATTCAGGCCAAAACACCTGCTGGAACAATATCACCCAGACTAAATTACCCAGGAACATGTCCAGGTGGGTTCTGAATGCCTCCAGAGACAGACTCCACAACCTCTCTGGGCAGCCTGTTCCAGTGTTCTGCTGGCTCTTTGTTCTCAATTACCAGCTACTCATCATGCTGAGGGACCACCAACCTGCTGCCCCTGACACTGTTGAGCATCTTGGGGATAGAGGGTGGCTGCAAAGATAGCTAGGTGCTACCCAGAGCACCTTTCAAGGACCCATCCCATATCTACATATCCCTTCAGGAGCATCTGAGACAATGCCCCAATAAGGTAAGGAACCCCCGCCAAGGCACCTCCTTCCCTTTGAGACAGCCTCTCAACACCCAGCTGGCAACAGCCTCTCTGCAAACCCCAGCCCTCCATGCTGTTGGACCCTCCAGACTCAAGACACCTGCCAAGATTACCTTCAGCTTTCCAAGGCCGGCAGCAGTCTTCAGGGGGAGGCAAAGGGCTATTTATATCCATCAGGGGCTGGCAGGGAAGGTAACAGGCAGCCACTCCAGCCCATCTGCCAGCCACTTAGCGAGACATCAGAGCATATCGTACAGGAGAGGTCAGGCAGAGGCAGTGGTGGGACGGGCAAGGGGAGGCACTGCAGCGGTGACATGGACGTGGCTTCAAGGGTAAACTTCAGCCCGCTCCTGCAGACCAATTTGTTTAAGTACTCACCGTGCCAAAGTCAGGAAGAAAGGCAAATCAGTCATTATTCTGGACTTTTTGTGTCACTCATTCCTCATCTTCTAGGGGGAAAGTGGAGTCTCCTTCTCTAGAGACATTTAAAACCTGTCTGGATGTGTTCCTGCATGACCTGCCCCAAGTTATCCTGCTTAGGCAGGGAAGTTGAACTTGGTGATCTTCAGAGGTCTCTTCCAACTTCTACCATTCTGTGATTCTATGAAAGTCAGGATTCTATGAAAATTATCCTTCTGGGACAGAGAGGGGCAAGGTGGCCCTTCCAGGTGGAACCAAAGTAACCCTGTCCACTCTTCTGCCAATAGCAGGGCCAAGAGTTTTTCCAAGAGATCGTCCTTCTCTTTCTCCCACCTACCCTGCAGGGGCAGAAGCCGATCTTGGAGGTGGAACAAATTCTCACCAGTGGCCCCATACTAAGATGGAGAAGGCAGGCGTTGGCTGTTGATGACTGCAGCCTATTGTCTTCCATTTACCTTACACTGCAACCCAGAGAAACCCCAAAGACCTTTGCAGACCCACACCCCTTCTCCCACCACTCAACAGACTCAAAGAACAGTAGGGGGTTGGAAGAGACATCTGGAGACCATCGAGTCCAACCCTGCTGCCAAAGCAGAATCACCCACGGCAGGTCAAAAAGTCTTTGGTGCTTAAGAGATCCTTCTTGGTTTCAAGCTCCATTATCAAATTTGTAAACAGGCTTTGAAAGATAACAGGGAGAAGGAATTAAGGAGGAAGAAAAAAAAAAAAAGAGAGAAGAAGGAAGACTGATGTGAAAGGGGACAAAGTTAGCTGTGCATCTTGAATCTATCACTCCTGAAAGAAGAGCTTGCCAAGAGGGCCAGAGCCCAGCCAGTGTGCAGTGATCAATGGGAGGGCTTTTGGGTCTAGTCAAGCTCGTTTCAGATTTACAGGAACAGAAGAGAGGCATAAATCTGCCACTTCCTGACAAAAATGGAGGTAATTAAATCTGCAGGTGTATATAATTGTCATATTGACGAGCTGTATAAATCAGCAGAGCCAGCAGAACCACACAGCCTCGCATTGAGCACAGAACCTCCCCATGAGGAGGATGGGGGACAGGCTTGGTGGGTGCAGGACACAGCCCTGCAGATGACCATCTCATCCATAGCCACCACAACCTTCTCTTCTGTGAGAGACCCTCTCTAGATTGCCCACGTGAGTATAAAAGCAGCAGGACTCAGTAGCTGTAATTACCTGCAGCCTCAGCCTGACCACTGCAAAATTTCCCTTGACTTCAGGAGGAGGAAGACAGGGCCCTGACCATTCAGATGGCCAACTACAGATGCCACAGGGTGCTCTTAAAGCTCCAAGTCTGGATGCAAGTGAGACATTGACTTAATCTTGTAGCAAATCCTCTTTGTTTTGTTTTTTTTTTTTTTTTAATTTAACCTTTGTTATTTTGGGAACTTTGAAGCCTAAGCTGCTCCAAGGCAGCTTTATAAGAAGGACAGAAAGTGCAGAGTGGGAATTTGAAAGAAGGGGAGAAATAGCGAGAGGAAGAAATGGTACTTCACAGCTGAGGTCTACAACAGCTCCTTCATCGTTTCTCCTCCATCCCATCAAACCCACCCCAGGAGGCACTCAGGGCTCTTTAACCAGCAGCTCCAAATGCAAACCAACACCGGTGTCTTCCATTTACCTAACACTGCTACCCAGAGAAATGCCAAAGACCTTTGCAGACCTCCCACTATTCAATAGACTCAAAGAATGGTAGGAGTTGGAAGGGACCTCTGGAGATCATTGAGTCCATCCTCACTGCTGAGACAAGATCACCTAGGGTAGGTCACACAGGAATGCGTCCACATGGGTCTTGAAAGTATCCAGGGAAGGAGACTCTACAACTTCTGTAAGCAACCTGTTACACTGCTCCACCACCCTCACACTAAGGAAGTTTTTCCTCCTATTGAGGTGAAATTTCCTGTGTTCGAGTTTGTATGCATTGCCCCTTTTCCTATCACAGGACACCACTGAAAAGAGACCAACCCCTTCTTCTTGACACCCACCCTTCAGATATTTATAGACATCAATAAGATCTCCTCTCAGTCCTGTCTTTTTCAGGCAAAAGAGTCCCTGGTCTCTCAGCCTTTCCTCATAAGAGAGGTGTTCCAGTCTCTTCGTCATCCTCGCAGCCACCATTGGACACTCTCTAGCCTATCCCTGTCCCTCTTGAACTGAGTAGCCCAGAACTGGACACAGTAATAGGCCACGCCTTGGTCCCCAACACAGTTGCTGAACATCCTTCCCAAGCCACCACAGCTCAGCTCTTCTGCCATGCATGCCAGAGCCACGGGGACACATTTCTTCCTGCTGTGCCAGGAGGGAGAAAAACACGAGGGAAGGCTTCCCCATCTCCTTCACCAGCTAAGCCCCCTCACATATGCCCAGGGGCTGACCCCACCTCCCAGGTCGAGCACTACGTACATGCAGCAACTGGCTAATTAAAAATTAAGCAAGAGCTTCTGCATTGCAGTCCAGATTATGTAACCATGCTCCTCAGCTCCAGTACCCATCAGCTTCAACACAATCACACAGCACCACCACCCTGCCTGCATCTACCTGCCTGCCTGCTCAGGCACTGCTCCCACCCTCAGGAGGAAGGAGAAAATCCCAGTGTCAGAATCACATTTTGAGAGGGGGGTGGGAGAAGGAGAAAAACCTACTAATTACAACACCCCCATGAACAGGGTGTTTCTTTCCCTTTAGCTCCTCCTGCTCCACAGGGAAGCAGCAGCTCACCTCGGCAAACAAGCAGCATTCCGGAGGCAAACAAAATTAAACCAAGGTGAGGAGCGAGCTGAGGTTTTGGTATCTTGAGAGCAAAGAGCCCTGCCCCACTCTAAGCATCATTTAACTGCAAACTCTTGCACTGATGTCCACATCTTTGCTTTAACCCTGTGGGTTCTGGGGCTCCAGGAAGTGGCCTGCCACCTCCTCCCTTCCTTGGCCAGCAACCCACTGAACACACATGGCCCCTGCAATGCCATTCCCAGGACACAGATGTTGCCACTCAGTGTGAAGCCAGCCATTAATTTCTGCTGTCATTAGCTCCAGTGGGTGCTTCACTGGACACTGTATGAAGCCAACGGAGATGTTAGTGGCATCTTTTACCAGGCTCCTTTCTTGAAGCCTCCATAGATGCTGCAGCTCACACCCATGGCAAGTGGCTTTGCCAGTATACTCCATCACCACTCCTAACAGCCCTTGGCTTTTGCATGATCCCTCAAGTTATCTTCTATCTCTTGCCATCCTGCCTATCCTCTGACCCCATGGCCCATCTTTTCCTGTCTTACTTCCATCACCCCAACACTTTCCCACAGGGAGCATGACTGAGAGACCTGGGGCTGTTTTGCCTGGAAAAGAGCAGACTGAGAGGAGATCTTATTAACATTTATAAATAGCTGAGTGTCAATTAGGGGACAGTCTCTTTTCAGTGGTGTCCTGTCATAGGACAAGAGGCATTGGATACAAACTAGACCACAGGAAGTTTCACCTCAACATGAGGAAAAACTTGTTTGCTGTAAGGGCAGCAGAGCACTGAAGTAGGCTGTCCAGAGAGGTTATGGAATCTCCTTCTCTAGAGACTTTCAAGACCTGTCTGAATGCATTCCTGTGTGACCTGTCCTGGGCAATCCTGCTTTAGCAGGGAGGTTGGACTTGATGATCTCCAGAGGTCCTACCATTCTATGACTCTGTGACTCTGTTTCACATGCATTCTGCAGCACAGGAAAAGTTCTCCCTCCCCAGCACCAAATTTTAGTTACAAGAGGGCCAGATCCAGCCCAAGCTGACCACGGCATCACCATCTCACAGGGACTTGTGCACCACATCCATCTTAGGAACCTCTGTATGTGCCAGCCTGCGCAGGACACTCCACCCCAGATTGTGCTGGGGAGTGCTTGGTGAGCAGCTTGAGCCTGACTCTACCAGCTGTTACGTGCCTTATTTGACAAGCAAGAAAAGGGGGAAATATGGTTTAAAAGCCAGCCCAGGTCCAAGGCTGTCCAAGCAGGCTCAATGTCTCTGATGAGCTCCCCTCACATTTGTTTCTACCATCTGCCGAGGGGGCCAGACTATTTCTCCTGCCCATCAGGGTCCTGAGTGTACCAGGAGTGCCACACACCCAGGAAGAGAGCAGCTCCTACTGAGAAGTCAATAAAATTGGTTCTGTTTTTTTTTCCCTGAAAGGATGTTCCAGGCACCACCTTGCTTGTGGATTCTTGGACACTCATTCCAGCCTGGCTAGAGCTGTACCTGGGGATGAGACCCCTGCAGCTCCTTTCTTGCAGGCTGGCAGAGACACTCCTAATCCGTGTTCCAGTCCACATGTGTCATGCCTGCAAATACAAACTCCATGGCTTGTCCCTTTGGCCAGCCTAAAGCCAGCAACTCCACTGCAGAGTGGCAGCTCTCAAGTCCCATCACAGCTTCTCTCCAGAGTTCTCTGGAGCAGCAAAAGCCAGAACCCAGCTATTTATGTCTCAGAAACAGGAGAAAGGTTGGGGAAATGCAGCTCTGGGATGGGAAAACAGCTTCACATCAGCATAACCACCCCTGGGAAAGCAGGGCCCAGAGAAGCTTGGGGCCAGCCTGGGGCAGTGGGTGGTATGAGAGGCTTCTCTGCTCCAAACCTGACGTTTTCGGGAGCTATCCCAGCAGCTGTGGGCACTGGGGACATCATTAGAGGAGAGGATGGGCCGAAGGCACAGCAGCAATTTAAAGTCTGCCCTGAGCCAAACTTAGCCCCACTGGGACACTGAAACTGTAGCTGCAAATTGACCCTGGCATTAAAATTGGGGAACACAACATCTCCACTCCCAGGCATCTCCTCTTGCCCACTGAAGTCACCCAGCTTGGCTCCTGCCATGGCAGGAGAAAGGTCACCACCTCATGATGCCACACAAATCACCCCAACCAGCCCCAAGCCACCCAATCCCATGCTAGATCTGTGCCCTGTAGTCAATTCTCATATCCTGGCTGCAGACACAGGAAGGGGAGTTTTAAGCCTTCTGAAAACCCACACTAGAAACCCACCATGAGGTGGAAAAACCCCATTAAGGGGAGGGCACTTGGTGGCTGCAGGGCTTTGGCACTGGGAAGTACCAGGAGCCTACCAGCCTGGGCCGCTGGTTCCCAGCACCATGCCCTTCCTTTCTCGCTCCCCTTGGGATGCTCAAATTAATTGCCTTGTCTCCTGGAGCTTTTAGCTGGAACAAATAAAAGAAAAAGAGGGGGGGTGTGCAAAAAACCCATAATAAGGTCTACAGTTCCGCTGAGCTACAAGGGCTGCTTTAAATTTGGGAATTTTTTTTTTCCTTTTTTTTTTTTTTTTATTTGAAGGAGGTTTCCATGGTAACCATCTCCCATCACACAAGATATTTCGGGGTTGCTAATATGTGCTTACCCAAGCAGTCACTGTATTGTGACAGTGACATTGTGGCCAGGTTTACTGGCAGAGGAGGAGGCTAGGGGTGCAGGAGAGTGCTTCCGAAAACCAAGTTCTAGACAGGCTGGAGGGCTGAGCAAAGGGGAACCTAAGGGTTCAACAAGGATAAGTGTGGAGTCCTGCAACTGGGGAGGAACAAAACCACACATCAGTACAGGTCAGGGATTGACCTGCTCCACAAAGAAGGAGTCCTGGTGTACAAGAAATCATCCATGGGACCGCAATGTGCCCTTGTGGGCAGGAAGGCCAATGGAATCCTGGGGTGCATTAAGAAGAGTGTGGCCAGCAGGTCAAGGGAGGTTCTCCTCCCCCTCTATTCTGCCCAGGTGAGATCACATCTGGAGTATTATGCCCGATTCTGGGCTCTCCAGTTCAAGAGGGACAGGGATAAGCTAGAGAGTGTCCAATGGTGGCTACAAGGATGATGAAGGGACAGGAACACCTCTCTCATGAGGAAAGGCTGAGAGACCTGGAGCCGTTTTGCCTGAAAAAGACAAGACTGAGAGGAGATCTTATTGATGTCTATAAATATCTGAAGGGTGGGTGTCAAGAGGAAGGGGTTGGTCTCTTTTCAGTGGTGTCCTGTGATAGGACAAGGGGCAATGGATACAAACTGGAACACAGGAAGTTCCACCTCAACAAGAGGAAAAACAACTTTACTGTGAGGGTGATGGAGGAGTGAACAGGCTGCCCACAGAAGCTGTAGAGTCTCCTTCCCTGGATACTTCCAAGACTCATCTGGATGCATTCCTGTGTGACCTGTACTACATGATCCTTCTTTAGCAGTGGGGTTGGACCTCTTCAGAGGTCCCTTCCAACATCTCTCATTCTATGATTCTATTAAGGTCCTACCTATGTGCAGTTTCCTCTGCCCATCAGGCAGGTCTTCATCCCAAAGGGCTCCAGCAGCCAGACAATGGTTTCTCCTGGACCACAGACCAATTAGGGGAGCAGTCCCAAGGCAACACAGTATCCACCAGGCCAAGCAGAAATGATGTGTCTAACCAAGAGAACATCTCCTACTGCCTCCTCCAGCCCTTCTCCACTAGGTTAGTTTTCAGCTGGATCAGCTCCCTGCAGGAGCAAAGCCAGCTCTCTGCATCCCCATGGCTGCTTGCTCTGCCACGGTCTTTAGTCATCCTAATTACTGAAATGCCTCAGCCAGCCTGCAAAAGGATCACATTTCCTCTTGCATCAGGACTGCTGACCTCAAATTTCCATGGCCAATGTGCCACCACCAACTAGAGGGTCCCTTAAGGACCCTTTGCCCCCCACCCTTCAATTATAAATATTGAAAAAAATCCCCTGCCTGTTCCTCAGTAGATCTTGGGCCCTGCAGACAGGACGTGTCTGAGGGAACCGTGACTGCTTCATCTGTAGAAAAGGAGACTGAGGAGAGACCTTCTCTGAAAGGAGGTTACAGTGAGGCGGGAGTCAGTCTCTTCTCCTTGGTATCAGGTGACAGGACAAGAGTTACACCAGGGGAGGTTTAGGTTGGATATTAGGTGAAATTTCTTTCCTGCAAGGATGGTCAGGCAGTGGAACAAGCTGCCCAGGGAGGTGGAGAAGTCACCATTCCTGGAGATGTTTAAAATAAAAAACCATGTAGACATGGCACTTTGGGACACATTTTAGTGGGCATGGTGGTGTTGGCGTTGGTGGTTGAACTTAATGATCTTAAAGGTCTTCTTAAATCTTAAGGATTCTATGATTCTGTGGTGAAGAGCACAGGCTCAGGCCCCAGTCTGAGCTCATTATCACCAGCAAACAAGGCCCTGTTGAAAAGCAAAGCATGAGGTCAGCTTGGACCACATTCCAAATCAGACTCCAAAGAACCCAACCTGAGCATCCACCATAGAACCATGATACAGCTGAGGCTGGAAGAGACCTTTGAGATGACCAAGTCCAACCACTTGCCTAGAACTCACAATCCCACTGCTAGTGCTAAGCCAGTACCACTACACCATGTCCCTAAGCACCACACCCACACATCTTTCAAATATCCCCAGGGACGGTGAGACCACCACCTCCCTGGGCAGACTGTTCCAATGCTTGGTAACACTTCCTGTGAAGAAGTTTTTCCTAACATCCAAGCTGAACATCCCCTGGCACAACTTGAGGCCCCTTCCTCCTCTCCTATCACTTCTTGCATGTGAGATGGCAAGAGGAAATAGCCTGAAGGTTGATCCCAAGCATCCCTGGCAGCAAAGCAGGACCAGAAACACCAACACAGCTCATGGGAGCAGAGGATGCTCTATCCAGACACATTCTCAGCATGAAGCCAGAACCTGGCAATGAAAAAATCTTCCCTTATCTAGACAAATCCCTTAGCGTGCTGCTGCTTGGGGTAAGCTGTGGGCCACAGGCTGGCTGCAGAGCAGCCCCGAGCCCAGCAATTTGCAAGTAAAAGGACAACCAGCCTGAAATGACAGAGCTGTCACCATCCACACACTGCCTTAATCCCACCAGGCAAAACCTCCTTCATGTGAAGGAGACGCCGAGAGAGATCATTTCAGAGCCTCCATTTGGCTGGCTAAGCAACCATTAAAGATATAAAATAGGAGGAAATGGAATAAGATAGAACATAAAATGGAATAAAATGGAAAATAAAATAGAAAATAAAATCAAAAAAAAAAAAGGAAAACAAAATTTTAAAATAACGAAATAGAAAAAATAAAGATAAAATAAAATAGAAAAATAAAAGGAAATTTATAAAAGGCAATTCAAGTAAAACAAAATAGACAGGATTAAAAAGTAAAATTAAAANATAAATTTATATCAAAATAATACAAAAATAAAATAAAATAAAATAAAATAAAATAAAATAAAATAAAATGGTAGGAACTAAGGTGTGTCCCAGGATCAAATGCCACCAGCATGGTCAGAGAAGGGCAAAGTGGGGGCATGTCAGTGGGCTCTGTGGCTGTATCAAATCCATCACTGGACCACATCCATTGCGTAAAACATGCTCCTGCCAAGTTTTTGGGGGGTCTTTGAGGAGCATGCAGGTGGGGAGCCCAGACCCCAAAACTGAAGCAAATCTGGGAATGGGAGCCTGCACATCTCCACCCGGATGGAGTCAGAGAAGGCTGAGAAGGATCAAAGAGAGCTGGGAGCATTGCTCTGCACAGCCAAGAGCCGGGGGCCAGCCTGCTCACAGCCCCTCGGCTGAGCACCGCTCCCCTGCCCACCACTGCTAGCCCCTGATGCCCAACAGGGGAGCACCAAGTGTCCCCACAGCCACCCCCCTGCTGCTTTCTGGGTCAGCCAGATCCTTTCCCAGCCCCGCTGCCGCTGGAGCCAGCTGGATGCCCGGTTGCCATGGCAACGGGTTCCCAGAGACAAAATCCCCATTTCTTTTTTTTTTCTTTTTTCCCCTCCTTGGTTAAGGGGAAAATAAAACAACCTACAAGAGGCCCTTTGCATCCGCCGTGCCACTAAAACCCTGCTTCCAGTGAGAAAGCAGCTCAGCAATGGGCACAGCTCAGCCACAAGGTGCCCCTAAGGATGGGCATGTGCACCCTGAGCCTCCCCCCTGAGTCTTGCTCAGCCCGGTGTGGCCATGGAGGTCACTCTTCTCCTCCCAAGCATGCTGCCCACTTTGCTGTAGCATTTTCTGCCCTGGGAATTGGGTTTTAAGGGCTGTCCAAGCTCACAGCTGAGACTGGTGCTGGGGTGTATCATGTGGAGGAGGGTGTGTGACCAGGCATGGGTGCTTTGGTGAGCAGGTCACCTCACCCATTCTGGTCTCATCCCTAAGCTGAAATAAAGGAGATGTGGAGAGGTCAGGTTTACATTACATGGACAAGAGCAAGGCTAAGAATGGTATGCACCCAAATCCTATGAGATGAGCCTGCCCTGTCCCACCTGATGCTCCCAGGCAGGTTCAGGGCAGGAGGCATCCTCTTGGCAGGCCCTTCTCTGTTTTGCTGGGAACTCTGCAAGCCTTTAGACCTTGGTGTCACCCCGCGGGGCACACTGGCCTCTGCTGCCAGCACCAAGAGGACATTTCTAGTGTGGAAAGCAAGTACTCAAGCATCACTGGGGAAAGGAGGTGCAGCAGCACTGAGGGCTCAATGATGGGCACAGCATTATGGGTTGATGAAGAAAGGAGGCGGCAAACGATGGGGAGGGAACTATCTCACACCACAGACCAGGCAGCCAGCAGTGCTCTGGATCACAGAATTATAGCACCATATAACCACTGAGGTAGGAAAAGACCTTTGAGATCAACTCCAAGCACTCGCCCAGAGCTCACAATCCCACCACTGCTGCTAAGCCACTACCACTAAACCATGTCCCTCAGCACTACATCCACACATCTTTCAAACACCTCCAAGGACACTGACTCCACCACCTCTCTGGGCAGCTTGTTCCAATGCTTGATAATCATTTCTGTGAAGAAATGTTTCCTATTATGCAACCTGAATCTCCCCTGGCACAACTTGAGGCCATTGTCCTGTCACTCGTTGCATGTGAGACCAATCTCCACCTTGCCCCAACCTCCTCAAAGGCAGATGCAGAGGTCTATGAGGTCTCTCCCCAAGCTTCTTTTCTCAAGACTAAAGAACCCAAATTACCTCTGCGCTCCTCATAAGACCTCTTCTCCAGGCACTTCACCAGTTTTGTTGCCCTTCTCCAGTCCCACTCCAGCACCTCAGTGTCCTTCTCATAGTGAGGGGCCCAAAACTGAATCCAGTACTCAAGGTGTGACCTCATGCCACCGTCAGCACCAAACACTCCAGGAAGGTGTAAGAAGAAGGTGCTCCCCCTGGATTAATGGGAAACGTAAGCCCCAGGGCATCCACCTCAAATTCACTCCATGCCAATAAGAACCAGGGTTAGGACCTGGGCCAGGCAATCAGCTTCTGGCAGCAAAAAGGGATTAAGCACATCCCACTGCCAGGGTGGGTTTTGCCATCAGGCAGGAGGGCTGCCAAAGCACAGCATTTTGGGGTCCCTTCCCCACCTCAGGTGCTGATATGGGTGTGCTGGGAGCAACAAAGCTCCTGGCCACCCTCCAAGCCGCTCGGCAGGGGAGGTGCTGGCGGCCGCCCCCTTGGCCAGGCACGTGGGAGCATCGATCACACCGCTGGGTTTCACTGCCTGCGACACTGTCCAGGATCAAAGCCAAGTTCAATTAATGGCTCACAATCTTATTAGAGAAATTATTCCAGGATCTTGAGTAAAAGTCCGATATATCCACTCCATTCCATTAGTCAGGCTCATTTAGTAATTCAATCAATCTAAGCAAGGCAATTGAGCTCCTCTGGTATAATTTAACTCAGTTATTCTCTAGGTACTTAAGAATTTCTTAATATTTGCTCCATTATTTCACCATTACACCCATTTCCAGGTGCAAGGTTTGCACTTGGAGCAATGCTGTGGGTCCCAAGGTGGGACCAGCTCCACTATAGTCTTCTGCTGCGCCACAGCCTCATTGCATCACCGACCAGAATAAATCATAGAATGCACCAGGTTGGAAGTGACCCTTGAAAGCCCATCTTGTCTTACTCCTCCACAGTGAGCAGGGACACCTTCAACTACCTCAGGTTGCTCAGGGCCCCATCAAGTTTGACCTTGAATGCCTCCAGGGATGGGGACACAACCACATTCCTGAGAAACCTGTTGCAGTATTTCACTGCCCTCATAGTGAAGAACTTCCTCCTGATGTCCAGTCTACGTCTACCTGTCCCTAGCTTAAAACCACTGCCCCTTGTCATATTGCCACATGCCCTTCTAAACAGTCCCTCCCCAACTTTCCTATAGGTTCCCTTCACATAATGAAATGCTGGTATAAGGTCTCCCTAGAGCCTTCTCTTTTCTAGGCTGAACAACCCCAACTCTCACAGCCTGTCTCCATAGAAGTGCCCAGCCCTCTTATCATCTTCATGGGCCTCCTCTGGGTGGGGATATGCAATTTGGAAGGGGGACTCCGGTGGTCATACTGGGATGCTCATACCTCCGTTGGAAATAAAGTTGAGCTGGAGACCAGCACCACAACACTCCAAGACCCATTTGTCCCACTGTGGAGAGGCAAGACCAAAGACACACCTTGGCACCCACCACCAATACCCAGACCCAGGCTCCATGGAGAGATTGTAGAATCTTCTTCTCTGGAGACTTTCAAGACTCATCTTGACGTGTTCCTGTGTGTCCTGCACTAGATTATATGGTCCTGCTCTGGCAGGGAAGGTTGACTCAATGTTCTCCAGAGGTCACTAACATTCTGTCATTCTGTGATCTGTGATCCTGTGAAAGGAGTGGAGACAAGCAACCTCCAACCAAAATTCAACCAAGCTGTGTGATGCAGCAGACATGCTGGAGGGCAAGGATGCCATCCAGATGGACCTGGACGGGCTGGAGAGGTGAGCACAAGCCAACCTCATGAGGTTCAATAAGACCAAGTGCAAGGTCCTGCATCTGTATTGAGGCAATCCCAAGCACAAATACAGGCTGGACAGTGACTGGCTGGAGAGCAGCCCTGAGGAGAGGGACCTGGGGGTGCTGGTGGAGGAGAAGCTCAACATGAGGCAGCAGTGTGCACTTGCAGCCCAGAAAGCCAACCAGAACCTGGGCTGCATCAGGAGAAGTGTGGCCAGCAGGTCGAGGGAGGTGATTCTCCCCCTCTACTCTGCTCTGGTGAGACCCCACCTGGAGTACTGCATCCAATTCTGGAGCCCCTATTACAAGAAGGATGTGGACATGCTGGAGCATGTCCAGAGAAGAGCCACAAGGATGATCAAAGGGCTGGAGCACCTCTGCTATGAGGACAGACTGAAAGAATTGGGGCTGTTCAGGCTGGAGAAGAGGAGGCTTCTGGATGACCTTCTTGTGGCCTTCCACTATCTGAAGAGGGCCTACAAAAAAGCTGGGGAAGGACTTTTTACGATGTCAGGTGGTGACAGGACTAGGGGGAATGGAGCAAAGCTGGAGGTGGGGTAGATTCAGACCAGACATGAGGAGGAAGCTGTTCACCATGAGAGTGGTGAGACCCTTGAATGGGTTGCCCAGGGAGGTGGTTGAGGCCCCATCCCTGGAGGTGTCTAAGGCCAGGCAGGATGAGGCTCTGGCCAGCCTGATCTAGGGTAGGGTGTCCCTGGGCCATGGCAGGGGGGTTGGAACTAGATGATCCTTGTGGTTTCTTCTAACCCTGACCGATTCTATGATTCTAGGATGCTCTTCCCGTTTGATGTGGAAGAACAAAAAGGGATAATGCGACCCCGCAGCCCCTCCGGCATCATTTAGGAGCTGGGGGCTCAGGGCAGACAAGAGGGGACACCCCCTCCCGCAGTCTGCAGCAGCAAGGCTACACACAGGAGGCAGATGAGAGCTGACGGGTGTCACATCTGGCCGCCTCCCCGCGCAGCCTGCAAGGAGAGCCGGGGCGGGCAGGCGTGCCGGGCGCCCGTCAGCCCGATTAGCAGCATCCCGCATCCCCGCTCTGCTCTGCCTCACAGCCCCACAACCCCCACCTCCTATCCCGTTGTTAACCTGGGGAAGTCACGGCCAAAGCCTCTCCCCGGCACAGTNGGGGGGGAGGAGAGAAAAAATTGATTAGATGTTTTGAGGAGATATTCAAGAGCAGTTAAATATGCTCAGCTCATCGGTGCCTTTGAAAAATCTCACCCCTCTAAAAAATTAGAATTGATTTTGTATTTAAAAAGGAATCTATTTAATTTAAAAGTAAGATAATTTGAAATCATGACAGCTTGTATTAAGGCCGGAGTTTATGATAATCTATTAAAGTCATTGAAGTTAAGAACCTTCTCCCTTCCTCTGCTGCCAAGGCTCCCGTGAGGGTGATGGGGAATAGGGGGGAGGCAGGAGGTGTCCCCATTTCAAGGCACGGCAGCAGGACTGGAAACCAGACAGGCAGAAAAAGCTCCTTTAGCTCCTCCATGCTCAGGGCAAAACAAAAAGGAACAGGAGAAGCTATCAGGTATCTGAAGATGCTGAATTATCTGGTACCGGGGAAAGAACAAGTTCGACCCATTGGCTGTGCTTTCTCATTCCTCAAGTCGATTTTGCACACCAAAAGATATTTTGAGACTTCTTCATTTCAAGACTATTTTCAAATACCTACAGCGCTGCAGAGAAAGTGAAGGAACCAAAGACACCATCTTCTGCCTGTTTTTTAATTGCATCACAAATCTCCACTGAGCCCAAGGGGCTGTGGGAAGCCAGGATGCTAATAAATACCCCTCTCACCAGTTTATAACCTGCAAAGGATGGGGCCCCAAAAAATTAGCAGCCTGCAGGAGTGTGAATCCAGTTAATGACATATCAAATGCTGCCGAGCCAACTGGTGAGGAAGATGGGGGTGTGAAGTTTAGTGGACAGGGAATATTGAGCTGCTAATTAGCATTTCTTAACGGCCTCCAA
>VWZI01011770.1:110707-128476 GCA_013396835.1 Psilopogon haemacephalus | reverse complement strand
GGATCGGTCGACAAGGCTCGGACCGGATCGGCTGCCCCAGCCCCGCGCATCTCCCCCTCCCCTGCTTCCCCCTTTTTTCCCCGATTCTGCCGGGGTTCCTCTTCTCGCTTCCCCCCATTATTTCCCGCATTCCTGGGAAGCCAGGAGGGCTGCGGGGTGGTGCCAGCTCTGCCCAGCCTGGCTGCCTTGGGCACATTCTGCACTGAGAACAATTTACAGGTAACTCTCAGGTGACATTTCACACTTCCAAAATCCCTGGGGAAGTCATGGACCTTCTAAATTCCAGTAAAAGTCACAGACCTTCAAAATTATACTAGGAGATATGGACCTCCAAAGCCCCAGAAGAAATCCCAGACCTGCAAAATCCTAGACCTCCAAAATCCCAGCAGAACTCTTAGACCTGAGATCCTGGCATAAATTCCAGACTTTCAAAATCCTAGCAGGAGTCGTGAACTTCCAAAGCTCCAGAAGAAATTACAGACCTCCAAAGCCTCAGAAGTCACAAACATCCAAAGTCCCAGAAGAAATCGACCTCCAAAGCTGCAGGAGAAATCACAGACCTCCAAAGCCCCAGCACAAGTCATGTGACATCCAAAGCTCCTAACCTTGTGTGGTTTAAAAAAAATATATATTTGGGGCAGAAAAGCCAACTCCAAACAGTCTGGTTCTTTTTGCAGTGGATGCCTTTTATCTTCCCTCTCCTTACATGAGCTCAGAGCAGCACTGTCAGCTTGCCCAACCACCAAAGCTTCCTGGAGACACCTGCAGTTCTGCCACCAAAATGTTCTCACATTAAGTGTTCTGCTTTCCCAGTGTGGGGTGAAAGGTGCAGGCCCACCCCAGAAAGGACACACAGACATGCTGGGTTTTTTTTTTCCACAATGTCCTATGGAGCAGAGGAGTTTCGAGGCATCACCACACTGGAAGCAGATCTCTCACCCTATCATCTCCATGCCACCTCCTTGTGCAGGGCATGGCTCCATCCTGCTTGATGCCTCCAAAGAAAACCACACACAGAGCAGATACATCTTACTACTTAAAAAAAAAATGCTCTGGGGCTGAGAGTTCTTTGGGGTTTTTTTAAGCAGATGCTTCCCCCTCACCTTGCAGCAGCTGCAAGGATTTCCCCCAAGTTTCTCCTTGGTGGATGTCAGCTGTGAAGATTCACAGCTGTGATGATTTGAACTGTTGGAGTGAGTCCAGAGGGCCACAAAGATAATCAGAGGGCTGGAGCACCTCTGCTGTGAGGACAGGCAACAAGAGTTGGGGCTTTTCAGCCTGGAGAAGAGAAGGCTTCCAGGAGAAATTGTAGTAGCCTTCCAGTGTCTGAAGGGGGCCTACAGAAAGATGGGGAGGGACAATTTACAAGGTCTTGCAATGATAGGATGAGGAGGAATGGGTTTAAACTGGCAGAGGGGAGATTTAAACTGGATGTTAGGAATAAGTTCTTTACAGAGAGAGTGGTGAAACACTGGAACAGATTGCCCAGGGGAGATTGTGGATGCTCCCTCCCTCAAGGTGTTTAAGGCTAGGTTGGATCAGGCCTTGAGCGACCTGATCTAGTGGGAGGTGTCCCTGCCTATGGCGGGGGGATTGGGGCTAGATGATCTTTGAGGTCCCTTCCAACCTAAACCATTATATGATTCTATACCCTAGCTTGGGCTTCACAAGAGGACAACATTATGCCTCAAACATACCAAGCAGACTCACCATGGGTGCTTTCCCCCCATCCCGTTGCTGGTTTGCAACAAGACCTCCAGTCACCCACTGCATTTTGGGCAGGAAAAGCTGCACACACCAGAAATTATCCATTTATCACTGATTTTCTCCAACAGCCTTGTTAACGAGTACTGAACTAAACATAAACCAGTGGTGGGGTGTGTTCCAGCAACGTCATCACTCCAGCATGCAGCTACTAATAGAAAGAATTGAAAAATAAGGAAAATTCAGGAAAAGTGACCAGTGATGTTCAGACTGGATATTAGAAATAAATTCTTTACAGTGAAGTCAGTGAGATATTGGAACAGGTTGCCCAGGGATGTTGTGGATGCTTGCGCTCTGGAAGTGTTCAGGGCCAAGTTGGATGAGACCTTGACCAACATGGCCTAGTGGAAGGTGTTCCTGCCCATGGCCGAGGATTGGAACTAGCTGATCTTTAAGATCGCTTCCAACTCGAACCATTCTGTGATTCTGTGACCCTTTTGGGGAATGAAGAAAAATCCTTTTGAAGGTCCTCCACCAGGTCTTCTTTCTGCTTTTCTGTCACCAGGGGACGCAAACTATTTTAAGTTAATTTTCCTGGAAAATTTGTGTGACTGCATCATTCCAAAGTGGTGGCAAAAAGGTCCTTCCAGCTGCTGTTAGGTTATTGGGTCCATCCCTGACTAATGTCAATCCCTGCATGCAGAGGAGCAAACCAGGAGCTTGGTGACGGTTTGAAAAATACAGAAAGAGAAATAGAACATAAACAGTAGAGAATGGCAGATTCTGCATCACCAGTTGTGTCTTCTTGGGTGGAAACACCCAACACCTGATACAGAACCATGGAATCACAAAATCATTTTGGTTGAGGACCTTTGAGATCACCAAGTCCAACCATTAACCCAACATTACCAAGACTGCCACTAAGTCACGTCCCTCAGCATGACATCTACATAGCTTTGGAACCCCTCCAGGGATGGGGTCTCCACGACTGCCCTGGGCAGCTTCTTCCGCGGGCCTCGGCGACCCTCTTCGACGCCGCCACCCCTCCCCGCACCTTCCCATTGGTGGTGGCACGACGAGCCCGTCGCGCCGCCACCAATGGGAAGGCGCGGAGAGGCCGGCCGTGCCTCTGATTGGTTGTCAGCCCTGCATATATTATCGAGCGGCAGCGGCGGCGCCTGCGGAGCGCGGCGGGACCCGGCACCGGCAACCGGGAAGCCCGGGGGCGGGATGCTGGAAGGGCCGCCGGGGGCCACCTGCCTGCCCGCCTGGCGATGGGGCGGTGCGGGACGGCCGGGAGGCGGCGGCGATGGGGCAGGGCCCGGGGCCGCTGAGGTGAAGCGGAGAGGGACGAGGGACGGGGCGGAGAGGAGAGGTGGTCCGTGCTTTGCCGGTGTTGAGCCTGGGGTAAGTCTGCGGGGTCCGGGAGCGGTCGTGGGGAGCTCAGTGAGTGGGTGAGATGGAGAGAGGGAAGGGAAAGGACCGCTGCGGGTGGGAACCGCGGTCACTCACGGCAGAGATCCTCGGTACCGCCGTGCGGGACTGTGGGAACACGGCTCGGCCGCCGCCGGCTCGTTCGGTGACCTTGGTCAAGTTGCCTCCTTGCACCGGGCTCGCTTCGCAGCCTTCTTGGCGAGGACGGGGAGTGGAGGAAGGCAACGAGCCTTTCCCACCGAGGGCCAGCCCCGGTGCTTGACAGGTCCGTGGAAGGGCTGCGACGGGCCCGGCAGAACCGAGTGCTAGCGGGCTGCGGCGGTAAACAAGATATCCGAGAGGCTGGAAACCTGCTGCTGCCCGTGCAGCCGTCGGTGCTCAGCGGGAGGTGCCGGTGTGCGATGCCCCGAGACGGCAGGGACTGGGTTAGACGTCCCCAGAAATGCTCCAGCACCCACTTATCTGTCGGTCATCTGGAGATCAACAGGATAGAGAGATCTCTTGTCCCCCTCCCCGCTGCCACCGCTCTCCTGCTGAAGCCCCGCAGCCAGGCGAGGAGCGGATGACCTGTCAGAAGATGTTTCCCCACCTCGAACGCTTCCGGCGCGGTGCCGGTGACCGCAGCTACCGGCAGCTACCGGGAGAAGAGGGGGTCCGCGCCGGTGCGGCTCAATCCCCTCCGCTGAACAATCTTCTCCCAGTAGGAAACAAAACTCTGAATCTTTAAAACCCCACGCTCGAGAGCACCAGCTCTCAGCACAGGGAAGTCCCCGCTGTCCTGCTGGCCCTTATTCGGGGGACCCGCATGTCCCTGCCCTCCGAGGTAATCCTGGAGCAGGGGTACCGGGTACGGGAGCTGCCACTGTGAGCCCGAGGCCGGGCAGGGTGAGCCTGGGTGCTGCGGGGCTGGGGGGGGGACCTGCCGGCAGGTGTCAGTGTCCCCTCTCTGTCAGCAGCCAGGAGGGTCCGTGTCAGCCCCGGAGATGTTGGAAGGAGCCCACTGCACTTTTTTCCAAGCAGAGCTTTGCTTCGGTGGGGGGTTCAGTGACAGTTCTGGGACATGGGAAGCAGCAGGGAGATGGGAAGTGTGGTGACCCCGCTTTGACACCCCAAATATCTTCCCTATATGCCCCACACCATCCACCCCCTTACCACCTTATTTACCCTGTGCTGCTAATGCTGAGTTACCACCCCACATCGCTGCCCACCCGTGACACTTGTCACCTCTATGAAGGGATGGGAGGGAGCAGTTCTCACCTTGAGCTACCTCCAGCTCCTGCATAAAGCTAGTATTTGGCTTGTGGGGCCTGTCTTGGGGGAAAGAAGAAACCACCTTCTCCAAAGAGGGGCTACAGGGATGCTCTTCACCATCTCTCATGCACTGGCATGCTTTTCCCCAGCTCTTGTATGCCAGGATGCTTTGGGGCCCCAGAGACCTATCCACAGGGATGCTTCAGGCTGAGAGCTCAGCACAAGACGGGGGAAGCTGGTGCACCTGCTGTTGCCATGCTGGGGGAGGTTGTGTTCTGTACATTGCTCTTTTAAGAGGCTTTCTGCCTGTGGGTGTGAAAGTCTCGGGTGGGCAAAGCCAGAGGGCAGAACACATGGCATCGGTGTGACATGCTGCATGCAGCTGCTCTCTCCCCGGATGGCAGCCCAGGCTTCATTCATCTCATTTGATGTCTTATGCAAATCCTCAGCTCCCCAAGTCCTGGGATTTTCTGCTCTTTTCCCTTACTCTCATCTTTCAGTGTCTTGCTTTTAAGGATGTGAAGAGATGCTAATTAAAGGAACCTATTTCATCAAGTCCTGCAGGTCTTCAAACCAGTTTCATGAGTGGAGGGGTGAAGGCAGCAACTTCAAGTCTGAACTAAACATGCTGTGGGTGCTTGGCTTGCAGGAGCTCAGTGAGAATCAGCTTGTGGCCACCATCGTACTCTTTTACCACAGCTCCTTGGGCAGGGCTGGCAGGCTCTGAGGTGGCTGTCCCCATGCTCACTGCCTGGAGCCACGTCTCTGCAAGCTGGGTGCCAGGTAGCTGTCAGCACCCCGCCGTGCCCACTTTGCCAGCAATTACCATGCTGCTGTCACTCTGGTGGTGCCTGGCTTGCTTCTTAATTAGCCCAGTGGATCAACAAGGCCCTGGCACTTCCTTAGGAGGTGTACATATGCAAGTCCGGTGGCCGCAGCTCACTGCAGACCATCACAGAGCAAGCTGGTAGGGAGAGGCAATACTGGGTGCAAGGGAGATGGGTGCCACAAAGCCCCAAGTGAGGTTGGTGGCCTCTGATCAGGGGGATGAGCATCCTGCAGGATTGAGCACTTTGTGATAGTCTGTCCCAGGGGGTGCAAGCAGCAGGGCAAGGTGAATTCACACAGGCATGGCTTGGCTGAGTCAATCCACTTCAGAAACTAAACTGCACTTAGCCTCTGCCCAGACTCTCTTAAGTGGTCTTAATTTGATAAAGCTTTCCCACATTTAATGAGAAGGTGACTCAGTCGCTGAGTTTGACGTTCATTCCTACTAAAAGGCATCTGCATGGAGCTGGAGACCCATCCCCATGGCTCCCTGCTCCTGCACCGATGTGCCTTTGCTCTCACTGTGCCCCAGGGACCGGCCCCCACGGCTCTGTCTCTGTCAGGTATTGCTCTGCCTGTTGCAGCCATCAGCTCAGTAGTGCCAGAGCACATCAGACGTCCTGTGCTTCCGCACAGCACCCAGTAAATGCCACCACAGCCTCTCCCCAATGCACACTTCCTGGTTTATGTATCTCTAGATCCGCTCCTGCAGCATGAAAGGGCAGAAATCAATGTTAATGTCCCTGACAATTAGCTAACATCTTAATTATCTAACTTGGCCTGATTAGTGGTGGAGTGTGTGGCTCCAGAGATGTCATCGGCATGGAAGCAAGCAGGACTTCTGCATAACCCTGCAGGATGTGGCTGCTGTCGCCGTCAGTGTCTCCATCCAAGGGCAATGGAGAAAGGCTCGAGCTGCTTGCTGAGTGCTTGAGCTTCTCTGTCTACACCTTACACCACCCTACCTCAGTGTCTCAAACCCTTTTGGATGAGGACACCAAGAGGAAAAGCAATCACAGTGTCATCTCAACGGTGGAAGGGCTCTATAGATTGCAACAAGCCCTTTTTAGGATGCAGCTTGTGAGGAGTGGCAGTCTAAACCGTGCAACAGCCATCACTGGAGGGACACTGAGGTGTTATTGTGCAGGCAGTAGGGGCATAGAGAGCTGCAACAAGGTCAGGAAGGCTTGACCAGGCTGTGGTCCTGGGAAAGTGTGCTAGGAATATTTTCACTGGCACTCTGCTTTAAGGTTTTTATAGATGGGGGAAAGAGAAAAATAAAATAATTTAAAAGCTGGAAGTTTTCCAACTTGTGTGATGCAAAATCCTAAATCTAAACAACAACAACAAAAAAAGAGCAGTCAGATGCTCCTCATCAACTCTTCATTCTTTTGGATCAAGGAAAAGTGATTAGGAAGTTATTTCCAGATCTAGTAGTAAGGTCAAGGGAGCTACTAATTTCCAAGGAGTTTTGCTCTCCTTGACATCCCAGGAAGATGCTGGAGTGAACAGGTGGAGGTCCACCTCAATAAGCATTGCCCCCAAGCCCTCCAACTGTGTAGATCTCCTATGGAGCTATAGCAATTTCTGCACATACTTATATTTCACATAACCGCTATCTGGGATGAGCAAATAAATAAGCCCAGCTAATGATGGTGCAGGAAAGCTGCTCCTCAGGGATAAGCTCGCCACCCAACTTCACATAGACCTGGCGCAGGTTCTCCTTCCCATGGTGGCTTGCCCATTCCTGTCTGATTTGAGGGTTCAAGTTTCTGCTGGCAAGGATGCTGACACACGTCAGCACCTGTCGCTAAGCAAAAAGCCCACCTCTGAGGTGCCAGCATTATGGTGGAAATAAGAGGCAGATGTAAATAAGACCTCATTTAGTGAGGCTGGAAACTTTGCTGCTTTCAGGGACTCTGCACACTGGGAAGAGACCTTTGCTGGATTTGCACCAGCCAAGCACTGGAAATACCAAATTCTGACTATCTTCATTGCTCTATAGTAAAACATGAGGTGGCCACAAGGAAATATCTCATGTTCAGCTGTGGAGACAGCAGAGCAGGCTTGAGTGGTTTACAGCTAGTCTGGAGTTCAAACTCTAAGGAAAGAGGCGGCCTAGGGTGGCTCCATCCCCAGTACCTGTCCCCATGATGGTCACCCAGAAAATAAACCTACCTTGAGCTGCAGTGCTGGAAGGAGAGGTGGAAGAGGGGGAAAATAGCATGCAGATCCCATCTTGGAGAAAGCCCTGTGGTGGCAAGGGGCTGGTCAGTGTTGGTGGGAAACTGTTAGCACCCAGGTTTGCTGGAAGAGACACTGCTCTGCCTGATGCTCCCCCTGAAATCCCCTCTGTGCTTTGGATCAAAGGAAGGATGCTCCCATGTCCTCCTCATTTACACCAGGAAAGCCCTGGGGGAGCAGCAGGGTGAGTAGTGTGAAAGCACCCTTACCAGCCCATGGTGGTGTGAAGGGGTGATGAATGAGGCCAATCTCTCACAACATTTGTGGAAAAGCAGCTCCTACACTTCACAGACCTAGGAGAGGGTAGAGGAGCCCAGAGAGAGAGCAGCCCTGCCTCCAGGCCAGCCCCAACTCAGCTGGAGGGGACAGTAGCCACCTAAAAGCCACAGAAGATAAGAGAAAACAAGGCCATCAGCTGTACCAAGCTTGTTTGTGGAACAACAGGCAGGCTTCCTAGCACACCAGCTATTTAAACAAGGTGTTTTGCTGGCACAGCCATTTTTAATGCCACAGTGTGTTTCCACAAGCAGAGTTTAGAAAGATGATGTTCAAGGAGTTCTTCCTCCTCAGCTGAGAAGTGGAGTGCTCCTGCCCTCGCTGCTATAGAGGACTGGGACCAAGCGATGCAGGGTTTACCCCATGGTCAGCATCTAAACCATCCATAGGGTTTGCTGCCAGGCCCTGGCTTCTACCAGTCCCCCTGGCCATGGCAGTTTGTCCCAGCTCTCTGAGTTACCTTGTGCGATGCAAGAGCAGGACCCACAGCAACAGGGTAAGGGAGGACCAGGAGGTTTTAATTCTGAGCCCTGCAAGCTCCTTTGGTCCCCAGGCCACCTCAGTTTTAGAGATATAGAATCATGGAATCATTTTGGTTTGAAGAGACCTTTAAGACCATCAAGTCCAACTGTTAACCCAGCACTGCCAAGTCTACCACTAAATCATGTCCCTCAGTACCACATCTACATGGCTCGTAAATCCCTTTAGGTTTGGGGATGCCACCACCTCCCTGGGCAGTTCCAGTGCCTGACCACTCTTTCAGTAATTTTTTTTATTTTTCCCTAACATGCAGCCTAATGCTCTGGAGCAATTTGAAGCTGTTGCCTTTTGTCCTATCACTTGTTACTTGGTAGAAGAGACTGATCCCCCACCTTGTTCCAACCTCCTTTCAGGGAGTTGTAGAGAGTGAAAAGGTCTCCCATCAACCTCCTCCTCTCCACATTAAAACAACCCCAGTTCCCTCAGTTGCTCCTCCTAATACTTGTTCTCCAGACCTTTCACCAGCCTCATTATACTTCTCTGGACCTGCATGCTTCAGCACCTTAATGTCCTTCTTGTAGTGAGGACTGCAAAACTGAGCCCAATATTTGTGGTGTGGCCTCACCAGTGCTGAGTACAAGGGGACACTCACTGCCCTAGTCAGTGCTGCTGGCCACAATAGCCACGGAGGATTCCATACACCAGGAGCAGGATGCAACCAGCAGGTTGTTACAAGGTTGTTTGCAAAGCTGGGAGAAACTAGGGTGCCACGTAGAAATATAATGTGTGGGGGACACATAAAGCCCTGCCAGCTGCTCCTGCCCGCCCTGCTGCCCCGGCACTCTCAAGCTGGTGATGTGAAAATCTCAGCTTTTGTTTAAAATTAACAGAGCCTCAGCCTCGAGGGCTGAGCGAGAAGCTGAGAAAGCGTAATCCAAGTGCACCCTTAGGGGTTTAAAAATAGAAGAGAGGGAGGGAAAAGACATTTTAAAAAAATATATAGATACATAATAATACATGTTAAAGCACAATGATTCATCTGGCAAAGCCCCGTTTGGGAGAACGTGGAGCTGGTGTCTGCTCAGCACCGAGGAGCTTTTGGGCTCCAGGCCCCTGCTGGCCATCTTCCCAGAATAAAAGTCCCCTCCCCTGGAAGCAGAGCAGTGACAGGCTTCCTATTTTTAGGCAAACAGCCTGGCAGGACACCTCGCCTCACCCCGGCTCTAACCTTGCAGCTCCCCATTTCCCACCTTCAACTGCAAATTCAGGCTCTGGTCTTGGGTCTACTACTCCCAGAAAAGCTCCATCTTTACTCCTGCAGATACTGCCACACTGCTATGGGAGCAGGAAAGTCTTAGCTTGAGATAGATGCCAATCGCAATCAAAACACTGTCACAATCCACCCAGCCAACCTTGGGGTGGCAATCCATCCATCCATCCATCCATCCATCCATCCTCTCAGCTATCAGCAGGATGCAAAAGAAAGTTTAACATCAACCACATCTGGCTCAACTCATACCTGGAGATCCTTTTTTTTTTTTTTCCAGTTCCCTCTCTAAAACAAGATGGATATGCTCATGATGGGTGTCCCCAGAGTGTGGGGTGGAGAGGTAGATGCTATCCCCACCACAGGGGCATGAAGCAGAAAGCTTTGCTCTGCAGGCTGAGGTATGGCAGAGAAAGCATAAGGCAAAAAACAGGTACCTGCCAGATTTCAGTTTAGAATCATAGACTAGTTTGGCTTGGAAGGTCATCTAGTCTAACCCTCCTGCAGTCAACAGGGACAGCAGGTTGCTCAGAGCACCATCCAACCTGACCTGGAAAGGTTCTAGGGATGGAGTATCTACCACCTCTCTGGGGCAGCCCGGGCCAATGTTACACTGGTGATGAGAATCTTTTTACAGTGAAGGTGGTGAAGAAATAACTGCAGCAGCAGCAGCAGCCGCCAGCACTCTTACCTCCTGGTCTGTAGCTCTCCCCAGAGCAGGGCTTTCCCTTTGCCGGCAGCCTCCTCAAAGCAAACCCTAGCTTGCGGTTGCGCCTGCTTTGTAACTACCCAAGTGGCCCCTCCTGGCCCCTTGCCCAGTGTGGCCACCCCAAGGCAGGACCCTCACAGGCTGCTTGCTTGGCGCGGTGCCGTTGCAGGTGAGGGCCGTCCCGGAGGATCGCCGCGGGGCGAGAGAATGAAGCAGGTGTCCGGGCAGCAGCAGGATGGGGCGGCAGGACCTCCCTCGCTCTGACGGGCCCCCGCCGATGCTGCCGTGGCCGCTGGCCTTCCTGGCCCTGAGCGCCTGCTGCCGCTGGGGGGTGGCCAGCGGGGCGGGTGGCACGGTGCCCCAGCAGCATGCTGCCCCCGCAACGCCCTCCTCCTCCTCCTCCTCCTCGCCCTCCTCCTCCGCCGCCCGAGCGCCCCTCGACTGGCTCCTCACCGACCGGGGACCTTTCTATCGAGCCCAAGAGTACGTGGACTTCATGGAGCGCTACCGGCAAGGTTTCACCACCAGGTACAGGATCTACAGGTGAGAGGCCGTGGGCGTCCCAGCACGGAGCTGTGGTCTGGGGGACTCGGCAGGGTGTGGCGGCATGGAGACAAGGCTCGTTTTAGTCTGCCGGAGCAGACCCCTGTGTGTGGGAGGAGGAGGGTGGGTGGGTGTGAGATGCTGCCTTTCCAGGGAATATAAAAACAGCCCCCGCAGGGCGCTCTTGGCTTGGATGGGCTCCAGGCAGGATTCGCCCCAAGCTGGGAATGGTGCGCAGGCGAGATGGGACCAGCCCTCACAGAGGGAGGCACACAGGGATGTGTCTGTCCTTTTGCCCTGCACAAAAACATCCCTGTGCCAAATTAATGATCCTGCCTGGACTGGCAGGGGCCAGCTGGGGCTGGGATGCTGCTAGGGACTGCCAAAAGCCACCCTGACTGACCTCCTGGCATGTTCTTAGTGCCGTCACTCCATAGACTGCAGCAGTGGGATGCTACATGTATGGAGACTGATGCTGGAGGTGTTTCTTGCCAGTGGAGAAACAGGCTCAACAGCAGTAGGCTCCACTGACCCCAGCAAAGGGCCACCCATGACAGCCAGTGTCGGAAGCCCACTTCACCACTTCCTGTGGCTAGCTGGTGCTGTCACCCCCTGCTAATGAGTCCTTTTCCCTTCTTCTCCTCCCTGGTACCAAAGCCCAGGGGTTTCCAGCAACGGAGCAGAGCCCGGTCGTTGCCTCCCTGGGGAGCTGACGTGGGTGCCTTGTTACGCAGTCAGGCACCTCCAGAGAGCTCCTCTCCCCACTCACCCCCTTCCTATGCACTCATGCTGCCATTCCGAGGGACCTGTGTCCTCTGGAGATGCTGCTAGTGACGGTGGTGGGACAGGAAGGAGCAGCCGCAATGACAGCAGCTGGCCTGTGCCTCCTACAAGGCCATGGATTTGCTAGCAGCCTGCAGGACGTGCTTGTCTGTGAGATGCAACAGGATAGGATGAAGCTACTCCAGTGCCGGGCTACTGGTTCCCCAGTCTCACACACACCAGCAACCAAGGAGACACAGCATCCCACTCTTCCTCACCTCTGTTTCCAGTCCTAGCCCAAACATGGTCCAAAAATCATTATAGGAGGCAACCCAGCACCTGTCAAGCCACTTGAATGCTTTGCTTGCATCCCTCCCTCTCTCCCTCATCTTCCCTCTCCCTCCTCTCCCAACCAGCCCTAATTAAACTGTCTGAAAGCCACTGCGTGGTTTTAATTAGAGCAAAATGCCAACAATTAGGCTGAAATCAGCCACCAGTTGTTTACGAGGCTAACGGTTGCTTGAGGCAGTGAGAGGCTGATGGGTCCCCACCCCCTGGCATCACTTGTAGCCCTGGGGCTACAAGGGGACCCACCACCGATCTCGCCATATCCCAGCACCTTCGGCTTCCTACAAAACAGTGCTGGTTCTTAAACCCATGAAATCTCCAGATGGTGGATTTCTACCCACATTTATAGGGATAAGGATAAGGCCCTGGCTCTGCCCTGCGATGTGATTAACGCCTGCCAGAGGTGCCTGACTAATCAATATCAGGCATCTCCGCTGCTTGTAGCTCATTATCACCATCGATGGCTTTTAGGGAGGGAATCTTGCTTTCATCCTGGGTGGATCCATAGCTGACAGAGGGTCTTTTACCTCTGCTGCGGCAACGGGGAGCTCAGGATGGTCCAGATGGGAGTTCTTCTGCCTACTGATCCCCTGCCTGGAGGTGGACATTTGGGACAGCATGCACGTGGCATAGCTGGACCAGATTGAAACCCCTCCCCATCACCCCTCTTCTGCTACAGAGAGTTTGCTCGCTGGAAGGTGAATAATTTGGCCTTGGAGAGGAAAGACTTCTTCAGCCTGCCGCTTCCCCTGGCCCCCGAATTCATCCGCAACATCCGTCTGCTGGGACGCCGGCCCAGCCCCCAGCAGATCACTGACAGCCTCATCAAGAAGTATGGGACCCACTTCTTGCTCGCTGCCACACTGGGAGGTAAGTACTGGTGCCTGTTCACCCCCTGCTCACTTTCCTTGCACGAAGCAGCGTGCAGAGTGGGGAGAATGGGGAACAAGCACCACAGAAGGAATCTGGCCCAAAAGGGGAATGGGGGGAGCCCAGCAGCCCCCCCCTAAAATAGTTTGCATGTTCCCCCAGGAGAAGAGTCCCTGACCATTTTTGTGGACAAACGCAAACTGAGCCGGAGGACAGAGCCAGCGATGGGGGTTGGGAACAGCTCAGGGGTCTCGTTGGAGACCCTGCACCAGCTGGCAGCTTCCTACTTCATTGACCGGGAGAGCACACTGCGCCGGCTCCACCACATCCAGATCGCCACCGCCGCCATCAAGGTAGGTGAGGGGCAGAGGGAACATGGGCAGATGGTGGCCACAGGCCTCATCAGCAGTCTCCCAAAGCTGGCTGAGACCCTAAAGCAGCATCACACCCTGGGGAGGGGATACATGACTAAAACAACAGGTAAAGTTCAACATCTGTTTGAGCACGAACCAGCATGTGTCCAGGTGGCCAACAAGGCCAACAGCATTGTGGCAGCAACGGTGTGGCTAGCAGAACCATGGAAGTGATTGTCCCCCTGTACTTTGCACTGATGAAGCTGTACCTGGAATACTGGGTTCAGTTTCAGGCCCCTCATTACAAGAAGGACGTCGAGGTGCTTGAGTCTTGGAGTGGGCTCAGAGAAGGAGAACAAAGCTGGTGAAGGGTCTGAAGAACAGGTCTGGTGAGGAGCAGCCGAGGGAAGTGGTATTGGTTAGTCTGGAGAACAGGCAGCTAATCAGAGACCTTTTGGCTTTCTACAACTCCCCGAAAGGAGATTGGAGTGAAGTGGGGGTTGGTCTCTTCTCTCTGGTGTCAAGTGACAGGACAGGAAGGAACGGCCTCAAGTTGTGCCACGGTGAGTTTAGGTTGGATGTTAGAAGAATCTTCTTCACGGAAAGGAAGGTGTATGAAAGATGCAGAGATGCAGTGCTGAGAGACAGGGTTTAGCACCAGCCTTGCTAGAGTTAGGTAGGGCTGGACTCATTGATCCGAAAGGTCTTTTCCGACCAAAAGGACTCTGTGGAAGTCGGCTCTACCGCATTATTTATGGGAAATTGGGCATGCTAACGACCGCCCATTTTTCAGCGGGCTGCAGGCTGCCTGTCAACAAGCCAATTAGCAGGCAATTAGTTCTCCTCTCCAAGTGCGGTCTTGCTACGGGGAAACAGGCACAGTAAGCCCGGCCAGGGGTTATCTGCAGCACTATCGGTGGAGCAGCACATACCATGTGTCCCTGACGATCCATGGGTCCCTCCCCGCTTAGGTGACCGAAACACGGACAGGGCCACTCGGCTGCAGCAACTACGACAACCTGGATTCAGTGAGCTCCGTCCTGGTGCAAAGCCCCGAGAACAAAGTGCAGCTCCAAGGTAGGACAGGGTTGGTGGGGACGTGGCGATGGCCAAGTGCCATCACGAGATGCTGGTGGGCACGAAGGGGAGGATGCTGGCTCGAGATGCCGCTTTTAATTTAAGGGATGAGGAGGAAGAGGGGATGAAAATAATCAAAACTGGGCAGGATGAGGTTATTGCTCAGCTGCCAAAAGGAGCCGAGATCGATGCAGAGCCCAGACAAGCGGCTCCACAGCAAATTGAGATGATAATCACGAGAGGGTAGGAGCCCGGGGAAGGGGGAAGGCTCATTCCTTCTTCCCCGAGGGTTGTTTCTGAGGGGCTCCATAGGTGCCCTGACACTTTCGGGGTTGCCTCCCGATCGCAGGGCTGCAGACAGTGCTGCCATCCTACCTACGAGAGAGGTTTGTGGCGGCCGCCCTCAGCTACATCGCCTGCAGCTCGGCTGGGGAGCTGGTGTGCCGCCGGAGCGACTGCCGCTGCCAGTGCCAGCCTGCCTTCCCCCGCTGCAACTGCCCCGAGGCCGACATCCAGGCGCTGGAGAACAGCCTGGCACAGCTCCGGAGAGCCTGGGAGAGCCACCACAGCCAGTTTGAGGAGTCAGGTGAGGCTGGGTAGATCCCACGCGGCATCTCCTTGCCTGCAACTCCTCCTTTGGGAGCAGCCCAGTCTGGGTTGGGGGGCTCCAGGGTGGGCATCTCACCAAGAGAACCTCAGAGCATGGGTGGAGGGAGATTGCTTTGGACCTACCTTAACCACTTGGTCTTCTGGGTCTGCTGACTCCCTCTCTATCCATCCACAGAGGAGTTTCAGGCCTTGGTGAAGAGGCTCCCTGGGGATCGTTTCCTGAACAGGACAGCCATCTCCCACTTTTGGGCCATGGACTTGGATGTTCAGCATCGCTACCAGCAGCTGGGCACCAGCCTGAAGCTGCTCTCCAGGAAAACTCACCGACTCATCCGGCGGCTCTTCAACCTCAGCAAGCGCTGCTACCGGCAACCCCGCTTCAAACTGCCCAAGGAAAGGTAGGCTGTCACACCATCTCCATCCCACCCTACACCTGCAACATGGCTCAGACCCATGGCCCACCTGCTCACGGCTGGGACTGGAGGAGCTCACACCTTGCTGCAGGGATGAGCTGTGTCACACTAGGATGTGGCCATGGGAGATTGGGTCCAAGCCTGGAGAAGGAAAATCAGACTGGTTGGGCTTGGACCTTTAAAGGTCATCTCCTTTGCTCCCCCCTGCAGTCAGCAGGGACATCTGCAACTACATAATGGAGAAAAATGAAACGTGGGGTTCACCAGCCCCCGCCGGCAGTGCAGAAAAAGGAACACAAGGTGAACAGCTCATCCATCCCTAGGCAAAGATAGCCATGGCCCAAGGCTTAAAAGGCATGAGAGGCTGGGGAAAAATGGAGGCCCAAAAAGGGCAGGAGACAAAAACAGAGTGGGAGGCCAGGAAAAAAAGTGACGATCCAGTCTGCGTTGAGAGGCTAGGAAAGGGTGTGAAAGGCCAACAGAGAGTGGAAAGCTGGGGGAAAAGTGGAGACCCAAAGTGGGTAGGAGGCCAAAAGAGGAGGGTGGGAGCCTGTAAAAAAATGAACATTCAAAAGGGAGTGTGAGGCCAAAAGGTGTTGGGATACCTTTAGAAAAGTGAAGGCCCAAACAGCATGGAAGGGCAAAAGGGGTTGGACGCTGGAGAAAAAGTGAAGGTCCAAAGGCATTGGGAGCCTGGTAAAGGAGGTGGGAGGGTGCCAAAAAAGTGAAGGCCAAAAGTGGGTGGCAGAGCAGGAAAAAAACTGAGGAATCTTTCCTCCCACATGTCTTCTTCTCCAGATCACTCCCTTACTGGTGGGGCCGTGCGCAGTCACTTCTGTACTGCAGCGAGACCACCGTGCCTGGGACCTTCCTGGAAGAAAGCCACAGCTGCACGTGTCCCTCAGACCAGCCCTCCTGCCAGGGGTCCATACCGTGTGCCTTGGGCGAGGGGCCAGCCTGCGCCAGCTGTGCGGAGGACAACAGCACCCGCTGCGGGACCTGCAACCACGGCTACGCGCTCACCCAGGGCTTCTGCCGCCCCGAGGTGGCCGACTCGCTGGAGCACTACCTGGGGCTGGAGACCGACCTGCAGGACTTGGAGCTGAAGTACCTGCTGCAGAAATGGGACAGCCGCATTGAGGTGCACTCCATCTTCATCAGCAACGACATGCGCCTGGGCAGCTGGTTTGACCCCTCCTGGAGGAAACGCATGCTCTTGACCCTGAAGAGCAACAAGTACAAGCCTGGGTTGGTTCACGTGATGCTGGCCCTCTCTCTGCAGATCTGCCTCACCAAGAACAGCACACTGGAGCCCGTCATGGCCATCTACGTCAACCCCTTTGGGGGAAGCCACTCGGAGAGCTGGTTCATGCCTATCAATGAGGGCAGCTTTCCAGACTGGGAAAGGACTAACGTAGACGCCTCTGCCCAGTGCCAAAACTGGACACTCACCTTGGGCAACAAGTGGAAGACCTTCTTTGAAACAGTTCACGTTTACTTGCGGAGCCGCATCAAGTCTCTAGATGACAGCTCCAATGAGACAATCTATTATGAACCCTTGGAGATGACAGATCCTTCCAAGAACCTGGGGTACATGAAAATCAATAGCTTGCAAGTCTTTGGCTACAGTTTACCCTTTGAACCGGATGCTATTCGTGACCTGATCCTTCAGCTGGACTATCCCTATACCCAAGGCTCACAGGACTCAGCCATGCTCCAGCTGTTGGAGATCAGGGACCGTGTGAACAGGTTGTCACCCCCTGGCAAAATCCGCCTTGACCTCTTCACTTGCTTGCTCCGCCACAGGCTCAAGCTGGCCAACAACGAGGTGGCCAGGATCCAGTCCTCCTTGAGGGCCTTCAATGCCAAGCTGCCCAACGCGGTAGAGCAGGAGACAGGCAAGCTGTGCAGCTAGCAGCTGGGGGCTGCTCAGACAGCACAGCAAGGAGGCTGGGAGAAAAGACTCCCTGGGGTGAGGAAGGGGAAATAACCACCCTAAAAAGCTAAATCAAGGCCTTACCTTAGTGCCAACCGCGTGCTTCCATGGTACACCCAGCGACTGGCCAAAGAGATGTAGGGCTCGAGCAGATGGAGGCCACCAGCAGGACTATGGAGCAGGGATGGCTCACACAGTGCATACTGACTCCAAGCACAGGGATGATGTTACCACAGCCACCTTGTCAGTAGCTGGGGGGACACGCTGATGGCCAAGGGGAATGTGGCTCAGCCAGAAGCAACTGCTCGTCCTGCTGGAGCAGATGCCCAACCAACCACAAGGTTCCTCCAGCAGCAGCTTCCTTGGTGACCCAACTTTTGTAGTCTTTTTAAGAGAGGTTTCTTCCAGGGACTTCACTTTCACATCTTCCACGATCCTTCCTGCTGTGCCCTTGCACATGGCACGGGGAGGGTGGACCACACCACAGGCTCCTGAGACCTGGCAGATCTTCCCTGAGGCCTCTCCACAAGAATCTTACACCCGCTGCGGTACCAAGGCTTTGTCACCCTCTGTGTGGGAAGGACCTGGTACCTGCCCCTTGGACACTGCCAGCACAGATACTGGCAGAAACCTCTGGGTTGCAATTCTTACAGGGAAAAAAGAAA
>VWZI01011770.1:24208-110683 GCA_013396835.1 Psilopogon haemacephalus | reverse complement strand
GGGGGTGGGGGGGGAAGTGTTATTTATGTATTTATTTATTTGTTTCATTTAGGAGGGTTTCTTTTAAACCTATTTATTTGGGGAGTGTCATTTGCTGTCAGTGGCTCCAGCCAAGAGACATCTTAGTATAATGTATCTGTTTAATATATTTTTTAAAAAATGCCTTTTTTTGAGCAAAAGAACAACCAGAACCAACTGAGATTAAAAAAAAAGAAAAAAAAAAAAAAAGAAAAGAAAAAAGAAAAGAACACTTACTGTCATCTGTGGGCCTGGGTTTTCCCTTGCTGTGTGGCAGAAGGAGAGGGCAAGGAGGCTTCTGTGCATGCCTGGCTCTCTCCTCACCATCCTGCTCTCTGGATTTTAGCCGAGCCTTCCAAGGAGCAGAGATGCCACCACACGGGCTGGCCATCTGTCTCCTGTCCATGTCTTCATTAACTCGGAAGGACAGGGCTCAGAGGTGGCCCATTAAGACCATCAGACATGCCTGGAGGCAGGGAGAGATCCTGCTTACACCTGGAGCTGGCAGCTCCTGCCTGCTCTCCCTGGCTCCTAGCAAAGAGCCTGGAGCAGATGATTCCCAAGGTGGTGGGAATGTGTCATGTCTAACCTCCTCCCGGTCCAATGTAAACATCTACCATGCCTCAGGCTGAGCACTACTGCAGTTGCCTTCTGTGGTACGTGTGACATGTCACCTCTTTGGTGACAACGGGACATGTCAAGCATGGCCCTCAGGAGCTCCACCTTTAGCTCTGGCATGGTCAAAGATGGGGAACAGCTGACCCTCAGGGCTGACCCTCAGCCACCCCTTGCAGCTGGTTACAATTGTATGGACAGTTCTGAGAGTCATCTGTGTGTCCTAGCCTCTATTGCTTGGTCTGTATATGTAAGTCGCTCCATATTTCTGGCATCTTCATTGACACCCTCAAGGCCTTCTTATTCATCACCCTCTTAGAAAGGACCCCAAATCGGGTGCATGCTGAACACCTCCCTCTGCTACACCCAGTGCAGGCATCAAGGGGTAGCAGGTTTCACCAAGGCTAGCATCTCCATCAGTCCCACTGCTGGAGACACCCCACAGACATAGAAACACAGGATTGTTTTGATTGGAAGAAGCCTCCAAGATCATGGGATCCAACCTTTAGCCTAAGACCACCGTGGCCAGTAAACCGTGTATCAAAGTGCCAAGTCCAAACGTTTCTTGAACACCTCCACCACTTCCCTGGGCAGCCTGTTCCAATGCCTGACCACTCTTTCAGTGAAGAAATCGTTCCTAATATCCAACCTAAACCTCCCCGGCACAATCTCAGGCCATTTCCTCTGGCTCTACCTGATAGCAGAGAGAAGAGACCGCATCTGCAGCAAGGCGAAGTGCAGAGCCGGGCGGTGGGGAGAAGCGAGGTGGCAGCTGAGGGCTCGGGGGAGCAGGGCTCCCCTCCCTCCCTCCTTCCTGCTGCCGCCGCCGCGGCCGCGCTCGGAGCCTGAGCGGAATACCAAGCAGGGCTGCTGCCCGCGCTGCTGCCCGGCTGCCGGCTGGAAGCGCTGACTACCAGCCAGCCAGAGCTCACTGCTTCGGCGGCTGCCCTCATTTCTTGGCTGGGGACAGGTTTTAGAGAGGAAGGAGCCAACCTTCTGAGCCGGAGCATCCCACCACAGCGGGCAGAGGGGATGGGCAGGACGCAGGGAAAAGGAGAGAGGAGGAGAAACCCAAGTGTATCGGTGTACAAAACTGAGCCCACTTCCTAATCCTCCCCAGCTGGCAAAATCGCAAAAGCAGAGCTAACCCGAACTCATCCATCCTGCTTCTGTCACCTGGCTGTTCCCTGCTTCTCCTCCATCCTGGGGTTGGACAGATGAAGAGATAAGCAGGAGGAAAATAACACCGGGAGAGATAAAGAGATAGGTGAGAGGAAAATAAAGTGGGGGTAGATAAACCGTGCTTGCTATTTATATTCCCTGTCTAATCTATCAATCCATCAGGCTGGCTATTGTGGTTAGAGCATCCCTCAATCTGTCACCTGGACTTCTTGACTCTGCACATCTGTCTTCCTTTGCCCACGTCTCCTCCCTTGCCTCCTAGTCCTAAAGAGAGAGGGAAAAAAACAGGCAATTAAATACACCAGGAGGAAGTGAGAAGTCAAAGCCATCATTGCAGCGCCTCAGGGGAAGGCAGCAGACATCTGCCTGAGGTTAAGGAGGTGATCTGCCTCCTTAAGGAGAGTTGAGGAAGGGATAGGCTGGAGGACTCCTGAGCAAGCAGGGCTGCTGGGAGGCTTCCCAGCAAGAAAGACCATTTTGGTTTGTGCTACACATCTTTCTGGGTAGTCACATCGCTTATTCTCCCCATCATAGAATTACAAAATAATTTCAGTTGGAAAAGACCTGTAAGAAAGATCATTGAGCCCAACCATCAAACACCATCATGTGGTTGGTCTCACCTCCATCTCCTGGCCTCAAGACGGCTTGGTGGTGATCTGTGATCAGCTACACCCACAATGAACAGCTGTCCAACCTATGCTCCTTTCCCTCTTCTGTCTTCTCATCCCTTTTCCATAGTACCAGCAAAGCCTCTAGCCCTGTGTGCTGTTAGGTAGAATCATATTATCATGGAATACACTGGCTTAGAAGGAACCTCTAGTCATCTAGTCCAGCCCCTCTGCAGTGAGCAGGGACATCTTCAACTAGATCAGGCTCCTCTGAGCTCCATCGAGTCTCATCTTGAATGTCTCCAGGGATGGGGCCTCCATAACTTCTCTGAGCGACCTGTTCCACCATCTTTATAGTATCACAGAATCACAGCATGTTAGTGGTTGGAAGGGACTTTGAAAGATCATCCAGTCCAACCCTCCTGCCAGAGCAGGATCAGCTGGATTAGGTCACACAGAAACACATCCAGGCAGGTTTTGAATGTCTCCAGAGAAGGAGATTCCATAACCTCTCTGGGCAGCCTGTTCCAGAGCTCTGTAACCCTCACAGTGAGAAAGTTTTTCTTTATGTTCACGTGGTACCTCCCATTGCCCCTTGTCCTGTCATTGAACATCAGTGAGCAGATCCTGGTTCCACCCTCCTGACATTCTTCCTTCCCATCTTTATAAACATGAATGAGGTCACCCCTCAGTCTCTTCTCCAACCTAAAGAGACTCAGCTCACTCAGCCCTTCCTCATAAGGGAGATCTTCCATTCCACCATCTTTGTGGCTCTGAACTAGACTCTTTCAAGCAATTCCCTGAGGTTCTCCTTAAACTGAGGGGCCTGGAACTGGACACAATACTCTGCCCTGCCTCACCAGGGCAGAGTAGAGGGAAAGAAGAACCTTTCTTGACCTGCTCACCACACCCCTTCTAATACACCACAGAATAGCATTGGCCTTCCTGGCCACAAAGGTATATTTCTAACTCATGGGCATCCTTCTGTTCACCAGGTCCCCCAAGTTCCTCCCCTCTGTGCTGCTCTCCAACAGGTCAGTCCTCAACTCATACTGGTCCATAGGGTTGCTCTTCAAGACTCTACACCTGCACCTGTTGAACTTCATCAAGCCTTTCCAGTCTAAATCTAGCCTGCTCTCACTTCAAACCACTGCCTTTTGCCTCTTCAAACTGTGTCTTGTAAACAGTCCATAGATTCATAGAACAGTTTGGTTGGAAGGAACCTTAAAGAGCATCTAGCTCCAACTCCCCCTGCCCTGAGCAGGGACACCTTTCACAGACCAGCTTGCTCAAGGCCTTATCCAACCTGGCCTTGAACACCTCCAAGAAGGGGGCTTTCACAACCTCCCTGGGCAACTTGTTCAGTGTCTCACGACCCTCACTGTAAAGAATTTCTTCCTAATGTCCTCCTATTTAAATGTCTTTCTCCCCAGCTTTCTTGTAGGCCCCCTTCAGATACTGGGAGGCTGCTATAAGGTCACTCCAGAGCCTTCTCTTCTTCAAGATGAAGAGCCCAAAATCAGCCTGTCTTTGTAGAAGAGGTGCTCCATCCTGCTGATTATTTTTGTGGTCTTCTTCTGGACCCTCTCCATCAGGTCTATGTCATTTTTGTATTCAGGGCTCCAGAGCTGGACACAGTATTCGAGGTAAACTATTAACCGGAGCAGAGTGAAGGTAGTGCCTTCAGTCTCATGGACAAAAGCATTTTTGTATCAGGCTGGATGGAAAAAAGCTGTGGGGCTAAGCCTGCATCCCTGCTCCAACCTGCCTCATCTTCCCCACTCCTAGCTCCCAGCTGACACTGTATCAACCTGGAAGAAGAGCAAGGGATGCCAAGGGGAAGCAGGGAGGGAGAAGAGGCTCCAGATAACACACTTTGCTGGCAGATTCTATTTTTTTACATGCAAGCAGCACACACGTACAGATACCACTTGAAATTCATCCCCTCGGCCCTCCTGGTTGAGGCTGCAGGACATGGAAATCAGACATTTCACTTGGCAGGAGGCTTCACGCCCAGCATTTTGCTCAGGGCTCCTCCAGCTTCCTTAGCCACGCAGAACCAGGAGGCAGCTGCCAGCAGAGCAGGTTTGCTGCTTAATAGTGTTTCTGGAGGAGGCAGGGGATGGCAAGCTGCTTGCAGACCTCCTAGCCCTAAGAGGAGGCTGCTCCAGCAGCAGAGATGCTCCTGGGCACACGTGGGTTCCCATTTACTCTCCCAATGAACAAGGTAGACTGTGGGATGTGATCCCTGGGAAACCAGAATTCCAGCACGGGTAGTGCTGTGGCCTGCAGCTGTTCTGCCAACACAAGAACATGGAGACTTTTGATCATCCTCTTCTCACTTTAGGCTCATGAGTGAGTGGGTGTTGGCCACAGCCCCCCCTTGCTTCCCTTGTCTCTCCAAAGCCCAGCAACATCTGTGTAGCCACGAGGCAGGCTGAACCCTCCTCGGCTATTTTTCAGTTTGGTCCTTCCCCCCCGCCCCTTTTCCTGACAAGCTCAGAAGTACAATCAAGGTGGCAAATTAGCACCAGAGCCTCTTTAATTGGCAGGAAGGAGTCTTCTCCTGCTGTTTGGGTTGTCATCAGCTGCTTCAGCACATTTCCAGTTTCTCTCTGTTTTGGTCTATTTTTTTCCCTTGGCTGATGGTGGGCTGGGTTTTTCCTCTCTGCTGTCTCTTTCAAAGCCATTGAGGGCTCTCATGCTCCCCTGCCGTGATCCCTGCAGTTCCCTCTCCAGAGAGGCTTTACATGGCCTGCTGTAAATGGCCACTTCTTAGGGAGGATGAGGGGACAATTAACAAGCTCTTGAAGCAGTGAAAACTTCGGCATCTTACTCTCTCCTCCTCAGCCTTCTGCTACCACCTCTGAAGATGGCAGGAGAAGCTGAAAGGGACAGGTATGTGGAGACTACTGCCAGCCCAGGCACATGGGAAAGGTCCCAACCACTTTCCTGTCAGTGAGAACTTGGGATGACTCCTCACCAACTCTTCTATATGCAAAATGGAGAAGCATAACTTCACCTATCCCTTAACATCCACTCAAAACCCCCTGCACCAGTTCTTCACCTCCTTGAGTGTCCACCCCCCTCCTCAAGCTACTCCCAGCTCTGAAGGAGAACCTGAAAAAGAAGCCTCTTTAGACACCATCAAACACCATGTCTTCATAGCACCCCATCCTACAAGCAGACACCATCAAACACCATGTCTTCATAGCACCCCATCCTACAAGCAGAGTAACTCACAAGAGAACGGGAACACAGATACAAGATACTTCATCCTTCCTGATCTCAGGGTTGGGAGTTGCTGCTGCTGACCGTGAAACCCTTGTCTATTAAATATGGGTGCCCTGCTCCATGGTGCCACCACAGCTGGTGTAAATCAGCAGGGCCAAGGGCATTGCTGATTCACAGTCAGGAGCTCAGCTGGAGAACTTACCTCATCAAGCTAGACCTCAAGCAACTCTGGGAGAGTGCTCCCAGGAGACTTCTTAGCTCTGCTCCTGTACTGGAGATTGAGGTGGTCAGTGAGTGTTGGAGAGATTCCCCCTTAGGTGCAGAGCTCCAAGAAAAGAAAACCCAGACAAAGTTGTGAGACAGCCTTTTTGCTCCTGCATGCCAGGAGCAGAGCCTGGCTGGACAAAAAGATGGGAAGGAGACAGATCAGTCAAATTACCTTTAAAAGCACTGTCTCAGGCCACAGGAAGCCTTCGCTTCACATGAGGATCCACAAACCCTCCCAGCTCCAAAAGCAGCAGTGGTTATGACATCATTGCCACCTTCCAGCTTTTACTTTAGTATGATGCCACATGATGGTTTCTCTCCCACTCCTTACCCCTGGCATTATCAATTCACTCAGGCAGATGGGAATCGAAGGAGAAAAGGGTCTTGGGGACCTATTTCTCTACCTTCATCACTAGGCAAGGCCACGCCACCAAGGATTTATCTCCCACATTGTTTTTCCAAGCTAGTTTCTATGGTTGTTACACCAACATAACAATAAAAAAAAAAGGACATATAAACCACCCCAAATAGTGTCCGGGATGTGAAACACCATAACTCCCAGGAGGCTTCTGGGAGAAAAGTGATATTCAGATCACACCTGCACCATCCCAGCCATCTCCTCACCAGCTGTAAATCAGGGGGCCCTCCTAAAGCCTATGAAACCCAGTCAAAAAGACTTTTCCTTCTCTCCTGAGCCTCGGCAGTGGTGTTGGGAGCAGTGCTCTCAGAAAGCCTCCTAGGGGAACAGTCAGTGATTACTCAAATTAGTTTCTAATAGCTTTTATCTCCTAATTTCTACTTTGTCAAGTACTAAATTCCATTAATAATCAAGAGACCATGTGGAAAAACATTTCACATTCCAGCTGCCAAGAGCTCCCATCCTGTCACACACAAGCAAAGTTAAGGGAGAATGGAAGGGAAAAAAAAAATCTTAAATCCAGCTCTTTGGCTGAACCATCACCTGCGCTTGCTGATCAACAGGAAGGTGGGACAAATCTATGCAGGAGGCTGTAGATGCTGCATCTCCTATCTTTCTCCTCTCCAACCCTGCTCTTGGCTCTGTTTTAGAAGGGACCAAAGGCTGGTGGCCAAGGTCTATGGCACCCTTGGTCCTGCCTGTCACTGGGGCCTCCTGTCTGAATGAAGGCAGGATGCTGCCTACCATGAGATGAGCACAAGTGACAGATCAGCCTTGGGCTGAGGTTGGGTTGGACCATTTCTACTGTAGAGTTGGTGCCTTCCATTCTCCAACAGCTTTGTCAATACTTCAGCCCTTTGTATCCGACTGCTTCAGCCTCTCTGTTTTAGTCCTTATCTTGGAATCATAGAATGGCTTGAGCTGGAAGGGACCTTAAAGATCATCTAGTTCCAACTCTCCTGCAATGGGCAAAGCCACCTCCCACTAGATGAGGCTCAAAGCCTCATCCAGACTGGTCTTAAACACTTCCAGGGATGAGCTGTCCTCAACTTATCTGGGCAACCTGTTCCAGTGTCTCACCACTCTTGCAGCAAAGAGCTTCCTCCTAATGTCCAATACAAATCTACCCTGCTCTAGTTTAAAGCCATTGTTCCTTGTCCTATCACTACAAACCTTTGTAAAAAGTCCCTTCCTAGCCATCCTGTAGGCCCCTTTCAGGTACTGGGAGGCTTTTCTTCTCCACACTGAACAACTCCAACTCTGTTTAGCCTGTCTTTATGGCAGAGTTGCTGCAGCTCCCTGATCATCTTTGTGGGCTCTTCTTGATCCTCTCCAACAGTTCCATGTCCTTCTTGTGTTGGGTGGTCCAGAGCTGGACACAATACTCCAGGTGGGGTCTTATCAGAGCAGAGCAGAGGGGAACATTACCTCTCCTGGCCTCACAGAGTCAGCCTCAGCCCTTTGGCTGCAGCTTTGCCTGCAGCTTTGCCTGCAGCTTTGCCTGCTCTGCTGGGATCCCCACCCTCACTGTGCCTTCACTTGCATCAGCTGCTGCCCCTTTCTGCACCATCACCCTCCTCTTAATCACCTGTTTGAGCAGTTTAACAGGTTCCTTATAAAAATATTGTATTTCTAAAGCCCCCCTATTATGGGATAACTCCCTTGGCATTCCCGGAGGGATGCACTCAACCGCTGCATGGCATTGCCTGTGGCTTTCCTGCTGTGCCTGGGCTGCTTCCCCAGCAGCGGCATCCTGGGGAGAGGAGAGAAATAAAACCCAGCATCCAACCCAGAGGTTGTTGCCTGAGCAACGGTGGAGGTGGGCGCAGGGATCCAGGCAGTGCAGCCAGAGGTGAGCTTCAGACACAACTGCCGGAGGGCTTGGAGCACCCTCTGGGAATAAAGCGGGAGCGAGAAAGGAATGGGGATGTTGCAGCTTGGATCGATTGCTGTGGTACCTGCTGGGAGCTGGCAGGAGGATGGGGGAGGCGTGGGCAGGCAGAGCAGGTTCAGCAGTTGCAGTATTCTGCAGCCCAGCTGGGCTGCTGTGAGGTGGGCACATTTCCAGCACCAAGGTGGATGTGGGGCAACTTCACTTAAAGAATGCTGTTGTCCAACATGCCCTGACTAATATTGCCACACATCCTTTCCCTTCCTCTCTTGTGAGCCTAAGGAAAGGGACCGAGACCTTTTTCTTTGCAGTTTAACCATTACCCCAAGGCAAGATTGTGCTCCAATAGCCCTACAGCAAAGCCAGTATCCCCAAGGAACCATTAGGTTCTCATCCCTATGTGAATGGGAGTCTATCAGTCTGTCCAAGGCTAGCTAGACACAGGTAAACCTTATCCTGGGCTCCTGCAGCTGGAACCAGCCATGGTTAAGCTGTTGGCCTCATGGAGATGATCAAGTACTGTGTCATGACCACCAGCTTGGGGCCAGACCATTGCTGGACAGGATCCCCACCTGGACACCATCCTGTGCAACCTGCTTTAGGTGAACCTACTCTGGCAGGGGTGTTGGACTAGATGATCTCCAGAGGTCACTTCCAACCCCTATCCTTCTGTGATTCTGTGATCCAGTCTTCATTACGACATCAGGCCCTTAGTGACTGCGCGTGGGGCATCACCACCACCACCACACACTTTTTATTCCACCCCTTCTCCTGCTTTCAGTGAGGCCCCAAGCCTGGTTATGGATTTGTTTGCATATTGCTGTTGGCTCCAACATTGTTAAAAAGCTGCTGTGATGTTGGCTCAGGAGCCGCGGGCTCCAGGCACTCACAACTCATAAATTGACAGCTGTGCTGTGCACAAATCCATACGTGCAGTTAATAGACATGGCTCCTGCTGGAGGCTGGGCACTGTGGCAATCCCCACTCCAAGGGAGGTGACAATCAGGTGCTCCCTTCTGGAGCAAACCCCTACACAGGCTTTCTGCAGCCCTCATTTCTCCCTGAGCCTCAGGACTTGCTACACCATCCAAATTATCTCCTAATCATAGGAAGATGGGATGTTGGGATAGGATCCAGTGCCAGGGAGATGCTGGGATGGGACCTGGTGCCATGGGTTCTTTCCACAGATTTGCTACTAACCCGGAGAGATTTGGTTGCTGGAGGGGGAAGTAAGTAAGGTCACAAAGCAAACTATATCCAGAGACACGAGTACATAAAAGTACAGTCTGCTTCCCATCTAATTGGTAATAAATGTAAATGTTTAGTTACGCCTGGCTTGGGAGCCATGAAGAACACATCTGGCTGGCTGGTTCTCCTGCCTGCCATCTGTGGCTGAGAGGAAAGGTGAGAGGTGTGTGTGGGTGTGTGTGTGCATTGAAAGCAACAGCAAGAGAATGGGGAGCAGAGGCAGAAATAGAGAAGGAAAACGAAGATTGGTGCTAGAGGGCAATGTCTGGCCAGAGCTTCCCCCACCCCTATCTCCTAACCTTTCTCAGTCCTTTGCTCCCTCCCAGGTAACGCTTGTGTTCAACTCAGCATTCCTCCATGCACTGCTCAGGGAAACAAAGCCCCTGGAAGTCTCTTCCTGGCCACTAATTACCACTAATCAAAAGCTCTGATCCAACCTAGAGCAGTGTCTATATATTCCTCCAACACAAAAAGCTTATGGCTGAAATGGCAGGGCCATGGCCATCAAGGAACAGGATGGATTCTGTTTCTCCTTCTGCTCCTGTCCCAGAACCATCCTCAGGTCAATAACACCCAACCTGCAGCATCATCCCCACCAGTTAAAGACCCGAAGGAAACCACTGACCCAAGGAAGCAACTCAGATTCCCAGGACTGGGAAAGCTGGGAGAACAAAAAAGCTAATGCACAGAAAAAATCAGGCTTGGAGTAGAACTTAGCATAGAGAGGGGTGTAGGCTCCCCCTCCCTACTCTGCCTCACAGGACCTACAGTTTCCTGCCCTCACTCAGCAGAATTTCCAGCCCCACAGCAACACCACCATCACTGTCCTCACTGGACCCACACCTGGCCCAGCCCATTTGGGGCCCTGGGAAGCCAGCAGCCTTCCTCCTCCTCCTCCTCTGCCCACCTGGTTCACTCTTATTCTGACAGCACCGCCTCTTACTTTGAAGCAGTTTTTTCTTGGAGAACAAGCTTCTTTTTCTAGACCGTCCCCAAAGAGCCTGTGAGTACTTCACTCTGCTCCCTCCTCCTGCCTTGATCAAGGCTGAAGGCTGAAATCCAAGTGCATTGATCAAAGCAGCTTCTTCAGGCGAGATTTACTGGCGAGGAAAAGAAACAGTTGTTGAGGAGCTGGTCCAAGGGGCTGGCGGTTTCTCGCTGGGAACAAGATGGTAGCTGCGGGTAGGAGATGCGAAGGACTTGACGGCACCCAGGGCAGCAAAGCAAACGGATTTTCAGTGACCAGTGGGGTTGTGGAATGCCACAGGCAAGAGGGATGCTGCCTGCTCCTGAAACATTTGGGATCAGCAGCAGCCAGGTGTCCTACTTCTGAAGTCTCCTAGGGAAAGATGCAGCTTTACATACGACTGGGAGAGAGATCAATGATGCCTGGGCACAGCGTACTGTGTCCATGGTCTCTTGCCTCAAGACAAAGGCTTCCCATTTCTAGAGGGAAGCTTTAAACCAGCCCAGGCTCCACAAAACCCCTTGAAGAGCCGCAAGCTGGCAAGCCCTGACAGCAGGCCCCTGGCTCAGTGCTGAGCAATGGGGCTGGGTGCCAGCTACTCACGCCAAGGCAAAAGCAGAAAGACCAGGCAGCCAGACGGCATCCTCCCACAAAAGCCACCAACAGGACTCAGAGCAACTCACCCACAACTGAGGGCTAAAGATGGGCCTGATGGCAGCCCCAGTGGGGACACACACCGCTGCCCAGGCTGGGAGGGGCAGTAGGAGTAGAGGCAAGCCATCCACACGGATATGCTGGCCAGACACAGGTGCTGTTGCTGGTGTTTCTCAAGAGCATCCAGAGCCTGGCTAGCTTCATGTCTAAGTGTGAGCCATGCCCTCATACCCAGCTTGTGACTGCCCAGCACAGGTTCCTTGAGAAAGGGAGCAAGAAAAGTGGTGATGGTGGGGAAGGGATGGTGGCAGGAGGAGAAAACTTTTATGTGGGTGGCAGACAAAGGACAGGGTTGTTGCTGTTGGGAGGACAACCACACAACCTAAAGGCAGCCTCTCAGGATCATTTAGGTTGGAAAAGACCTTGAATATGCATTCATATTGTTTAATGCAGTGCTGTCAGGGACACCACTAAACCATGCCCCTCAGCACCACACCTACGTGGTTTTTAGATCTCTCCAGGGATGGGGACTCCACCACTGCCCTAGGCAGCCTGTTCCAGGGTTTGACAAACCTTTCAGAGAAAAAAAAAAAATCCAAATATCCAACCTAACCCACTCCTGGTGCAACCTGAGGCCATTTCCTCTCATCCTTTCATTTGTTCCTTGGGAGAAGAGACCAACCCACACCTGGCTCCAACCTGCTTTCAGGGAGTTGCAGTGTATGAGAAGGTCTCCCTTCAGCCTCCTTTTCTCCAGGCTGAGCAACTCCAGCTCCCTCAGCTGCTTCTCACCAGATCTGTTCTCCAGACCCTTCACTGGTTTTGTTGCCCTCCTCTGGATCCACTCCAGCACCTCAATGTTTTGTAGTGAGGGGCCCAAACCTGAACCCAGTATTCGAGGTGAGCCTCATCAGTGCTGAGTACAGGGGGATAATCCCTACCCTGGTCCTGCTGGCCACACCTCTAGCCAATCTGAGACCTGCTCAGTCCCAGGCATCTCCTACATCCCTGTTTATGAGACAGAGGTGGTGAAAATCCTTGCCCCATGCCAAGCCCCTTCTCTACCCTGAAATGGGCTTGGACAAAGCCAGCTTGCTGCTGCATGAACTGTGATATGCTTTATGCCCAGGCCCCTGCTGCCCACCTTGCACCACTAGCACAGCTCCCAAAACACCCTGGGCAAGCTAACATGCCTTGCAGAGTTCTTTAAGCTGAGCTTAAAGACTAACTCAGCCAAGCCCAGCTGCAGCCCCCCAGCAGGACATATTGCCTTTGAATGAATTGTGTGGGCATGGCACCTCAAGACATGGTTTAATGGCTGTGGTGGTGTTAGGTTGAGAGTTGGACTTGATGGCCGTAGAGGTCTTGTCCAACTGAAAGAGTTCTGTGATTCTATGAAATACTGAGGTTGTCCCCATATATTAGTTTAAGCTACCCACCCTGAGCTCAAAAGCTCAATAAATACTTAATTTGATTTGGAAGTAAAAAATAAACTTTAACAATAAATAGAAGGTATTTCAGGTAAGGGGAATTACAGAGGATGGGGGGAAAAGGGACCAACATACAAGATACAGGTATAAGGTAAGGCGAATTACAGAGGATGGGGGAAGGGAAAACAAAGTACAAAATTAAAAAAAAAACCACAAAACAAAACAACCCATAAATGGGAGTGGATGGAAGTTAAATCCAAGTGGTGAAGTTGGAAATTGGTGGTAGATGCAGATGGATGCAGGATGATGGTGAGATGCAGTGAGTTAGAGTTCAGTTCCAAATCTGACCGCTCTCCCCACGTGTTTGTTGGAGAGCACATGGTGAAATAGCAGCAGCAGGAAAGCATGATGTTGAGCTGGTGAGGAGGCAGGGACCAAGAGAGAGAAACAGGAAGTTCATCCCCCCCTTTATACGGTGTCTCAGCAGAAAGTGGGAGGGAGCTAAACATGACACCAGGGGGCAGGTCAGAACACCCCCAGGGTGGAGTTAGGATCCAGTTCAGGTAAGCCCCGCCAGGAGGGCTTAACACTTTACACCCCACCAGCAGTTACACCAGCTCCCGGTCCCCAGGGTACACTCACCTTGGTTACCCCTGCCAAGCCAGCTGTGGTCCCACTACCTTATTCCCTGGTGGAAACAATCTCCACCAGTTCTGGCTGCCAGAGGCAGTTGAGTCAAGATGTTCAAGGTTGAGCCATCAGCGGTGCAACTCCTCAGCTACCTCCAGGAGATTTACGCCGGCCATGAGATGCATCCATCCATGGAAAGGGTCACATACAGCTGATGCAAGAGAAAAGGCCAGCAATGACATTTGCACACTGCTCCTGGCAGCCTCCAAGCAGCCGCAGCAGCTGCCTTTGAGCGCTTTTTATCTAATTCAATGAAAATGAGATGTTCAAGTGAATGAAGATAATTTAATAATGAATAGCTCCAACTTATCGGAGAAGCTCTCCAGTCCTGCCTGACAGTCACTGCCTCTAAGTGCAGTTTAATAAGGGAATCACCATCACTCAGCCCTGCGGGAGGAAATCAACACTCTGCTACCCAGGGAAAAGGCACTGCACCTTCCTGAAAGCTGAAGTGATTTCTCAACCAGCTTAAACTCTTCAACACGGGAAAGGAAAAAAGAATGGAAGAAAAACAAAATACAAAGCAAACCAAAAAGCAACCAGCAAAGCAGTCTGTCTTCAGAGGCAAAACAGTAATTAAAATTAAAAGCCAGCTTGAAGAAGGCTGCAAGTCATCAGAAGGGCACAGCCAAAGCTGCAAGTGAAAGTGATGCTGGCTGAGCCTGGAGCTGGGACACAGAGGGGGTCCCAAGTCTGCAGTGAACCAGGAGGACATCTCAGCAAGATGCTGGAAGGCATCACAGTGCTGTGTGCTGCCAGCCAGGACTGGGATGGCTCTGCTGCATCCCCCTGTCCCCAGCTGGGGGACGTGCTGCCCAGGGACAGAGAGAGCTCCCTCCTTTGGACACTGACAACCATCTGAACACGAGCCAGCAGTGTGCTCAGGTGACTAAGGAGGCCAAAAGCATCCTGGCTTGTATCAGTGAAAGTGTGGAGAGCAGGAGTAGGTAAACAATCACGTCCCTGTGCTCAGCACTGGTGAGGCCACACCTTAAGTACTGGGTTTGGTTTTGGGCCTCTCATTACAAGAAAGATATTGAGGTGCTGAAGCAGGTCCAGAGAAGGCCAATGAAGCTGGTGAGAGGTCTAGAGAACAAGTCTTGTAAGGGACCTTGTGTCCCAGCTGAGGGCCATGGGGTTGCTTAGTTTGGAGAAGAGGAGGCTGAGGGGAGACCTCGTTGTTCTCTACAACTCCCTGAAAGGAGTATTGGAGTGAGGCAGGGGTCAGTCTCTTCTCTCTAGTGCCAGGTGATAGAATGAGAGGAAATGGCCTGAAATTGTGGCACGGGGAGGTTTAGGTTGCACATTAGGAAAAATGTCTTGACTGAGTGGAGTGGTCAGGCATTGGAACAGGCTGGCCAGAGATATGGTGGAATCACCATCACTGGAAGAGTTCAAGAAACGTGGACACGGCACTCTGGGACATGGTTTAAGGTCCATGGTGGTGTTGACACTTGGACTTTATGATCATAGAGGTCTTTTCCAGCTGACACAATTCTGTGAGTTTATGATTCTACTATTTTTCATCCACCCTGATCACCCCTGTGGTGGCTCTGCCACGCCCTGGGGGGGGGATACTCACCAGTCTTTGATGCTGCAGAGGAGAACTGCTGAATTATTTCCATCCAGCAAGAATGAAAACACACCCACAACAGATCTTCATCAGGGACTGATGGAGCTGGGAAGCACCACTGCAGTCCTAGCTGGGGACTATGTACAGCCCCCATTGTTTCCCACACCAATATCCACAGCCCCACCAGCAAGTTGTTTCATCAAGGCTGAGCATGGATCAGGACAGAGATGGGCAGCATCCTGCCTGGCACTGCCCACTCCCATGCAGGCAGAGGGAAATGTCCTGTCAAAGGAGGTGCCTGGCTCTGTGGATTCCTGCTGACACCCTCCAGCACTGCTTCCTTAATTATTAATTGCACTCCCAGTAGCAATTGTTGCTTGTGCCGATGGAGCTGGACTACACATCACAAGGGATTAGCAGAACTCTCCGCTGGTGTTCGGTTGGTACCTGCTTAACACTCTGCTCACGTCTTCCTTGGGTCGCAGCAGACAGAAGGAGGAACCTACTCCCAACTCTTCTGCTTGTGGAGAAACCTGAATATCTAACCCGTGTGTGGTGACCATAGGCAGTGATGGCGCTGACAACTATGGGCCAGCAACTTTTTCACTATGAGGGTGACAAACACTGGGACAGGCTTCCCAGAAAGGTTGTGGAGCCTCCTTCTCTGGTGACATTTAAAACCCACCTGGATGTGTTCCTGTGTGACCTATGCTAGGTGATCTTGCTCTGGCAGGGGGGGTTGGCATGGATGATCCAAACCCTAACATTCTGCGATTCTATGATTCTTTGATGCTGGTAATGCCCCCTTTTGCATTAGCCTCTGTGTCACCTCAGATGGCCACCTCTTAGAGGCAGCGAGGTCTCAGACAGGTCTCCTGGGCAAGCAAAGCCAGAGCAGAAGCTGCAGTGGGAGCTGCAGTGGAGTAGATAGCCCAAAGATTTGTCCTGAGCAGAACTATCTCAGGGCCAAGCTTCTGCTTTGCCACAGCTCAGGTGCTTGACCAAATTAATTTTGATCATAACCAAAGTGACTGGTCAGTGGAACCCAAATGGGCTTTTCCTAAGTCACTGAGACCATTTCATAGAGAGAGCAATTTTGGGAGGTTATTTTCCACTTCATTGCTCGCCCTGTTACTGCAAATGAATCTATTCCTCGGTCGGCACGATGGAAAATACAGCTGTAAATGCTTTCTGCTTCATTTGGGTAAAGAGCTCCAGATAGGACTAAATATAAAGAGAATTTAAATGCCCTACTTCATTAAAAAAGTTGTTTCCCATTCTCTTTCTTCCTGAAAATATGGGGCTGCTAGCAGAGAGAGCAAAAGAAGGATTAAATTTACATCAGTGCCTTGCTAACCCAGCTGATCACTCCCCACCCATGACTGATGGCAGACGTTGCCAGCAGCTTGCTCTCTGGAGGTTCAGAGTGGTTAGAAGCTGAAGGCAAAGGATGGAATGGCCAACACCAGAGCCTGGGGACACAGCATGTTCATCTGTCTACCTCCGCATCATAGAATCATAGAATGGTTTGGGTTGGAAAGGACCTTCAAGATCAGCCAGTTACAACTCCCCTGCCATGGGCAGGGACACCTTCCACTAGCCCAGGTTGCTCAAGGCCCTGTCCAACTTGGCCTTGAACACCTCTAGGGAGGGGGCACCAACAACTCCCCTGGGCAACCTGTTCCAGTGTGTCCAAGAATTTCTTCCTAATGTCCAGCCTAAATCTCCCCTCTTTCAGCTTAAAGCCATTGCCCTTCTTGTCCTGTCACCACAAGCCCTCGTAAAAAGTCCCTCCCCAGCTTTCTTGCACACCCCCATAAGTTATGTGATTCGTATCTGTATGTATGTATGGATTATGTATCACCATATGTAATCATCTTTAGACAGTGACTCAGCCTTGGAGGCAGCAGAACACATTAGCAAAAACATGAAGCCCCCAAACCTAACTCTTTCAGCTGAGCTGGGGTCCACCTAGAGGTTCCTAGGGACATGTGTCACTATTTCCACCTGACCTTGACAATGAGGTTAGAGATCCTTACCTGCTACACCTGCGTAGTGAGGACATGGAAGGTAGTCTGACTGCTCTCTAAATGATCTCGGTATCCATCCAAGAGATCTGGAGAGACTCCTACCAGCTAATGGGTATGCAGCACTTCATACTGATGCCTGCAGTGAAACACTACTTCATCCCAGATCCATAAGGAACTCTTTTGGCTTCTTGTCACTCCTGAGGAATGACTTTCAAGGAGGGCAATAACCCCCCCGCCACCCCAGTCAGTGTCTCATTTCCCTATCCACTTTTCTGCACTGAGACAATGATCCTTATTGACATCATGAGATCATGTTCATGCCTTGATATCATCTCCAAGACAGCACAGGAGCAAGAACCAGCTCTGGTGAACACTGGTCTAAACAAGCTCAACATGGCTTCTTGGAGAAGACTAAATCCACATTTCTGAAAGGAGGAGTACAGCCAGGTTGGGTTGTTATGTCCTGCTGGAGCTCACTCTTAACATTGAAGATTCCCAACTTCCTCTTCATAGCATGGATTGCTACCACACAGCAGCCTCCCCTCCAAGAGTGTTCAGGAGAGGTGGGATTCCTCTCCAAGCTACCCACCAACCCTAGGAGACTCCCTGGTATCTCACTGAGGCCAAACCAGGATGCCTTCTGATGAACTTGGGCTGGCAACCAAAGTCCCCCAGAGCTATCCCATTTCATACAACATCTGAGTGGATTTCTTGCCTAGAAGTAAAGGACCATTGCAGTCTAGGGAGGCACCTCAACAAGTCTTTGGAGCTTTTAGCCTCACAAATCCTGTTGGACCAGGATGTCAGGTTGTGCTCTGCTCTCACTTGATACCAGCAAAGTGAGGGGAAGCTTTCATCTCTGCCAAATCCAGTTATAACCCAGGAAGCAATAACTTCTAGGCGCACAGGGCTTACAGATAAAGAGATCTTCTCAGAAGGGCTTGTGGCAGAGTGGGGTGGGATGAGCAATAGGCAGTAGGCTTACATCTGACTCGTAAAACATCCACTCACTGCAATTTTGCTGAACTTTAAAATGCCAAACTTTTCCCTTCTCCAAAGAGTCAAGTGGAACTGATAGGAGTGAGCTCCACAGCACATGAGCTTCACAGAAACACCCGAAGTTAGTCCAGCCTTACACTGGAGTGGAGGAGCCAGGAGCAAAGTGACAGCCATGGTTCTGTCCCTCAGCTTCAGTGCAGGGGTTTGGCCAGCCAGCTGTTTCTGCTAGATGAGGCAAACCAGAGGGACCCAGAGCCAACAATACCATGGATGGGAAAAGTAAGCCACAACAGCCTCATTTCAAAGGCTTCTCTTCTCTTTCTTCTCTGAGCATGAAGCTTCCATTGTTCAGTTTGCCAGAAGAACTTGAAGTGCTTTATGAAGTGTTAAATAGCACCATCTCTGTCTCCAAGACATGGACACCACCCAGAAGTGCAAGGGAGGGACAGAGAACCTCCCACCCATCATCCAGCACCAGACAAAGGCACCAATTCACATGTGGCCAGGAGTGTTCTCCACCAGGGAGCAGGTGCCAGAAAGGTGTCTCAGGTCCCACCTCCAAACAGCCCTATGCCTTCTCCCATTCTTTCAGACTATTCTAATGGAGAAGGTGGAGGAGATCTGAGTTTGCCTGATAAGAGTATTCATAGATTTACAGATTCATAGAATGGTTTGAGTTGGAAGGAACCTTAAAGATCATCTAGCTCCAACTCCCCCACTACGGGCAGGGGTACCTACTAGACCAGGTTGCTTGGCCCTGAACAGCTCCAGGCTGGGGGCTTCCATGATGTCCCTGGACAACTTGTTCCAGTGTCTCACCAGCCTCAGTGTAAAGAATTTCTTCCTAAAATCCTAAATTTGCCTTCCTCAATGACTAGTATAAGAGCAAAGAGCAGTGACAAAACTCTGGGGAGCTGGTGTGGGTCTCCCACGCCCAGCACATTACCCAGCAGAGCTCACACCACCCACTGTGCCCCAGCCCCTGCTTTGCATCTACTACCACTTTAATAGCTGGTGTGAAGAGTTACCACCCAAACTGTGTATGAGGGAGAGCGTGGTGTAATTATTACCCTGATGGCATTTCAGGACTGTCGGCAGCAGCTGGGAGTGAAACTTGCACTGAGCGAGTTTAATAAGCGTGACATCTAATGTGCTGTTGGCACAGAAGGGCAGGGTGGCTTTGGGGAGGATTAGGGTGGCTTTGCAGCTTTGCGTAGCTTTACATGGGATATTCCACATGCAACAGATAAAGCAGGATGAGCCCACCACGGCTGAACACCCAGAGAGTAGCAGCAGCCTGTCAGGCTACTTCCCATCTTGGGTTCAGTAGGAGATTTTAAAGCTTACCTGGCACGGGCAGGCTGGGCGCTGCTGGATCTGTGCTCTGGGTGCTTCCAACAAGGCCTCGGTGATGGTGGCAACCAGCAGGGTCACCACCCCAGTGGTCACTGCCAGTTACTAAGGTGGCTAGCTGAGACCTGAGGAAGGCATGGCATTAGTGCATCGTTCTCCACGAGACCTGGGTAAAGCCCCATGAGAAGCAGATCCAACTTCCTTGGCAACATTTCCTCCACCCTTGCCCACGTCCTAGATGGAAGCAAGTTCCAGAGGGACCTGTGACTGGGTTAACCGGGCACAGGGGAGCCCAGCTCTACGTGCATCAGCTCTGCAAGGCACGGTCAGTCCATATTCCCACTGGTCCTGATGCCTCCCCCAGTTCAGGAGCCTTCTCTGGCTCTGACTGATTCATTTGCACCCCAGAAGCAACGAGGCACTTCAAGGCTTGTTCTTCCCTCCAGGGTGAATTGTGCCCAAGGGAGCTGTGGGTAAGGAGTCTCCAGGGACCGTCAGCTAGTCCTGCTGCCTAATGTACCCACGGGCACATAAATCAAAGCAAGGGAAAGATGGGAAACTGCACAACAGCTCAAGGGATGTACTGCATATGTCTAACCCTTGAAACTCCCTGCTACAAGGCACCAGGAATCTTAAGTGGGTGGACATTTTTCAGGTTTAGAGACCTTCCTAAGCCTGACAGATATCCAATATGATTCTTTATGAAGGACTAAGTGGCCACCAGGTTGAGAGAGGTGATTCTTCCACTCTGCTCTGCTGAGACCTCACCTGGATTACTGTGTCCAGCTGTAGGCCTCCCAACACCAGAGAGACAGACTTTCCAGGAGCGGGTCCAGAGAAGGGCCACAAAGATGATCAGAGGGCTGCAGCACCTTTCTTACAAAGACAGGCTGAAAGAATTGGGGCTGTCCAGCCTGGAGAAGAGAAGGCTCCAAGGAAAACTTATAGCTGTATTTCAATATCTGAAGAGGACCTGCAGGAAGACTGGGGAAGGACTGTCCAGAAGGGCTTGTTTCGAAGGGACATCGGTTTGAAACTGGAGCAAGGCAGATTTAGGTTGGACATCAGGAGGAAGTACTTTACAATGAAAGTGGTAAAATACTGAATAGGTTGACCAGGGATGTGGTGGAGGCCCTGTCCCTAGGGATATTAAAAATCAGACTTGATGTGGCCCTGGGCAGCCTGATCTAGTTGGAGGTGTCCCTGCTGACTGCAGAGGGGGTTGGACCTTTGAGGATCCCTTCCAACCTGATGTAAACTGTGAATCTGTGAACTGAAGACCAGACGAGAGCTCTGGAGGAGAAAGAAATACGTCTCAGATCCCAGCATTCCTATCAAATGCCATAGCAAGGGGCTTGGTTATCCAAAGCACTGGAGAAGGGTCCAGAGCACAAGGCTTATGAAGAGCAGCTGACAGAATTGAGGTTGTTCAGCCTGGAGAAAAGGTGGCTGAGGGGAAACCTCACTCTCTACAACTCCCTGAAAGGAGATTGGAGTGAGGTGAGAGTTGGTCTCTTCTCCCACGTAACAAGTGATAGGACAAGAGGAAACCACCTCAGACTGAACCAGGTGAAGTCTAGATTTGACAATGCAAAAAGTGTCTTCCTCAAAACACTGCCCAGGGCAGTGGTGAAGTCCCCACCCTTGGAGGGCTTTCAAAGCCAGGTAGATGTGGTGCTGAGAGACATGTGTCAGCACGGGGTTAACATGTGTGAGACATGTGTGAGCTTGGACTCAACACTCTTAAAGGGCTTTTCCAACCAAAAGGATTCTATGCAGAAGATGCCTGTCAGCAACCAAGGACCCAGACTGCCCTCCACCTTGGCCAAGGCAGGCCTTAGGTAATGTCCTATATAAAGCAGCTGCATTGATGCACTGCTGTGGTGTGCTCCTCAGCAAGACAGCCTCACCACCTAATATATGCGTTGGGCATTGCTCAGCGTTTGAGCCACCGGGTCGCCTTGTCGTTAATTAATGCACCACTAAAATTATGTTTGGGGGCTACTAAGGTTTATTGGGTAGAAAATTATTTCAAACCCAGAGAGCAGGCAGTAAAGATTGGAAATATGTTTGCAAGTCTAAAGCTAATTGCTGCAGGGAGTCCCTGCGGGATCCATTTGGAGCCTTTGCTTTTTTTATTTCCTTCCTCTGTTAATGACCCAGCCAAGGTTTGTAAGGCAGCAAACGCACAGCCGCCTGCTCTCACCGTGCCACGCTCCGGCAGCCTGCCCCAGGTGCCAGCTCCTCTGCCTCCACTGTGGTGGCCTGAGCAGTCCTCAGCCCTGCACCCTGTTGGAGCAGACCAGGGTGGCTTTGTAATGATGGTGACCGTGTTTGGTCCAGTCCTGGTCTCAGCTGTGAGGCTGCTAACAAGCCTTCTGCTCTCTGTAAGAATCCTCTGAGCCAGAGGAGAAGCCCAGCCCAGCCCCATCCTCCTGCCGACACAGACATTTCTGGAGAGAGGGCTCTGTTGGTCCCAGGAGAGCCTTGTGCAAGTTCCACAGCCATACCAGATGCGCTTGAGGTCTCCATGGGTCCAGAAGCAAGGCTGAATAGAATCACAGAACAGTGGGGGTTGGAAGGGACAGAAGAATTCCTTTACGGAAAGAGTGGTGAGGCAATGGAACAGACTGTTCAGGGAGGGAGGTGGTGGAGTCACCATCACTGGAAGTGTTAAAAAAACAAGTAGATGTGACACTTTGGGACATGGTCTAGTGGTCACGAAGGTTTTAGGCTGAAGGTTGGACTTTTCCAACCTTAATGATTCTATGACCTCTAGAGATCATAGAATCATAGAATGATTTAGGTTGGAAGGGACATCAAAGACCATCTAGTTCCAAACCCCCGCCATAGGTAGGGACACCTCTCACTAGAACAGGTCACTCAAGGCCTCATCCAACCTGGCCTTGAACACTTCCAGGGAGGGAGCAGCCACAACCTCCCCTAGGCAACCTGTTCCAGTGTCTCACCACCCTTACTGTAAAAAACTTCATCCTAACATCCCGTTTAAATCTCCCCTCTGCCAGTTTAAACCCATTAACACTTGTCCTGTCATTACAAGACCTTGTGAATAGTCCTTCCCCAGCCTTCCTGTAGGCTGCTTTCAGATACTAGAAGGCTTCTACAAGGTCTCCTGGCAGCCTTCTCTTCTCCAGGCTGAAGAGCCCTACCTCTAATAGCCTGTCTTCATAGCAGATCATTGACTCCAACTCTCCAAACAAAGCAGGATCGCTTAGGACAGGCCATGCAGGATGATGCCCAGGCAGGTTTCACAAGTCTCTAGATGCAGCCATGAAAGGGAGACTAGCCTGAAGCCAGTGCTGTGACCAAAGACCTTTGCTTTTACACCCTGGTGATCCCAAAGTACCTGTTTGTCTGATGTCCTCCAGCACTAGGCCTTCAGTCACCCTAGCAGGAAGGAATAAGTCCTCATTTCCAGGAAGGTTTCAACTCCTCCTAGACAGGGACACTTAGTTAAGGAACAAAAATGAAAATATAAGTTCCCAGCTCAGCCACAATCAAATCTGGAATTGCCAAGAGGAGTTACCTCACAGAACAGCTCATGAGGATGATGCAGAGGCAGGGCTCAAGAGAAGGTCCTCCCTGGCTCCTCGCTGTGACACCTGGCTCCCAGCATCAAAAACAAAGCCCTGCTGACCTGCCCCATGCAGAGATGCCACACACTGCTGTCTGGGAAGGCATTCATGGACACTTAAGTGCTTTTCTGGACCACAGCCCCAGTGAACCGAGGTGTTTTGAGTGGCATAGATGGGCTGCTTCTTCTTTCTTTTTGATGCCCTCTGAGATGTAAATAACTTTACTCCAATGTCCTGGAGAAACACAAACCAGTTTTATGCATAAACCCCATCCTTGCACCCCACTCCATTTGCTGATGGGAGTGACACACTGAGCTGTCTTACTGTGTCCAGCCACTGCCTTGCTCTATTTTATTTTTCTTCCTAGAGGAAGCATTCCCCTCTGTAACTGCTCCTCCTTCCAGGCCCTTTGAGACACACAAGGTTTCAACACTAGCCAGAGGGTCTAGACATCAGCAGGGCAGGCTGGAGTCACTCAGAAACAGTTTCCCTGGGTTCGTGACTGCAGGCGCAGTGCTGGGGAGGAGATGTTCCATCTCCCACTGAGTTGGCCAACACAGAGAAATGAAAACTGTTGTGCTGCCTGAAACCACCCACCCTCTAGAACTTGTCCTTCCAGAAAATACCAACAAAAACCCCAATTCACAGCCAAACTCAGCCCCTTTCTTTTTTTAAGCAGCTGTATGCAATGAAGGAGGCCACCTAGTCCAGTGACCATAGCCAGGTTGGAGCTTGGGCGATGTCTAACCATTTCCAGCTTGGTCCCTGTTATAAATGGAATACAGACCCAACTTATTTTATCACCACTGGATTTTCTTTCACCTCATACTCACATGGCTGCCTCTCCTGCCTGGCTTTTTCAGGTTGGACTTGGCTCTGGAGTTGTCTCAAGTGAGGCATTTTGGAACATGGTTTAGTAGGCATGGTGCTGTTGGGTTGACATTGGATTTAATGATCTTAGATGTCTCCTCAAACCTTAAGGATTCTAGGATTCTGTGGTGAAGAGCACAGGCTCAGACTGCAGCCTGAGCTCATTATCATCAGCAAACAAGGCCCCATTGAAAAGCAAAGCATAAGGTCATCTTGGACCACATCCAAATCAGACCCCAACCTGAGCATCCATCATAGAAGCACAAAACTGGTAAGGTTGGAAGAGACCTTTGAGACGGTGGTAGTGGAGTCACCATCCCTGGAGGTGTGCATAAAACAACAAAACAGTGAATTTCCTTGGCACTTCAGGACATGGTTTAGCGGGTATGGTAGTGTTTAGATGATGGTTGGACTTGATGATCTTGGAAGTCTTTTCCAACTCTTATGATCCTGTGAATCTATGAGGATCTCCTAGTGATGGCATGCCAGCCTTGATTCAGCAGCAGGGACACTGCTGTCATTAGCAGCCAAGAGAGGGACCATGCACACTCGAAAGCAAAGCTCTGTTTCGAGACACCTCTGTGCGACGCAGCCCTCATTAGGTAGAACCGTGCCCAGCAAACATCACCTTCTGGGCTGAGCACCGCGCAATTAGTGTGGGGTTAGAAAGCTGCCTTTTAACCATGCCCTGAACGTGGAACTGGCAGCCACAGGCTCCCTGTGCCTCACAGAAAGCAGCTCTTTGAAAGGCTTTGTTCCCCGCGTCTTTGTAGGTGCGGGATTTACAACGCCCTCACGCCTTGATCAGTGGCCTCACAGCGAGGCTCGCTCTGCCAGCCGCCTGCCCCGAGCTCTCGTTAGCCATCTGCACCCTGCAGACTCCCACAGCCTTTTACTTCCCTCAGCTTCGCCTGGCTGATGCTCAAGCAGAGGAGATGAGGCACTGCACGGCTGAGGGTCAGCGACAGCCGGCCAGATCACAGGGTGCTTTTCAAGATCAAGTCTTTGGTTCAGAAAGCTGCTCAGAGGAGCGGTTACTCACATGTCTGTCCTGCTGCCAGGAAGAGGGAGATCACAAATAAGAGCAAATGATTGCTCATGCAACAGCAGCTGGAGACACCGTTTCACCTCTGGGCGTGGACAACTCCTGCACAACGGGGAGCCACATCCAGAGAGCTTCAGATGGATTTGGGATCCCCGCGATGCCGAGGCTGCTCATCTTCCCCCAGCGCAGGTGTCTGCCCCAGCTTGTCTGCCCTGTCTTCCACCAACAAGCTCGAGCTGCCAAGGGGACTGTGGCTCACAGACTGCTGGCAGAGGCCCCATCCTTTTCAATTATGTGCAGTCCAATTCCCATCGTGAGGAGGCGAGCCAGGAGGAAATGCCACCAAAGACAGCGGAGCCACGCTGCATAGCCTGGAGTGAGCAGGAGGAGAAGCTAAGCCTGGCCTACACACATCATCTGGGCTTCTTACTCCTTCCCCCTGCTCCCTCGGTCCTCTTTTCAGTTGGCAGCACCCATTTCCACACTGTCAGGACACGTTTTACATTAACAAGAGGTGAGATGTGTCTTTTTTTTCTGTAGGGCCAAACATATCAGGTGCTGCACCAGCCGCTGCTCCTTGCAATGGAAAACCTGCTCTGAAACATAGTCTCCAGCTGCCAGCATAAAAGCCAAATCACACAGCCATGACCCCAGCAAGCATCCCCCATCAAAACACACAGCTTCAGTTTAAAGCCTTCCTAAGCTCGAGCCTTACTGATTCATGGGCTGTGACCCCTCAGCTTGGCTTAGCCCACTCACCAGGGATCTGCCACCTCTGGGTTGCAACCAACAAAGCCCAAAATTTTGGCAGCCACCAGCCAACAAAAGGGATGCTACAGGGCTGTTCCTGCTTTGTGTCTGCCCCAGCTTGTCTGCCCTGTCTTCTACCAACAAGCTCAAGCTGCCAAGGGGACTGTGGCTCACAGACTGCTGGCCGAGGCCCCATCCTTTTCAATTACGTGCAGTCCAATTCCCATCGTGAGGAGGCGAGCCCAGCTCCCACATTAGAGGAGCAAGCCCCCTTTTCAGTGTCTGCCCTCTCCCTAGGCTTAGGACAGCTCAGGAGGGTGGCTCAGGACATCCAGGAGCCACCCAGGATCTCCATCCCAGTGTTTGTTAGATCAAAGTGTGTGGAGACATGGTCATGCCCCAGGCTGCAGGACCAGCCCAAGGAGGGTCCAAAAGCCACTGCTGAAACATGGCATGGAATGGACCAAGGAAGATCAGCAGCTCCATGAATTATTTTTAAAAATGGTAAGACCTGGGGAAGCCTTGAGGCACCAGAAGGAAGCCAAATAAATCCCTGTGCCTCCCGTTAGCTGACCAGAGAAATTGTTCTCTGTCCCCAGACACATTTCCAGCTATGGCCACTCACCACCACCTCAAAGAGAGACAAGACCCACCAGCAAATCCAGGAGCCAAATCAGACAGCAACAGAGATGAGGATTCCCCTCCCTGGATCCCACATAGGACAGCAGACATCTTAAGGCATGGGATTAGTAGAAGCTAAGCCCAGCAGGAACAAAGATCAATCCAATCTCACTTCCTCACATCAGATACCTGAGGACTCTCCCCTCTGGAAAAGGCTGGAATGAATGAACTCCTTGCCATGAATATTGAGAGCTGTCTTGAAACATTGGCTGTCCCTTCCCACCCACCATCCCCTTTGAAGGCCACTCCAGAAGAATCTCTTTCAAGCCTCAGAAACTGCTTCTAAAACCCCATCTAAATTTATTTATGACCAGCTTACCACAGAGGGATGCATCTTTCTCCACCAGAGTCCTTGCAAAAGCCACCAAGTTAACAACCAAATGTCTTTTAACCCCTACCAGGAGCTAAATCCAGTCTCACTTAACACAGAATATAGGGCATGCAGCCAAAGTATTTGCCCTGCCCTGAGCTGGGGACCCTTGCTAGGACTTCCTACCACTCTTCTTCCTCCGTCCCCTTGGGAAGAACAGGAAGGGAGAATGAATTTCATAAAGTCTGGTCTAGTGCCCCAAAAGATGTATTTATAGACTGTGTGGCTGCAATGCCATAAATTCTTGCTTCACCTCCACCGAGGCTATTATGAGCTTGTCTGCCATGGAGACTGGGCCAGCAGCAAGCAGAACATGACTCTTCCCTAATGCAGTGGTGGATACCCAGCAAGGAAAAATGTACCCGTTCAAACATCTGGGGTGGGAGTAGGTCCTCATTACCTGCAGGACTTCGTGGCAACCTCTCCAGCCTGCACTGCAGGAACTAAGGTTGTTCTTCAAACTCCTTGCCACTTTCTAAGTGATTTCTTCCTCCCATTTCACACCAGGAAGGGCCATTATGCTTCTGAGACCTTTTGGGAACTTAGAGAGTCAGAGGCTATAAAGAGATTTGCAGTTGTGAGAGCCAGTGGTGGATGGAAATCTATCTCCAGCAGGAGATACTGAGGGGCTGAAATCCAGTGTCAAACCCTTGGGACCACCTGGAGACATGCTGAGTGCTGGGGCTGGCTGGGGACCTGGCTTCCAGAAGAATGCAGAAGACAAACAACACACCTGGACAATCTTTCAAAAGGCCCCTGGAATTCAGAGGGTCTTTCCACCCCGGTAAAAGTTTGGGATTTAGATGCTCAGTGATAGGTCTTTCCACCCCAGTAAAAGTTTGGGATTTAGATGCTTAGTGATGGGGTTGGAACAATTTCCTTGATCTTTTATTACCCTGGTAAATAATTTACTGGGACAGCCATTTTAAAAAATCCCGTAAAAGACCCATAAAATATATTTATCACACACATACACACACAAAAACCCCACCAGCCCAGCTCCTCAGCTCCAACCAACAGGCTGAAAACTTGTGTGTGTACTTCACTGCACATAAACCAACCAATGCCTTGTGACAGCTTTAAGCTTTTTAACAGCTCTCTCCCTGCTGCTTTTTATTCCCATTTTTCTCTGTGTAACTCCAGAAGGAAATAAAAGAACTCCCTGGTCCCAGCACAACAGGAAAGGTTTCTGCTCGTGCACAGATCACAGAATGCCAGGTTGGAAGGGACCCCAAGAATCATCTGGTCCAACCTTTCTGGGTGACAGAGTAGTTGAAATGAGATGGTCCAGCACCTGTTCAATGTAGGGTAATCCACTGCTTTCCTTGGGAAATTATTCCAAACTCTAACTGTTCTCAGGGTGAAGCATTTTCTTCTGGATTCCAATTGGAATCTCCCCAGCAGTAACTTGTTCCCACTGCCCCTTTTCTTTTCCATGGACTCCTCTTAAAAAGAGAGTCTCCATCCCCCTGGTAGCCACCCTGTACATACTGGTGCACAGTATTAAGGTCTCCCCTGAGCCTTCTCTTCTCAAGGCTGAACAAACCCAACTCTCTCAGCCTTTCCTCAACATGACAGGTCTGCCAGTCCTCTGATCATTCCCACACTGATAATCAGGAGCTTTTCCCCTTACCTCCAAAGTTCTCATGACACCCAGTAACCTGAGCAAATGATGCTTATTTTGGCTGAAAAAAAACAACTCAAAGCTGTAGTTATTCCTAGCACGTAGGAACACAGAAGTTGGCAGCTGTACACAGAGGGATGGATGCATATGAGATGGAGGTGCTGGTGCTACAGGCACCAAGCCACCTCTCTGTGTCTCATNCTTGAACACTTCCAGGGAGGGGGCATCCATAGCCTCCCTTGGCAACCTATTCCTGTTTCTAACCACCTTCCTGTAAGGAATTTCTTCCTCATCTGCAGTCTAAATCTCCCCTCTTCCAGCTTAAAGCCATTTCCCCTCATCCTACCATATCAAGCTCTTGTAAAAAGACCCTCCCCAGTTTGCTTGCTTCCTTCAGGAAAATGGCCTACAGACAAGAAGCATCCATAAGGCGCTTCTAAGGCACTTCTGTCTTCTGCTGGCAGAGGGCAGGGTGTTTTTCTTGTCCAAGGCTTGAATAAAAGAATGCAAAGGAATGTGTTTTTCACCAAAAACATGCATGAGCCATGTGTAGCAGTTTCTTGTCACTCCCTTGGACACCAGAGGATCCAGTCAGATGAAGCCTGGCCAGCGGGACGAGACCTCAGCCTCCTGCCAAAGTACAAAACCAGAACCCAAACCACATTTATTGCTGCAAGCAGGATGCCTGGTGCCAGGCAGTCGCACAGCTTCCAAAAGCAGACCAACCCACATCCTCCTGCACTATGCCCACAAACCCAGACCTCATCAGAGACAGCTTTGCCCAGCAAACTGCCAACAACCTGGTATGGGGCAACCAGTCTTCACTCCTGGGGACGGGCCAAGGCTCCTCTTCCCAGGAGCAAGGAGAGATGTGGGAGCAGCAGTGAGGTGGGGCTGAGCCTGAAGCCCCTCTGCTGCAATGCAGAGTTGATCCTTCCAAGCATGCAGAGAAGCACTCTGAGGAGGCAGCCCACAGTCCTCCCATGCTGGGTCAGTGAAGCTGGCCATCAGAGGGCTGCCAAAGTCCACAGACCCGGAGGCATGCAAAAAGCCTGCTCCAGATGGCATCTGTCAGAGGGAGCCAGAAGCTGTCTGGGTCAGAGCACTCCCCACGTACAATTTGGCTCTTCTGCATGTCCAGACATCTCCATAAACCCTTATCCTGGTCCTGGTTCTAGCACAGCACCAGTGTAATGGACATGATTGACGCTCCCACTGTGCTCCCCTCTTCATTTAGCCTCCCCTCTGCCTCCCAAAGCCCACACCAAGCACTTGAGCTACAGCTGCTTTCACATCTGTGTGAGCCAAAATGCTCCTGCCCGCACGTAATGGCTGCTCTCTGCCTCCACCACTTGTTCTACAGAGAGATAAGAACTTCAGAGCAAACTTGAGCAGCCAGCATGGCCACGTGATGAAGAACAAGCTATGAAAAGAAGGTCAGTGGTCAAAGCAAGCTGGATCTGCGGTCTCTGCATGCTGGCATTGCTTCTGCCCAGCTTCATTGCCACCCTGGATATGGGTACACTTACAAGCCAGCAAAGGGAGCTCAGCTCCATTGTAAGCTAGTCTCCCAAGAAGCTTGAAGCCTAGCAGAGAATGAGGTCTGGGGTGGAGAGTATGGATACAAAGTGAAAGGAGAGCTGATATTTATTATGTGCCTATTGTCACTTCTTTCACCTCACTCCTGCCTCCTTCAGCGGTTTCCTAATAGTTCCACCTACCCACTTCTGCAGCCACCTTCCTCTAGTACCAGCATGACCACCCAGGAACTCAGCTGCTCTGGACAACCCCCATACCCACCATCTTGCAGAGCTTAGCACAGGTCCCAGGCAGCACACACTGTCCTTGGCAGAGGCCAGAGCATCACCCACAGCAGCACAGCAGAGCCATCAGATTTCCTTCCCTCCTCCAGAGAGATTCATCATTACCACCAATGGAAAGAAGCACAACAGACACAATGAACTGCAGTATGGAATAGATCTCCCCAAGCTGAAATCTGTTCATGTCTCCAAGATATAGACCTGTTGGTGCAGGGCCAGAGGAGGCCACAACAATATTCTGAAAGCTGGAATCCTGTGCTGTGAGGCCAGGCTGAGAGTTGATGTTGTGCAGCCTGGAAAAGAGAAGGTTCCAGGGTGACCTTCTCATGTGTTCTCTATGTTCTCATAGTTAAAGGAGCCTCTAAGAAAGCTGGAGGCAGACATTTTAGCAGGGTCTGTTGTGGCAGGACAAGGGGTGATGGTTTAAACTAAAACAGGGAGACTTAGACTGGAGAGGAGGAAGAAATCTTTTATGGTGAGAGTGGTGAAACATATACCCAGTTTCCCAGAAAGGTGGTAGATACCCCATCCCTAGAACCAATCCAAGTCAGGCTGGATGGACCTCTGAACAACCTGCTCTAGCTGCAGATGTCCCTGCTCACTGCAGGAGGTTGGAACAGATGACCTTTAAAGGTCCTTTCCAACCCAAACCAGTCTGTGATTTTGTAAATTTTCCTGAGGTGGAAACAGAGCCCAGTGACACAGACCTGAATGGATGATTTTGGCCAGGGAACAGGAGAGGCTGGGACTCCAGGTTTAACTTTGGGTCCTTTCTCACTTTCACCAAGTCCCTCAGCTCCTTTGGCTGCCACTTTCAAGCCAAGGAGCACACTGGCTGTCAGCTCTGCTTGCAGATTTAAAAGTCAAACCCTGACACAGGAAATTAAAAGATAATGCAAGGAATTATTTAAAAAATTAATCTTTATTACTCTCCACTCCCAAGCTGCTAATAAAAAAATGTGTTCCTCATGCAGTCTCTATAAAAACAGGTTATAAAGCAGAGGAAGAGAGGAGAGCAGATGCTTTTAAAAATCCATCTTTCATCCCCTCACCCTGGTGCCTGCCACTGGTCTGCACCTGCCTGCCATTTCCCAGCAGTTCCCAATCCAGCCAACCCCTTTTACCCTGCTAGGCAATTTTTCCCCAGCTCAGTCTCATCCCCTTTGCCCTCTCTGTTCTACATCTCCAGCAGACCAGCAACCCTAGGCCAGAGAGCAGCCTAGAAGGTGGTTTAACAGCACATCTTCCTTGCTCCAGGTATCTGCGAGCACTGCATCCACCAGGATGAATTACAGCCCCTTCCAGAAAGGGCAGGCATTTGAGAGGTAAACAAAGCAGCTGCTACGGAGGTCAGCAGCAGCTCCACAGCACTGGAGCAGGGTTGATACGTGCAGGAAATCACGCCTGGAAGAGAAGTCAAGGATCCTTGGCAGCTCACAGAAGATAGGGTGAGAGGCAGGTGGCAATTACATGGGTTTATTCAGAAGATGCTTCTGTCTAGAGCTCTGCCACAAGTGCAGTCCTTGGTTCTAGCTGGTGCTGGAGCCCATGGAGACAGAAATGGGACAATTCTGCATCGTGACAGCTGACATCAGCCAGGTTTTGATACGTCCAACGGCTATCACAACCGAGCAAGAGCACCCAGTCTACCAACATGAGAGAGATGAAGAAGCAACTGTCATCAAACCCACCAGCCGTGTCCACACTACAGTACTAGAGCACAGATGGATGTCTCACCAGCCTTCTGGGCAGCTTAGGAGTATGTGTGGTCTGGTTCTCCTCAAAAGGACACCCACGACGAGTGCTCCTGCCAAAGAGATGACCCTGGATGGAAAACACAGCCAGGGCTGGAAGGAGCAGAGGACTTCACAAAAGAAGAAACTGAGAGATCAAGAGCTGCTGCATCACACCACCAGTCCAGCTTGAAAGATGCCTACATGAACTGCTCTGTGCCCAGAGCTGGGACTGGGGTGCAAGAGGTAGCCCACGTACCAGAAATCCCCAGAGCATGCTCTGATGGCCTCTACTGCAAGTGCATCCTCAGGGCAGCTGTAAAATCATCAAATCATGGAACAGTTTGGGTTGGAAGAGACCTTAAACATCACCTAGTTCCAACCCCCCTGCCATGGGCAGGGACACCTGCTAGACCAGATTGCTTATGTCCCCATGCAACCTGGCTTTGAACACTTCCAGAGTTGCAGCCTCCACAACTTCTCTGGGCAACCTGTTCAGTGCCTCCCCACCCTCACAGGGATTAATTTCTTCCTAATGTCTCATCCAAATCTTACTTCTTCCAGTTTGAAGCCATTACCCCACCTGTTGTCACTGCAAAAAAGTCCCACATCCCCACTGCCAGAACAAGCAGTCCAAGCACCAGAACTTCCTCCAGGCAGCACACAGGAGGTTTTTACCAGGATAGGTAGCTCCCCAGCATTCTCCTCATTGGGGATAAAAGGAGCACTTGGCCTTTTCCAACTCCAGGAAGGGGAGAGGTAGTCTGGAAGTGAAGTACTGGTGAACAACAGGTTCCAGCAGTGGAGGAAGGAGAATGGCAGACGTGCAGGCAGGCTCAAACTCAAGGAAAGAAGAAACTCCCTGGGAGAGAAGGTGCCTGCAGGCACTGCTGGCCGAGCCACCTGCAGTCCCTAGCCAGAGGCAGAAGCGGAGTGGGGATGCCGCAGCAGGGTGAGGCAGGAGGTGGCTTTCTGAGGGGAGGTTGACTATGATTGATGGCACCATGCTGTGTTCTCACTGATGTAGAAAATTAGAGAGACATGGCTTCAGACAGCGGCCCATGCGAGACACTTGTTGTGCCCATCTCCTGCACACAGGCACCTCTCCCGGGAGCTCCTAGGCTCATTACTCAGAGTGCTGAGTTGGGAGCAGCAGGGCTATTTGATTTCTCTACATTTTTTTTTATTCCCCCTCAACCACTTGATTCCGTTATTCTTGGGAATATGTAAGGTGTTGATTTCCTCACTCAGCTACTTGAGGGAAACTTTGTTTGATTCTCCTCAGCTAGGAAAATGTAGCTCTTTGCTTTTTTCTCTTTCTCTCCTCGCCCAAGGCAGGGAAGAGTCTCTAGAAAAGGAGTAATTTTTTTTCTGATGGAAATAGCTCCCTAAAAACCACTGAGTCATGCTCCACCCCGGGGCGGATCTGAGAGTTGGTAACCACAGTGAGCAATGCTGCTCTGCTAATGTAGTCTTCCTAATGTTCTCCCATCCCCTCGCCATTTAACCAGTTGCTGGGTTTCTTTCCCTTTCCCGCAGCTGCTTTTGTCACAGATTCACAGATTGCATCAAGGTTGGAAAGGATCCTGAAAGGTCATCTTGTCCAACCCCCCTGCAGTCAACAGGGACACCTTCAACTAAATCAGGCTGCTCAGGGTCACATTGAGTCCAGCCTCCAATGGCTCCAGGGATGGGGCCTCAACCACATCCCTAGACAACTTGTTCCAGTATTTTACCACTCTCATTGTAAAGAACTTCCTCCTGATGTCCAACCTAAATGTATCCTGCTCCAGTTTCAAACCATTGCCCCTCATCCTATCACTACAAGCCCTTCTAACAGTCCTTCCCCAGCTTTCCTGCAGGTCCCCTTCAGATACTGAAATGCTGCTCTGAGGTCTCCCTATAGGCTTCTCCTTTCCAGGCTGAACAGCCACAATTCCTCCAGCCTGTCTTCATAGGAGAAGGGCACCAGCCCTCTGATCATCTTTCTGGCCCATGTCTCTCTTTTGTGGAGGGCCTCAGAACTAGACACAGCACTGCAGGTGAGGTCTCATCAGAGCAGAGTAGAGGGGCAAAATCACCTCTCTCCACCTGCTGCCTGTGCTTCTTTTGATACAGTCCAGGATGCCATTGGCCTTCTGCGCTGCAAGCGCACATTGTTGGCTTATGTCCACCAGTACACCCATGTCCTTTTCTAGAGGGCTGCTCTCAATTTTATCATGCCCCAGCACGGGTTGATATCAAGGGTTGCCCCAACCTAGGTGCAGGACCTTGCACTTTGTCATATTGAACCTCATGAGACCGTCCTTCCATTGCCTCTCTGCTAGATGTCAGGAAAGTTTTTAAATGGTCTCTAAGTGGTTTAAAAAAAAAAATCCACGTAGGGCAATGTAGCTGGTGAAGGGTCTAGAGTGCATGTCTTCTGAGAAGTAGCTAACAGAAACTGGAGTTGTTCAGCCTGGAGAAAAGGAAGCTGAGGGGAGACCTTCTGGCTCATTACAACTCCCTGAAAGGAGGTTGGAGTGAGGTGAGAGTTGATCACTTCTTCCAAGTAACAAGTGACAGGATGAGAGGTTGCATTAGGGGAGGTTTAGGTTGGGCATTAGGAAAAAAAATCTTAATTGAAAGAATGGTTGAGCATTGGAACAGGCTGCCCAGGGATGTGGTAGAATCATTGTCCTTGGAAGCATTCAAAAACCATGTAGATGTGAGAGGCATGGTTTAGTGGTGATCTTGGCAATGTTAGGTTAACAGTTGGATGTTACAGTCTTTTCCAACTTTAATGATTCTGTGCTTCCATATGAGACAATAAAGCCAGTGGTCTTGGTGGGTCTCGGTGGGCCTCACAGATGGCACACCACAGACCAGGAGATTACTGGGCCCTTACCTTAAAGCAATGCTGTCCCTCAGTAGTGGACAACCAGTTTCTAGCAGGTCAAGCATGGCATCTGAGTTCAAGGCCCTTTAGCCCCAAGGTTTCCAAGCAGGTCTAGAAATGGTAGAGAAATCTCTCTGACTGCTGCCAACACAATGTCCAACAGGCCCTACACTCCTACTGCAACCAGTCACTTCTCTTGAAACTGCCCCGCAGCTCCCAGGCAGCTACAGCAGCCTGGGAAGCAGCACAGGCTCTTGGTAAGCATGGCTAGAGCAGACCAACCAAAAGGTATGATGTGGGAACTCCCAGCTCTGGAAAGGCCAGGGAAACGGTTCTGTTTCCCTCAAACTCCAAACTCAGCCACTCTCCAACCTGGGGCAGCTGAGCTGCTTTTCATGGCAAAGGGTAACTTTCTTTTTGCTCTTGGGTATCTCAAGACCAGCTTCACAATTTCCCTGCTTTGAAGCCCAACATGGATGTTTCCAGGCTCCTGAACGGGGGAACTCCTCACAAAAAAAGCAGTAGCTAAACATACCCCTGCTTGGCTCCTTTGTTAAAAAGACAACCATGCTGCCAGCTGCAGTCCTCACAGTGCTCTGAGCATCTCCTAGGCCACAACTCTCTGAGGGCTGACACAAGCAGCAAACACCAAATTCATGGACTCATAGAACTGTCAAGGTTGAAAGAGACCTCTGAGATCATCAAGCCCATCTGCTCACCTAGAACTCACAATCCCACCACTTCTGCTAAACCACTACTGTTTAACCATGTCCCTAAGCACCACATCCATGCATCTTTTAAACACCTACAGGAATGGTCCCTGGGCAGCCTATTCCAATGCTTGATAACCCATTCAGTGAAGAATTTTTTCCTAATCTCCAAAATTCAACCCAAAGCCTGAAGCACTCAAGAAATCCCTTACGAGAAGATCACTGGGAACAAAGTGCCCCTCTCCCTCTCTCCCACATCCACCACAGACTGACCCTAGCTTCTGCTACCAGTTTTCCCAGTGGTGGTTAATCATCTGCTCTCTGGAAGTCCTTTCTCAGGGTGCAGAACAAGCCCCACAAGTCTCCCCCTTCTCCATCTGCTAAAGGCTTCCCTCCACCCAAGCTGAGCCTCCCCCAGCCTGAGCTCCTGGTAGGAAATCAGCATTAAAATGATAGCTCACTATTAGCGGTGCCTGGGCTCCCTCCTCACGCTGCAGGGACAGCAGATGACAGCCTGTGATCTCCCTGCTGTGATGCAGGGGAGAGGGAGCAACGTCAGCCAGAAGTTACCCAGGGAAAGTTTTAGGCTCTTCTCTCCCACCTCAGCAGCCCCCTCCTTTCGCCATTGCCACGCTCACACTCATCCACCACGCAGGCAATCCTGCAACCAGATGGCACCTGAGCAGGAAAGCAGACAAATTGGCTCCCACCTGCAGGAGCACTAAGAGCTTTCAAAGCAGACAAGCGCTCCCTCGCCAAGAGCCCCGCAGTGTGGAGACACCAGAGGAATCTGCCATCGCTCTCCTTCCTCCCTCCTCACTGCTCACCAGCTCCTGCTGCATCCTTGCTTGGTTGCAAGCAAGCAGCTGGTTCCTCCCAGGAGCTGGTGACAGGAGAGGATGGTGTCTGTGTCCTGAAGAGGTAATTCAGGCTGAGCATCAAGCGGAGTGATGCTTTCCTTCGTGTCAGCACAATGCTTTGGTTTGGTGGGCTCACACATAGCCTGAAGTGAGAGGGTTTTCTTGGGCCCCCACTGAACATCCATCTGCTTGTCAAAAACCAGCTCAGCTCAAGCTGCCTGCTCTCTCCTCCTGCCAAAGCGGGGGTCTGCCCTCCCAGAAACTTTCCCGCCTTGATGAGATAGCTGTGGCAAGAGCATGGAGAGAATAGTTTCATTTTCTGCCTGCCTGCTCCTGAGTCCACCTGGCTGAAAGCTTCTCAGTAGATCGGGGCCAGGGAAACAATTCAGCTACCAGACTGCAGGAAACCAAGAGGTGGGGGCTGCTCTCTTCTCCGTAGTAACAAGATGAAAGGAAATAGTCTCAAGCTGCACAAGGGTAAGCTTAGGTTGGATATCAGAAAAAAGTTTTTCATGGAACGGGTTCTCAGACACTGGAAGAGGCTCCCCAGGGAAGTGGTTGAATCTCCATCCCTGGAGGTGTTTAAAAGGCAGAGAGGTGTGGTGCTGAAGGATGCGGTTTAGTGCCATACTTGGTACAGATAGAGAATGGCTGGACTCAATGGTCTCCAAGATCTTCTTTCCAACCAAAGTGACTCTGTGATTCTATGATTTTGAGGAGGTTATCAAGGATACCAAGGCAGGTTGTCACCTCCCTTTGGGAACCTGGGCAACTAAGGTGTGTTCCTCCTTGCACTGGTCACCTACAGCAGGGAAAGGGGACAATGAAGCCAAGATGTGCAGGGGCACTTGGGTGCTTTCAGCACATCTTACATGGACTCCTGCACAACGCTGATGAAAATTTCCACTCAAAACTACATTTAAGTAATTTTGGGTATATTTTGGGTAAGGTCAAACAATTCCCTCCCCTCTATTTCATCCGTACCTCACTTTAAAAGTACCTGAGCAGCAAGTAAATGCAAATGTTCTTGAGCCTCAGCTTGACAATCACCTTTTAATGGTCCCAGGAGGTGCGATGCAAAAGGGAGGAGGGGGGAAAGATGATGGGAAAAAGCAGGACAAACCAGTTACCCCCTCCCCAGAATTCCCATCAGCAGCTGAGATGTGGGAGCGAGGAGAGCACTCATCTGATGATGGATGGCAGAGAACTGAACCTTGGCAAGGCAGAAGAGGAGCAGAAGGAAGCACTGCTCCCAAAGGCGATTCTCACACCTCCTTGGGATAAGAAAAACAACCATGGGAGGCAGCAGCAGCGGAAGGAGGGCACAGGCTCTTCTGCCTGCACGCTTGGTATTCATCTCCGGCCTGTCAGCGGGGGCCACCATCCAGCCACACATTTGTATATTCACTGAGCCGTGCGCCCGGCTCGGTGGACTCCTGACAGATGCAGATGGCAAAGCCATTTTTCATAAGGTGAGGGGGAAAAGGAAAAACAGTCTGAAACAACAACAAAATAAAACAAAGACAGACTCAGGCATCAGCTGGGAAAGATGCAAGACAGGACTGGGGCTAACAGAGAACCAGAGTGAGATTAAACTCTTTGATATTTAAGTGCACAGAGAGGTCCATCACCTATCTCTGATTTCTAGCACGGCCTGGCAGCAGCAGCTACCTTCGTTGTCCTCTCTGTAAGCAGTTGGAAAACAAAAGCTGGACACAGAACAGCACTAAGGCTTTGCTGAACTGGCCCTCAAAGACAGAAGGCTGGCAGAAGGGCTGCTGGAACAATGCAGGCACAGGCAGTCCTCTATGAGATAGGCTCCTGTTTAGGGAAGGTGAGATGCAGCCTGAAGAGGAATGAACCACGAACACTTGTCAAAGAAACAGCTCTGCTCAAGCTGCCAATTTGGAGATCTTATTAATGTTTATAAATATCTGAAGGGTGGGTGTCAAAAAGAAGGGGACAGTCTCTCTTCAATAGTGTCCTGTGATATAACAAGAGGCAATGGTTACAAACAGGAACACAGAAAGTTCTGCCTCAACATGAGGACAAACTTCTTTACTTTAAGGATGACAGAGCACTGGACCAGGCTGCCCAGAGAGGTTGTGGAGTCTCCTTCTCCAGAGACTTCCAAGACACATCTGGATGTGTTCCTGTATGACCTGCCCTAGATGATTTTGATTTGACAGGGAGGTTGGACTCAATGATCTCCAGAGGTTCCTTCCAACCTCCTACTTGCTGTGATTCTATGACCTCAAAACATTTTTCTGCCCCTCAGACCCTGACTTAGTTCAGACCTGGCCCCAAAGGCTCTGAAAGGACACCTCTTGCAGATCTCCTGCTGGTACAAGGGTGCCAGCATGCCAAAGGACATCCCAGTACAATGCTCTCCATGATGGTAAACACAACAGCTCCCAATGGCCTCAATTTGTCTCAGAGAGTGACAAGGGTTCACCCTCTGTCACATGTTGCCACGCAGCAATGCAGCATCAGTGACAGGACAGAGAAGGGATGCTCAGCATGGTGCACACTGTCCCTCAGGCAGCACCTACACATGTCCTGCCTGGCCCTGGGAGGCAGCAGACCTTGATGTAAGCCAAGAGGATGAAAAAGGAAGAAGTCTCCTCATGGAGGGGATGATTTCACCTCTGCCAGTGGTATTCTGCTGTTGTCACTACCAGCCATAACATCACCCTCCTGATGGCAAATCTAAGTGACAGTGATAGAGGAAAGGAGTGGAGAGGGCAGCAAACTCTGCCCAGCCTTCTTTGTAACCTGAACTCTCCCCTGGCTCCCAGGCACTGCGTGAAGCACAGTGAGCACCTCATCACCAGGATACTAAGCAAATACATCTTCCTTTTCCAGAGCCACGGAGTCATCTTTCCTTGCAATTATCCATTCTTCTGGGCAACTGCAAGGAGAATTTCTTTTGGTCTCTTTTGACTCCTCTTCGTTTCTGAAATGAGAAACACATGCAGAAGCCAACACCTCCCTTGCAAAACAACACATGCTTCCACAAGCTGAAACCACCAAAGCCTGAAGAGCTTCTGGTGCTTTCAAACTCATCAGAGGCGCATCGAGCACCATCCAGCCCTGATGCCTGTGGCATTTGCAGATGACCTTCACTCCTCTTGCCCCAGGAATAGGGCTGGGCAGAGAGGCTTGGTGAAGGTTACTGCCAGGGTCTGGTAGAAATGTCAGCCACCAACACACATTTCGAGAAAGATTCATTCCCAAGCAGCCTGGCTCCATAATAAAAGTGTCAGAGCAGCTGACTTGCCTCCCCTCCTCCCCTGATCTCATTGCCTCCAGATTTATCCTGTCTCAGGTCTCTTTTTCCATAAGCCAGCACGTGCTTTTCTTTTCAATAGGCCAGCACTGAAACTCTGCCAGCTGAGACTGTAGGAGAAAAGGAAAACAAGGAAAGTGATGGGTACAGCGGAAAAAAAAAGGGCTCAGGAGACAGTTTCCCCTCTAATTTTGGTTGCTTCAGTTCTGAAAGGGAGGAAGGGGAAGTGAAAAATACCTTAAAGTGAAAAGGTTCCAAAACCAGAACCTACCTGATACTGTGTCCTAAACAAATGTCCTAGCTACCATTATATACCAACTCCCTCATGGGAAGCTCAGATCAGATCCCTGACAAAACCCATCCCAGAAGACACGAACATCTCTGAGTTAATCACTCTCCCAGACAGGGAGCATCTTTTCAGAGGGCTGTGCATGTGGTGGGCAACAGGAGAGGAAGGAGAAGAGATAAGGGTCCCTGCAAGATGAAGTCCTGGGGAGTGCTGAGCACCAGCTTACCTTCACCACAGAGACATGACATTAACACCGTGGCAGGCAGCCCCAAGGAGAAAATGGTCTTCAAGGAGCTAAAAAAATAACAGAGAGAGAGAGAGAGAGAGAGAGAAAGAGATGTTAAAACTCCTTTGCAAAGTGCTAAAAATATCCACCGTGGCCAGAGTCTCTGTTGGTTTTATTTTTTGTTTTATTTTTCATTTTATTTTTCTTCACTCCTTCCCCCCTCAAATTAAAATGATTTCCCTCCGACCTGCAAGATAGGACCAGGCAAGTCATCCTTCAGCTGGGAGTGAAAGAGACAGAGCCTGCCTTTGTCAGGAGCTTGCCAGCCGCAGGCAGGGATCCTGCTGGTTAATTCCCAGTAACCCAGACAGACAGGTCTGTGCCAGGTGCCCAGCTGGGGCACAGGGCATGTTTCTCCAACACAAGGGAGGCATCAATAGCAGAAGCGAATCCTGGGCATCTCCACTGCCCTGGGGGGATGCAGACTACGAGATGAGGATGCCTGCAGCAGTTCTCTGTGGAAACGGCTTTACACGGAGCAGAGAAAGCCCTCACAAAGGCAGTCCTGCTAAATGAGCAAAATGTGATGCAGCAGGCAAAACCCATGATACCTCCTGGACCTGTGGACCTTATCACCCAAGAATATGTTTTTTTCTGGCCCATTTGGTCAGGTGGATCATTCTAGCACCTAGATTGACAGCATGGAGAGAACCAGATTGCCTCCAGCAGCAAGCACTGGCAGGAGGAATACCAAAGCCACCAGCACCAGGCTGTAAAAGTGCTGCTTTGCAGTGTCACAGCTTCTACTCACATCTGGAAGTAGACAGCACTAAAAGTGAGGCAGCTGGTGTCAGCTCCTCAGTTAGCATCTCCTCATCCTGTTAATGCCAGGCAGGCGAGAGGTCCAGCGGGCGAGGTGAAGGGGCACTTCATCTCTGTCAGCTTCTCCTCTGCTAATGAAAATGTTTCTCCAGAAGTCCTCAGGAAGGTTTCCATCAGCTCTAGTCCCGCTGTGATTGAAGGGTAATCTCTGTCACTCTTGGCTGAATGGCAGCCCATGAGGAAGGTGATGCATTGTTTCTTTTCACCTCGACACTTCATAGTGCTGGCAAAAGGAGAGGTAGTGCCAGATGTTTCAGGTTAGAAATTAAATCCTCCTGTGATGCAGAGAGAGGGCAGGAAGAAGGGCCTCATGGACTGGCACCAGAGCACATCCCTATAATTTCAACCCCACATTGAAGGGCCTTGTCACATGCCAGAGGCAACATGTGCTGCAGCCACCCTGTGGGACATGGTTAGCCTCCAGCGAGTTCCCATTATCAGTGCAGGGCCCTGGGAGAAAGGCCAAGGTCAGCAGTGCAGAATATTTCATAGATTGATTTACACTGGAAGGGATCTTAAAGATCATCTAGTTCCACTCCTGCTGCCATGGGTAGGGGCACCTTCCACTAGACCAAATTGTTCAAGGCCTCATCTAACCTGGCCTTGAACACCTCCAGGGAGGGGATTTGGGGCTAGAGAGGAGAGCAGGTGATGGGGCTTCAGCACTCAGAGCCTTGGCTCCTCTGGCTGGCTTTGAGTTTGTCTCTGAAGCCTGAAGATGCAAAGTTTCCCAATCTGCAGTGTCAGCTCCCTTTTAAAATGCTTTGAGACCTACTAATACAAAATAGAGAGAGGGAAAAAAACAAACCAGGGTTGCAATCCTCTTGCTGCTATGCTGCTCACAGTAGAGGAGACACTTGGCTTCATGACACACCAATTTTCCTCTGCTCTAAAGCCGAGCAGACAGCTCTGCAAACACCCTCCAGACCATCCCCACCGACTCCTGCTTTTTCTGACCTGGCTGGATACGCAGCATGACACTCTCTCCACCCTCCACCTGCAGGGCTTTGCAGCTTTTCTCCTCCTTTTTTTTGTCCCCCAAAACCACCAGCATTTTAAAGGACACTCAAACACAGCACAACCTCTGCTGCTTGCTTTCCCTTCCCCCCCCACCCACCTTTCTATCTTCTCCCAGCCCTGCCTGCCACTGACAGCAATATTCATACTAAGGAACACACAAAATGCATCCTTCAGCAGCTAAGCCGGGAAGAGAAGGAGAAATTAAGATAACAAACAGACAGGAGGAAAAAGAAAACCCTTCCAATTACTGGCAATTAGCTGTACTTAATGCTCACCCGCTGTGCTCAGACACGCTGACTCTGGTAGGTGAGCACACAGGGTGGCACACCACGTGCTGTGCACAGAAGAACACACAAGGTGCTTCTTGAAGGTATTCCAGCCTATTTGGTCACCTAGTTGGGTACTGAATAGCCCTTGTCGGCCTGTCCCGTAGCCCAGTCTAACCAGGGCTGGTGCTTTTCACTGTTTCCCTGAGTTGTGGTGGAAGCCCTGGGGCAGAGCTGTTTGTTTGGAGTTGAAGCTCAGCATAGCTGAGAGATCTGGGGCTGTTCCACCTGGAGAAACAGAAGACTGAGAGGGAATCCGATCAGTGTTTATAAATATCTTAAGGGTGGGTGTCAAGAAGAAGGGGACCGTCTGTTTTCAGTGGTGGCCTGTGATAGGATGAGGGACAATGGACACAAACTGTAACAGAGCAAGTTCCACCTCAACACGAGGTAAAACTTCTTTACTATGAGGGTGCTGGAACAGGCTGCCCAGAGAGGTTGTGGAATCTCCTTCTCTAGAGGCTTTCAAGACCTGTCTGGATGTGCCATGTGTGACATGCCCTAGGTGATCCTGCTTTGGCAGGGTGGGCTGGACTCGATGATCTCCGGAGGTTCCTGCCATCTCCTACCATTCTATGTTTCTATGGCAAATCGCCCAAGGGATGTCCATCCTCCTTCCCAGACCCACCTGCCCAGGTGATGTGGCTGTTTTTTCTTCCCAGGAGGGATGTCATCTTCAGACAGCACCACAGGCTGCCTATTGATGCAGTGGCAGGCAGCGCAGCTGACAGAGATGCCTTCCTCTTCACGGGAGGACAAGCTTTGCTCCCAGCCAGGGGGGAGGCGGAGGCACCCCGCACTGCCGCAGTGGAGGAGGCACTCAGCCAGCTGCTAATGCTTCCTACTGTCTTGAAGCAAAGGGATGAATTAGCTTTTATTAGCTCTTAGGAGGAGCACATCACTCCTGCCCTCTCCTCCCCGCACAAGGCTCATGCACAGACTCAGCTGTGCTGCAAGTGAAGCAGAACCAATGCACCTCCCTGCCTGCGGCCCCAAACTCCTGTTGGCTCTTGGATAAATCTTATAAATCTTAAAGCTTAGACAAGGTGGGAGATAGGCTGGAGCAATCCTCCTGAGGGTGCTGCTGGGGCCTTGCTGCCCAAAAGTACTTTTTTAAAAGATGGATGCTTAGCTTTTACATCCACATCTCTCAGGTGGCACCACGAACCGCCCAAAGCAGGGCACGGTCTCTGAGCCAGCAATGCCAGAGCGACCACACAGTCCCTGCTGATGCCACCCAACCCCAGGGCTGTTATATGGGAGGGCGGTTTCCCTCTCACCGCTTCCCTCACAAGACGTTTTCTTGAGCCCCAGCACCCAACCATCAGCAGGGGTGAGAGATGGGACTGCTCCGGAGAAGTCACTCTGAAGTCGCTCTGGGGCTTGTTAGCAGGGTGATAGAGAGGATAATGGGCTCAGAGAAATGCTTTGTCTCCTGCTGTGGCATTCGTTATCCTTTAGCTGGGCAATTCTTCACACCAGCCAGGAGCTCAGGGCTGGCTGGTTTATTGTCCTCAGCGGCCGTTTTCCACCAGAGGCCATGCTCATCACCCCAGGCAGCTCCGGCGTGCCTGAAGAGCCTGCGGCATGGCAGCCTGCATAGGATCGCTGGGGCCAGAGACAACTTCTTCCCCTGGGTAGTCTCTGAGCTCATTGTCTTCCTCCCACACAAGCAGATCGCTTTCCCAGGCTCGCAGTTCGGTGATGTGAGCCACTGCTGCCCCACCCCCAGATCTGCAGGAATCAGAGCTGGGAACATTTTCAGCCTGCTCCCCTCAGAAGGGCAGGGCATAGCAGTCCCACCACATCGGGCTGTCCTCTGCCCACTCCCCAGCAACTTCTGACACGGCGACCAGATGTCAACCTGATCTGACAGAGACAGAGGTCTCGGAGACAGTCAGAGACTATAAATTTCATGGGAACAGACTGTCAAACAGAGGAGAGACATAATCAGCACCTCCCAAACCATAGCGTATCATCCCTTATTAGACATCAGACAATCTGCGTGGGAGAGACACTGTAAATATTCCGGTAAGGGGAGATGCTCCATTCAGCACAAGCAGCTCACCAGACACCAGGGAACCCAAACCCAAGCTACCTACCCACAGGAGATGAGACTTCATGGATCCCATTGCATGCAGTACTAATGGGAGCAGCCTTTGAGCACGCTTGGCTGCTAGAAGAGCCAGGCAGCAAAGACGGCATGTCAGCCTTTGGAAAGGCACTGTCTGCTCTTCCCTCATCGTTCCCCCAGTGACCAAACCGAGGTCCTGCTGCATGTCCAGCTCAAACTGCCATCTCAGCTGCAAAGATGATCTTAGATGCTTCCTGAAACGGAAGAGGCATGCCCAGCTTCAAGGGATGATGAGCTCAGCAGTTTCCCCACCCTACAGCCCTCGAAGTGCCTGTCTATCACATGGACCTTCCTTTTTATCCACAGGCTGCTACCAGTAAATGCCAGGAAAGCAGCCCAGAGTCCCAGCAGCCACACAGGAAGCTCATGGCAGGATCACTTACAGATCAAGCCACTCATTAGCAGGTTGATTGATTAGTTACACTTGTGACTGTGAAAGGGAGCCTGTCCCTCTGCACACAGACCCTTGCTGCAGACCAGACCCACTCTCCAGCCTCAGCACAGCTCTGCAAGCCAGTGTCAGCAGAGAGCTGGCAAGCAGCAGCAACGGTGCAAAGCTCAGCCCTCCCCTGGCAAGACAAAGGCAGCCAAGTGATCCTACCTCTTCCTCCCAAAGCCTGAAGGGATCAACAACAGCCTATTGGTTCTTCTTCGAGTCATTCAACAGTTTGCACATTGCAGAAGGAGATGCAGCCTTTGGAGTTCAACACCAAGAAGCCGTTGACTAGAGCTGCTAGCTCACCTCCTTACCCTGACCCAATTTTAGTGACCCAGCAGTGTGCCCAGGCAGGCAAAAAAGGCCAATGGCATCCTGCCCTGGATCAGCAACGGTATGGCCAGCAGGGGTAGGGCAGTGATTGTCCCCTAGTACTCAGCACTGCTGAGGCTGCACTCTGAATCCTGGGTTCAGCTTTGGGTCTCTTCCTACAAGAAGGACATTGAGGTGCTGGAGTGTGCCCAGAGGCTGGTGAAGGGTCTGGGTCTCATGAGACGTGGCTGAGAAAACTGGGATTGTTTAGCCTGGAGAAAAGGGGGGTGAGGAGCAACCTTCTCACTCTCTACAACTCCCTGAAAGGAGACTGGAGCAAGATGGAGACTGCTGTCTTCTCCCAATTCACAGAATGCAGGACAAGAGGAAACAGCCTCAAGTTGTGCCAGGGGAGGCTTTGGTTGGATATTAGGAACCATTTCTTCCCCAAAAGGTTTGCCAAGTCCTGAAAGAGGCTGCCCAGAGCAGTGATGGAGTCCTCATCCCAGGAGGGATTTAAAAGCTGTGTAGATGTGGTACTGAGGGACACGTGTTAGTGCTGGTCTGGCAGTGCTGGGTTAATAGTTGGACTCAGTGATCTTAAAGGTCTCTTCCAACCAAAGCAATGCTATGATTCTCTCATTAAAAGATCCTCATCGGGTCATGCCAGAATGAAACCAGGAGCTGTACTTGCGGGGAACTCCCACTCATCACTGCTTTCTAGTACAGGAGCAATAAGTGGCACGCTTATGGGACATGGCAAGGCAGCAAAGGTGACAGGAGCCTTGGGGACAGAGCAGGGCAATCTCTGTGCTCACAGGATCTGCACTGACCCACTCACCTGTTCACAGTGCCTCTTGCAGGCTCAGTCATCCCAGAGCCTCAGAGATGACTGAGAAGCAGAAAATGACCATTTGGTCTCCAGCTCATATGTGATGACAGCCCAGCTGGCCAGTCACATTTTGGGACTTCTCTGATTTACCTGATAAAGGTCAAGTCCCAGGAGGTGCCATCATCCCAGAGGACCCTGGGATGCCTCTTACACCTGCAGGGCTTTATCTCTGCAAAAAGAGAATTTAAACGTGCACTACAGCACATCCTTTATTCCAAAAATGCATTTATACTTCAGGGGTGCTCAACTCCCTCTTCTGCCCAACAAAAGCAGTGATGGGGATTGAATCCAGGTTGTACTCATTTAAAAAAAAAAAAAATTAAAAAAATCCCAGAAATGCAGTCACTCTGTCCTAATTGTTCTGATCCAACCTTTCACAGCCTTGCAGTGAGCTGAAGGGCTGTACCTGAAAGCGTGCCAAGAGCGGCATGAAATGTTAATGTTGCAATTAAAACAATATGAATATTGCAGCACTGCTCTGCTGCTCCCCATCCACTGAACAGTTCACATTCAATGGAAATCAAGTTACATTTGAGGAAATAATGAGCTCTGCTAATTAAGTCTGGCCTAGGAAGACAGCACTCTTAAAAGGAAAAATAATAATAATAATAATCCAGGAGCTCCCCCAAAACGTGTAAATTTACAGGTAATAAACCTGCAAAGGGAAGCTACTAATGTCAAGCAATGCCAGGATCACAGGTTGGTGTCATTGGCTTCTTGCACATACCCAGAGGAAATGACCCTTTTGATGATGATTGATTTAAGTCACAACCTGCTTTGTCCCTAGGAGCTCTGTGGGGAATGCCAGGCTGGTACCTTCCAATCTCACAAATGCAGAAAACAGGTACCTGACAGTGAATTCCAAATCTAGGCTGGGCTAGTGCGAGGCAGGAAGGAGGGGACAAATAGTGGCTAGAAACATCCCACGTTTCAACTCTAACTTCCTGCCCCTTGCATCCACCAGACATTGCCCCAAGACACAAGCACAAGTTGCAATAACATGAGGACACAGCAACAGCCTAGAAACCAGAAAGATCAAGTCCCAGGTTCCTCAGGGAGATCTATATCAACAGACCACACTCAAAGCCTCTCCACCTTCTTGTCTTCCATCGGCCTCCCAAATCTCTTTATCTGTGATGGTGACTGGGGCTAGCACCAGATCTCCTGTGTTCTCCCCAGCTCAAGTAACTACCGAGGGAGGTTGAGGTGGGGAGGGTCTGGCACTGTGCCTATCTTATAGGAAGAGCAGAAGGCTGTGAACAGGTTCACCATATTTCCCTGCTGATTTGGCTGCCTCTTCTCCTCATTAGTTTCAGGAGCATACTCATCCTCCAGGCCTGAACTTTGCCATTAGACCAAATCTGACTGACCAGTGTGGAGTTGTCTAGGGGCCACAGAGCACCTTGCAGTGTGAAGAGCAGGCTATGGCAGTTCAGAGCTCTCATGCTGCTGAAGCAACACCTTTCCCTAACCTACTTCCCAACTCTCCAGAAGAAAATTCATCCAGCGGAAAGGTGAGAGAGCACTGGAGTCTTTATTCATTTCTTGACCACTACTGACACACTGAACTTTAGCCTGTCTTTAATACAGCCAACCCTCCTGGTAAGATCCAGACTGAAACTGAGCCACACTGACCAGAATTGGCAATGCACAGATCTAAATGAGAGGGATCTCAAATCATCAGGAAGGAAACAGGAGAAGGAAAGAGGAGACAAATCCAGATGAAAATATCAGAAAGGACCTCCCAAGTTCTAAATTGTCCTAAGGGACTCAGATACCATTTCTCTCCACCTCTGACCTCCTGAAGATGGAAGAGAATCAGTGGTGACAAGATGCAACAGGCAAAAACTTGAACATACGAAGTTCCATCTAAACATGAGGTGGAAATTCCTTACTTGGAGGTCAGTAGAACACTGGACCAGGATGCCCAGAGAGGCTATGTAATCTTCATCTCTGGAGTCATTCCAAACCTGCCTGGATGCTGTCCTGTACAACCTTAGCCACAGGGCAGGGGGCTTGGACCAGGTAATGTCCAGAGGTCCCTTCCAAGCTCTATCTTTCTGTGATTCTGTGTGAAAAATAAACAGTGTTGTGTCACCAAGGTCAACCCAGAAGGATGTCCCCAGCCTGTCCCCACCAGCAGCAGCTCACAGTCCTGTGAATGAGGAGGTCTCCACCCTCCAGTCCTCTTCTCCCTGTACTTCCAGACGCACCAGCACTTGCTGCTACCAAGTGTCTGTTCTGCAATAAAGAGCAATAAACATGCCAGAGTAATTAATGTCTTAACAACTTATTACAATCCTCAGATAATTAATCACAAAAGCTAAACATGCTGTCTCACCCTCCTAATGTGTTAATGCTCTAATTATTATGCCTCAATTAAGGGAAAGTCAGCGCTCCTTGCTTAGAAGTGCATGTTTAATAAGGGTGCTTGAATGCAGGCGAGTTGGAATGGGAAGGGAGGGGGCGATGGGGGTGAAGGAAGAGGACACCATTTTTAATGAGGTTTCACGGGTGGCTCGAGGGGAGGAATAGACAGCCCCTATCTGGGATCTCACACGCGACTGCACGTGGAACCGGAGGCCATCTGCACTGGTGGCTCTGCGCTCCGCTTCCCACTGGGCTATTTATAGGAGAAGCAGCATGTGGGGCACAGAGGAGGCAAGGACTGGAGCTGAGCAGTTACACTGTGGATCTGGCCAGTGCCAGGCAGCAGAGCTGGCAGGTTGCAGAGCAGTCAGCAACAGCAGTAGGTGGTCTCCTCTACCCACCCCACTTCTTGCTGTATTTTCAGACACACAGGCACTTGCTGCCATTCTCATCCCCACTGCCCAAGCCTCTACAGCATAGTCTTGTTTCCCTAATGCACCTTGCCACCAATCGAGCTAGCTCTGGGCCATCCCATGAAGATGTGAAGAACAGCCTCCAGCAGCCAGGATTACACTTGGGATGTGACAGATCAGCTCACCTGATTTCAGCCACCGCCTGGTGGTTTTCCACAGCCCCTTGTTGGATGAGGGAACAGAAAGCCACATCTCAAAGAGCACATCAGTAAAACATACTTGGTTTATAGGTGAGGGAATGAAAGGCTAAAAATATTCTTTATGGGACATTGTGGCAGTTACTGCAACTGAATCTGCCTTCCTCGAGCCTGATTATGAACCTTGGTGCATGTTGAGAAACCTCAGAGAAAGGTTCTTGGTGGTGAGGAGCTTGAGCAGACTAAAAAAATGAACGTAGAACCTGGAGACTTCACTGTGTGACAGCAGGTGGTCCCTGCTGTGCTCATGACACAATTCTGCACCCATCTGATGGAAAAACTTCAGGTAGAAAGTACAGTCAAGGCAAAGATGGCATCACCTCCATTCCACCCTGCAGCAGTGGTGCCCCTAGAGAGCAAAGAGCTCAAATGAGAGGTGGCACAGCTCTCCAATGATGCAGGCATGGGAAGCTGAGACGGAGACTGGCCAGGCTCCAGATCTTAGTACCACACAAGAAGCTGCAACAGAAGAACAGCTGGAGCCCAAGCCTCCCCAGCAAAACTTAGAAAAATCATCTTTTCCCAATAAAAATCATTTGCACCAACTCCCCCGCTCAAGTGGGTCTTCTTATACAAGCTCTCCCTGAGCCACCCTGGTTTCTGTTCCATCTCAACTCTTTTTTTCTCAATTTCTCAGACAAATTAATTACCAGGAGCATCTCCAGCCTAGGCTGGACTGGAAAGCGATTGCATTTCCTCAAGAAATAACACACTGTGTAGGTTTGGATGGTTCCCTCTGAGGAATAAGAGAGAGGGAATAAGAAACAAAACAAAACAAAGCAACCTGGAGGGGACATGAATTTTAAAACCCATGAACAGTTTGGTTTTTCAAATAATCAGAATGAAAATATATCTCACAAAGTTGCTTCCACACACAGAATCCTATCACCCCGATTCTTTGGTGATGTCTCCTGAAAAACAAAGGAAAGCTCTCCACCACTGCCCACCTCACCTCCAGCACCTCTGAGACAGTAAGCTGCTGGCACAGTTTGTCTGGAGATAAGGTGCTGATGTCTCCCCACAGAGGTAGTCTGCAGATTCCCCCAGGGATGAAGGCTCCAAAAGAAGACTCATGTGTTGGGCTTCTCTCCATGCTGCTTTCCATTCCAGTGTCTGCCTTGACCTTCCCAGCCTTTCCTCCATCTCTTTCGTGAGGATGACTTCAGTCATTCAGCTTCAGTCTCCTGCACTTGGTTGCAGATACTGCAGCACTTAACCTCAGCAGCTTCACTTCGCTCTGCAAGTTACTGCCTGAAGCAGAACCCAATCCATCCTGCAAAACCTGACCATGAGGGATGTGGGCCACCAAAATCATTGCAACCTGCGCAAACACAGCCTCACTAGGGATTTTCTCTATCACACCTCAAGGTATATGATGCTTCTTGAGAAGTCTTCTCCTGCTATTTACACTGACTGGTGGACTGGAGAGTTTTCTATGGCTGTTGGCATCTCTGCTGTTCATCTATGCTGAAGATGTCTGCATTCAGAGATAAGACTCTTGCCTTCTGTCTTTTCAGACACACCATCCAAGTCTTTCAGGCAGTGCAAGACCAGTGCCTGAATAGTTCTGTACCTGCTTCTTCTCACCACTACTATCAAATTAGTGGGCACTTGGAAATATGGGCCATTACTTCAGTTCTGGAGCTAGAAACCTTGGCTTGGTTGCACCTATCCCAAAGCATCAGCTCAAATGACAATCTGATGCAAGGAGTTTTGGAGAAGTTTGCTGGCTTATGTTGGCACACTGTGAGGGTTGGAAAAACCTCCCAAAGGAGTGCAGTAACATCCAGCTCCGGTACCAAGTGGTTTTCCTTGGTGGAATGCTCTGGAAGCCCCATTTAGGCTGTACTCAGCACCAGTATGAGACAAGACATCAATCTTGAGTCTTCCTCCCAGTACAGTGGACCTTCATCCCCAGTAGTCAGCACTCTGCCCAGTCTAAACATGCTCTCTTCCACACTGGAGCAGAGGAAACAGAGAGGGGAACCACCACATCCCCTTGCTAAACTCAGGATCAGCTTCTTAGAGAGGGTCATTGCGCCAGCATCCTCAGATCTGCTCCCAGTTAGGCTCACACAACCATATGTGGACACATTCCCAGAGCCCTAGAGCTGGATCACCTGGATTTTGAGGGCAGGCTCTGGAGGACAGGAGATAACCATCACATAGACAGATGTAAGATGTAATGACCATTAGACAAAACAGCATCTCTGTTTCCCAGAAAAAAAAAAAGACAGTTGGCCTACAGAATCCCAGCATGATGGTGCTTGGAAGGGACATTTGGAGACCATCTAGTCCAACCCCCTGCTAAAGCAGGGTCACCTAGATCAGGTTGCACAAGAATGTGGCAAGGTGGATTTTGCAAGTGGATTAAAGTGCTAGATCACAAAGCTGATGATGCTGGAGTCTAGATGCCCCCAACCTCCGAGTTCCTCCAACAAGAGCTTTCTGAGTTCAGCTCACCCCCTCTCACCGCCTGCTGCCTTTAAGACAGCATGCAGCACGACAGCTGGGAAACCCAATCTGGTCCCAATTTTGTTACAACCCTGCTGGTTTTTCTCCTTGTTTACCAGCATTAATTTTAATGGCTTTCCCTACATTAACTTTGTCCTGAACGTGTCAGAGGAAAATTCCTCCTCCCTTACCTTCTGGAGAACAGCCTGGGTAATTTTCCCTTGTCACATAACGGCCTGCCTGGGCTCCTCAGGGGTGACAGCCACACTGTGTACTTCGTTGAGGGCAATAAACTTCCCAAGGCTGGGAGAGGAGGATTTACATATCTATGAATATTGCTCTTCGTTCAGTTTGGGTCTTGGCTTGTGCTGGTCCCAGCAGGTGGGAATTTCTTCCTCCTGTTCACAGAATCACAGAACAGCAGGGGTTGGAGGGGACCTCTGGAGATGATCTAATCCATTGAGAAACAGGAATCATAAAATCATTGAATCATAGAATGGTTGGGGTTGGAAGGCACCTCTGAAAGTCATCTAGTCCAACCCCCACTGCAATCAGAAGAGGCAACCTCAACTTAAACCAGGTCACTCAACTAGACCAGGAAGAGGAGATATCTTGTGCTCCACACCAACCCTCTGCTCTATGATGCCCAACTCTGCTCATGATGGCTGTTGGCACAATCCAACAGGCAGTGTCCCACTTTGTGCCCAACACACCTTTATGCACAGAAGGGAGCAGAAGTGAGGATGATGCAATGCCTCAGCTTTCTCTTTCCTGTCCACTCTCCCTCTTCTCATCTCCAGCTTCTTCCAGTCATCATCTTGGCTTCCCAAAGGAGACATCACTGCTCCATCCAAGCTGTGCTCTGCAGGAGGGAAGAAGATTGTCCATTCCTTTGCTCACCAGATGCTGTGAGCTGTGGCCCTTCTCTCCAGCTCACAGAAACCCTCTCCTCAAGCCACAGGAAGAAAGAGAAGCAAATACTCAGGAGAAATTGATCTCGCAATTAAAAAAAGAAAAAAAGAAAAAAAAACCCCAAACCAAAACACAAACACAAACCAAAACCACAATAGGGGAAGAGCTCTCCCCACCAAAGAAATGCAAGGGTTCAGTTTGGGCTTCTTTCCAAAGTTTTCTCTCTCTGAGAACATAAACAAGGAATATGGTTACACCAAGGGAAACTATTTCATGTAGCACACGATGCCCATACTTTAAAAGTACAGATGTTCCTTCCATGCTCTGAGGGGCAATTTGGAAGACAGAGGGCTCAAAAACCTCCCTCTATATCCAACCACCAACACCTGGGCTGCTGTAGAGAGAGTGTTGCCATGGAAAGATGAGGGAGGCAGCAGTGAGATGGTTGGAGTATTCCTACTAATTAACATGAAGAATTTTGCCTGTTCTGCTCTCTGCAAGAGCCTAGCAACCACTCCAGAAGTGGTTTTCGCACGTCTGAGAAGTGTTTAGCAGGGTCACATGCCTAGTAAGCTGTGTAAGGAGAGACAGCTCTCCAGACCCCCTGAGCCCCTTCAGCATGGGCACACTGCATGCATGGTGCTCAGACATCTCAACTCTTGCACCAGGAGGCTCATGCATTAGGCACAGGCAGTCATGGGAGCACTGGAGTGAGACCATAGTGCAAGGGAGGGGAGAAACATAAAGGAGAGACAGCCACAGCTGCAGGGACGAGAATATCTGAAAAAAGGAATTAGATGTCTCAGCACAAGAAGGACATTGACCTGTTAGAGGGGGTTCAGAGGAGGCCAGAATAATGATCCAAGGGTGGAAGCCCTCTGCTGTGAGGCCAGGCTGAGAGAGTTGATGTTGTGCAGCCTGGGGAAGAGAAGGGTCCTGGGAGACCTTCTAGTGGCCTTTCAGTACTTAAAGGTGGCCAATAATAAAGATGAGGACAATCTTCTTTGCAGGGCCTTTTGCAACAAGACAAGGGGCAATGGTTTGAAATTAAAAGAGGGAGATTTAGACTAGAGATAAGGAAGAAATTTTAGGTACTGAGGGTGGAGGAGCACTGGCACAGGTTGTCCAGAAAGGTGTTAGGTGCTCCATCCCTGGAAACATCCAGGACAGTTTGGACAGGGCTCTAAGCAACCTGATCTAGTTGAAGGTGTCCCTGCTGACTGCAGGGTGTTGAGCTAGATGACCTTTAAAGGTCCCTTCCAACCCAAACCGTTCTGTGATTCTATGTTCTGTTTTCACGGGGTAAAACAGGGCAGGTTGCCATTGCTCAGTTCAGAGGTCTTGGTTGGAGAACCTCCATCACTGCATAGAAGCCAATTTGTGAGCCTGCTGCACGGGCTCACTTCAAATGTACAGTTTCCATCAAGACCTCTGCTACTCTGCCCTAATAAAAAAGAAAAAAACCAAGACCACCAAGATACCTTCCATTCCTCCACTAGGCATTAAAGACCGAGTGACACAGAGTCAAAGGCTATCAGCATCCTACGTTCTTTCACCCTCTGAAGTAAAGGCAGATAGTCCACATGTGCCAGTCTAGCCTCTTCCACAAAAGGGGCACTATACAAACTGACAACCAACAGCTTCTGCCCATTCATTAAGTTCTTGGCATTAATTGATTTCTCTCCAACCAAGCCATAAAACCCAAAGCAGCATGCAAGCAGCATCCTAAAATATCCTTGTAATTCTCAGCCACCACATTCATTAATTACAACCCAGTGATAGTTCAAGCCATTAGTTCTGGATGGTAACTTCATTTATTCCCACGTTAATGCTCGATGTCAGTGGTTACCTCATTACCACTCTATTACCTACCTACTTAATCCATCACTGCAACCCAGGCCAGAAGGAGGAGCAGAGTTTGCCCTGTGTCTGTAGGAAGACAATGCATCAAATGTAGAGCACCCAGGAATCACAAACAAAACACTTCTCTAATCTGCAGCTCAGGTTATATCTATTAAGAGGTGGAAATGACACAGACAAGTCTTGTTAGGAAAACAAACACATCCCAGCACTGAAAAAATGTGGACGTTGAGGATTAAGTTTCCCCTTAAATCAGAATCAAAAGCTTTGGCATGAATACAAAGGTGAATTAGCAGTCACACAAGAAAAATTACCTTAACTCTGCCCTTCTCCTCCCCCTTCTCAGACTCTCCCTTCCTTCAAACCCCAGATTAGACTCAAACACTTCCTGCCTTTTGTGTGCTAAACACTTTGAAAAGGCAGGTCAGGATATCGGCACTGGGACCTGCTACCTGCTGATTATCCAGGATATTCACAGAAGGCTCCAGGGAGACGTTATAGAAGCTTTCCAGTACCTGAAGGGGTATGAAGGCTGGAAAGGGACTTTTAAAAAGGGCTGTTGAGATAAGACAAGAGGGAATGGATTGAAGCTTGAGGAGGTCAGATCTAGACTGGAGATTAGAAAGAAATTCTTTACAGTGAGGGTGGAACAGGAACAGGTTGCCCAGGAAGGTTGTGGATGCCCCCTCCCTGGAAGTGTTGGATGAGGCCCTGAGCAACCTGATCCAGAGAAGGTGTCCCTGCCCATGGCTGTGGGGTTGGAACTAGATGATCTTTAAAGTTCCTTCCACACCACATCATTCTATGAAATGTGTGAGCAGCACTGTAGGTACCACAAGCCTTAAACCCTAGTGAACATACACCCCCATCCATGTAAAGACACAACAGTTACTGGCATTTCAACACACACTCAGCAGGAACTTCCAAAAGTGTGTTTTGTTGCACCTGCCACACTCCTGTCTGTCCCAGGACTTACTCCACACCCTGATCCAGCTCCCTGGGTCTGATCAGGGTGTTTCAGCACAGTGAGAGCAGCAGCTTTCCCTGTCTTGTTCCCTCCTTCCTCCCCCACATACTCCTGCTGAAGACAGCATTTCAATCTTCCCATTTGACTGAAGGAGAAGCCCTTTTTAGGTTGACAGGCTGTGAAACCAAGATGTGAGCTAAGGAAAGGGTTCAAAGGGACATTTCCCTTACAGTAAAGCAGGTTCTCTTAAGAGCAAGTAAAGCTCTGCCCTGATATGATGCCTACACAACAGGGCAGGCAACTGTGGTTTTTACTACTTCTAAGTGACATGATATGGAAGGATTGAAATCCTGTGGTGTGGAAGAAACTGATGCCACAAAAGTAGGGTAGGGAGAGAAGACACAGCCCCAGGATGATGTCAGGAGTGAAACAGGAGCATTTTCCTCTGTGATCACTAAACCTGTGCTGGCAGAGGTGGGCTCTAAACGGCACTGTGCCAGAACAACTGACAGGGCAAGCCTGCAAGATGCCACTATCAGATGTAATTAAAATACCTTTGCTGCCCTCCTCTCCTTTTCCTCAGCAATGAAATCCATTACAGAGTCTGGAAAGAAAAAGGTTTAAAATGTCCCTGAAGCGACATTGTTGACACCAGTGTAGACAGACGGATTTTGATACACCCTTGATTAAACAGCTTTCTGCAGAAGGGCAGGGGAGGAGCTGGGTGATGAGCCAGAGGACCACCCTACAAACAGTGTCTATTGCCTGGGGAAGGCAAGTGCTGCTGCAGAGCAAAGATGTCCTGTCAACCACCCAGAGGCTAAAACAGCTTCATCCCCCTTGGGAAGCAGAATGCAACCCTCCAGTGCAAGGATCCTGTCCCGGAGCTCTCTGCTCTGATTTGGGCCATCAACACCACACATCTGAGGCAGTTGCTTCCAGCTCCTGTGGTGAAAGTAAACAACAGAAAGTCTCACAGTGCTCAAACCATAGCAGGGCCAGCGATGCTTCAGTCTCTCATGGAGTTACACACCATGGGAGGATTCTGCAGGATGCAGCAGGATACCAGCTCCAAGAGCAGGCATAGGCTCTCATAACATCTCTCTCTTCCTCATTTTCTCTCACACAGATGCTCTTGGACTGATAAGGACCGAACTTGCTTGGCAGAGAGGGGCAAAGATAAAGTCTTCTCCCTGGCCATCTATTTATATCAAGCTAGTGGAAACTTGTTATCTTTGAGATCTCTGGCATAAAGATCTGCAATCACAATCAGGCTAGAAAGTGATTAGAGGTGGGTAAAAAGGATCCCCAAACACATTAACCCCTTTTTCTCAGGGAAGCAAATGCAAAGCAAGGTGGAAGGATTTTAACAACTGGTGTGTGCAGCTGACCTATCTGACTCTCAGAGACCTCAGAAAGAGGAAACCCAGGTAGAACACAGGATAATGCATAGCTCAGGAGATCAGATCATGGCTTGAAAATACCTACTGTTCCCAGAGGTGAGGCTGAACACCTGTGCTGCAGGTCATGGAGGACATTTTACGGAGGACAAGAAGAAATGAATTTAAGATGGAGGAAGGTACATTTAGACTGGAGATTAGAAAGAAATTCTTTACTGTGAGGGTGGTAAGATACTGGAACAGAGTGCCCAGGGAGGCTGTAAAGGCCAGGTTGGATGAAGTCCTGAGCAACCTGGTGGAAGGTGTTCCTGCCCATGACTGGGAGGTTGAAACTAGATGATCTTTAATGTCCCTTCCAACCCAAACCATTCTGTGATACTATGTGACCACTGCTTACCAGTCTTGTGGCTAAGTAATTCTGGCCCACTCTGGTGGCCAACAGCTCTGCAGTTGCTGTTACCTGGTAGAGAAGGCTGCCAGCACGTCAAACAAGAAAAGAGGCTTTCCCATCAAGCACTCCTCAGACTCTCAGTACAAAAACAATTGACAGAAGACTCCAGACCAGGAAAGAATTATAAATCAGAAAGTGTAGAGATATTCAGTATCAGCAGCTCCTGCAGTAGTAAAGCCCCTGGTTTTGCATAACATTCATCTCCCATTCCTAATCTACTTCAGAGGGTTCAGAAAGAGGCTGCAGAATTTTAACTCCCCCTGCTCCCTTCCATGGCCTTAAAGAAACTGAGGCAAGCATCAAGAATCCCATATCTAGCACCCACCTTAGTATTTTTCTGGTACTTGCCTGCAACTGCCCTGTGCAAACCTGACACTTGGGAACCCTCAGCTGCTTGTTTTTATAAGCACTTTGAGACTGAGGTGGCTTTTGGTCCCAGCTCTGCTCAGTGCAACTGCTCAGAACTCTGGTTCATAACCCTAGTACCAGTGATCTTCAGATCTGCAAATAGCTGAGGGGCAGCAGAGTTCCCTTCTGAGTCATCAGGAATTCATCCCCACACTAAGGGATGAAGAGCCCAGCCAGCCGCAGCCAGCACCACGTCTCACCTTCCCCGCAGCAGTTCAGCTTAGGTAGGGATCATCCTGTCTCCAGGAAGAAAGTAGATCTTTTACAAACGTCTTCTCCAACGCATTCAATTAGCTATGTATTTAAACAGCATTTCACAGCATGCCCAAGTGAAAATACAATCACATACAAAGATGCTGGGGGCCTGGAGCATCTCTGTGAGAAGGAAAAGCTGAGAGACCTGGAACTGTTTACCCTGCAGAAGAGCAGCCTGAGAGGGGATGTGATCAATGCTGATCAATAGCTAAAGGGCAAGTGGCAAGAGGATGGGGCCAGACTCTTGGTAACAGGACAGTGACAGGACAAGGGGCAATAGGCACAAACTGGAATCCAGGAGGTTCCGCATAAACATGAGGTAAAACTTGTTTCCTGCGAGGGTGCTGGAGCCCTAGCGCAGGCTGCCCAGAGAGGTCATGGCATCTCCTCCTCTGGTGAGATTCCAAGCACACTTGGACATTGTAATCCTGGTCAACCTGCTATGGGTTGCCCTGCTTTAGAAGGGAGACCAGAATAGATTATTTCCAGAGATGCCTTTCCAAGCCTCACCATGCTGGGATTCTGCCTGAGATTCTGTAATCTCACAGAGAGAGATGCCCCTCTGAGAGGTTTCACAGTCACCTGTGGCCTCTGGTTGTGCACCTGGAAAGGACTGGGGTGGAAAGCACCTTTATTCTGAAGCTGCTTAATCAGAGTCTCAAATCTTTTAAAATAGGGCATGAAGATCATGATTACTGCTTACTAACTTCTCTCTCCCCAAAAGTCACCCCTCCAAAAATCTACTGTAGTGATGTGCATGTGGGCACCTACCCACAGAGAAGGAGCAGTTGTTCCATGCCATGCTCTCTGTTAGTCCATTTCAAAGGTGACAGCTGAGCATTTTATTCCCCCCCTGCAGACAAACCACATCAGCTGAATGATCCCAGGGAAGTAGCAGGACCAGGGCAAATTCCCAGAAAAACCTTTGGCGGTGTTCCCTCTGCTCTGTGGCTGCTAGAGGGAGTAACGGAGCATGGCAGAGGGAGCAACAGAAGCTGAACAAGGCACGTGTTACTGTGAGGAAAATTGACAACACTGGGGAGGAGGTGGGGGCAAGGGAAAGTACTTGCTAACAAATACTTATTAAAACATCATCTTGTCCTCAGCTGACCCTCATCCTGATTAAAGAACACTGGGCAGGCTGGCATCACTGCTGGGGCAGTCAGGCGGTAGCACTGCCTATCCATGTATATAATTGCCCAGGAGGTCCCCCAACCACCCCCTCACCTTTCCTCCAGCAATCTTAGATGCGTCAGTTTACGTCGCCAGCGTTTTCGAGGCCGCTCAGCTCCACTCTTCAGGCTCCCAGAGTCCTCTGACGCAGGCAAAGCATCTTCCAACCACCTCAGACTCGCTCCCAGACCAGCTAGACTTTTTGTGCACCACTGCCTATCTTGGACACAAAAGGTTACTCTAGCCACAAGTTCTGCAACTCCCACAGGAGATCTCCTTCTGCATGTCTTCAGAGGTAAGCAAGTGATGTGCTCCTGTTTCACTTTGGGCCGCAAGCATACCCCATTCTGGAAAACAAAATTGATTCTTATCCCTTTTCAAGAGCCCGGGATGAGCTTCTGTCCCTATAGTTTTGTTTAAGAGGGACTTGGGACCCCTCAAACTACCATAGCTTCCCATCCAAACAAGTTAATTGAGTTGGTGTGCTCCATAAAGAGGAAAGACATATCACAGAATCATAGAATCAGTCAGGGTTGGAAGGGACCACAAGGATCATCTAGTTCCAACCCCCCTGCCATGGGCAGGGACACCCTACCCTAGATCAGGCTGCCCAGAGCCTCATCCAGCCTGGCCTTAAACACCTCCAGGAATATGGCCCCAACCATCTCCCTGGGCAACCCATTCCAGGGTCTCACCACTCTCATGGTGAAGAACTTCCTCCTCATGTCCAGTCTGAATCTCCCCACCTTCAGCTTTGCTCCATTCCCCTTAGTCCTGTCACCACCTGAGAGCCTAAAAAGTCCCTTCTCAGCTTTCTTGTAGGCCCCCTTCAGATATTGGAAGGCCACAATAAGGTCTCCTTCTCCAGCCTGAACAGTCCCAACTCTTTCAGTCTGTCCTCATAGGAGAGGTGCTCCAGCCCTCTGATCATCTTCGTGGCCCTTCTCTGGACACACTCCAACTTGTCCACATCCCTATTGTAATAGGGGCTCCAAAACTGGACACAGTACTCCAGGTAGGGTCTCACCAGAGTGGAATAGAGAGGGAGAATCACCTCCCTCGACCTGCTGGCCACACTTCTCTTGATGCAGCCCAGGATTTGGTTGGCTTTCTGGGCTGCAAGTGCACACTGCTGGCACATGTTGAGCTTCTTGTCCACCATAACCCCCAAGTCCCTCTCCTCAGGGTTGCTCTCCAGCCAGTATTTGTGCTTGGGATTGCCTTGACCCAGATGCAGGACCTTGCACTTGGTCTTATTGAACCTCATGAGGTTGGCTTGTGCCCACCTCTTCAGCCTGTCCAGGTCCCTCTGGACGGCATCTGTATTGGGTTAAGGCTAGCTACCCCGAGCCCAAAAGCCCAATAAAAACTCAAAGAGATCTGGAACTGAAAAGGGTATAAAAACTTTAACAACAAATAGGAGGGAAAGGGTTTTTTACAGAAGGTGGAAGAAAGGGGAAACAAACTTCAGGATATGGGGAATGAGGGAGAAGGGTACAGAGACCAGGGAGAAGGGGAGAAAGGGAGAAAATACAACCACGGTAGGCAATTGATTCCCAAGACTGAGGTCGATGGCTTTGGTACTGAAGGGAAAGCAGGATGCAGGAATTCTATGGTGAAAATAATTAGTCTCAGTTCCAGAAGAGAATAATGGTGGTCTCCATGTGGCGGCAGGGAAAGCACGTGGTCTAGCAGCAGAGAGCAGCAAGTAGTTGCTCAAGCAGCCAGGATGAGAAGAGAGAGAGGAAACTGGGTCCTCCCTTTATAGCCCAAATCCTAGCAGGAAGTGGGAGTGGCTAACCATGACACCTGGGAACAAAGGGTCAAACCATCCTTTGGGAGGAGGCAGGGGGTCCCGGGTGGGCTTAACCCTTTACAGCATCCCTGCCCTCCAGCCTGTCTGCTGCACCACACAGCTGGTGTCATCAGCAAACTTGCTGAGGGTGCACTCAATGCTTTTGTCCATCTCACCCACAAAGATGTTGAACATGACTGGTCCCAGGACTGATCCCTGAGGGACTCCACTTGTCACTGGCCTCCACTTGGACATGGACCCATTGACAGCCACTCTTTGGGTGCAGCCATCAAGCCAGTTCTTTATCCATCTGTTGGTCCACGGATTTGGGAGGCCTTCGAAAGCCGTCCAGCTTGGCCTCAGTTGTGCCTGCCCTAGCTGTAAGCACACCACAACTTCACAGAAACAGAGGGCAGACCAAATTTCATTGAACATAGGGGCCACATGCATAAGAAATCTCAGGAAAGCTAGACACGTGCCAAACAGTTTGACAGACTCCTGAAAAGGCCACCACTGCTGATCACCCAGCAAGCAAAGGTCGTGATGCAGAGTCCCTTATCAGTCACTGTCCATCAAGCCGAATCACGCAGCATAATAATATCCCCTAAATAAGTTTTACATTTGGAAAGGAATGAAAAACCAGGAAGGGAGGGAAAACGCTGCAGAGGAAGGATGGAGAGGTGAAGTTCAACCACTGTAAGAAACCCTAAAGACAAAGATAGGTTTTACATTCTGAAGTCATTAAGAGTTGCTTTTCTGTTCCTTGGCTTCAATCACCTCTTTGCTAGTGAGATTTGGCACTAGCCCAGGTCTCCTGAGAGAGCAGAGGCAAGGATTTTCTGAAGGATTTGTCACCCACATCTCCTCTTGCAACACTCCCCAGAAGGGTTTTCTAATGAGCAAGGTTGTCCTTCGAAAAATGCGAAGTAAAATAAAATAAAATCTGCTTTCAAAGATGGGGCCATGACCACAAGAAACTCAAGGGCAATATTTCTACTCCAGACCCAGCTCCCAGCCCAGCATTCACCTACAAGCCCTGCTGCCCTCCACCTGCTTAAGGAGAATGTTTTCATTATGGTTCAATTTGCAACGAGTTTAGCTTCACGTCCTTCATTGGATTATTTTTATATTTCATGTCCTCTCTCCTCTCCTACTTTTCTTTTTATAGACTGGTAATCCAAGTCTCTTGGTAGGGCTGAGTAATCTTGATCAGATTTTAATCAAAGTAAGGCAGATCCTCAGCTGCCAGTATTGATGCATCTGCCTTTAAATATTTGAACGATGTCGATTCACCCCGGCGAGGTGCAGGCCCCGGCCCCATCCCTTCAGAAAATTTAAATTCCTTCCTAGGCATCGAGCTGAAACAACAAGAGAGTACAAGCAACCTGCTGTGAAGGGGTTTTAGTTTATAAAACCAATACCCTGGATTTCAGAACTAAATGAAAATCTGAGATAATCCCTTCCCAAATCCAGCCTGGGAAAAGCGCTCCGGACAGATCAGTAGCAAGTAACTTCTTAAACCACACTTTTTCCTCTTGTGAAAGCTACCAAGAAGTCAGAGCCAAAGGGAAAATTACCCACACTGCCTCACTCTTTGACATGACCCAGAGAATTTGTGTTCTCTACCCATAGAAAATGCATCTTTTACCCAGCCAGGCTCCTCCAGGATGGACCTGCTTCTGCTTTGTTCAGCAATGACCCTCGTGCCGCTGCCAAAGCCCAGCATCCAAAATCAGCATATTAGTTGGAAAATAATGAGATTTCTGGAACACAAAACGCTGGCTCCATTTTCCTTACCTTTAAAGATGATATCTGCCAGCTTCCCTCTGCAGATCAGAAAGATAAAAAAGCACTTAGATGAAAGAAGCTCCTCTAATCACCTGACTCTAGGAGACAAGTTGGAGGTGATGGGGGCTGTCCCACAGAACTTGTCAATATTTGGACTGCAGACCAAGTGAAGTCAAAAATAGATGAGAGGCTAAAGCACCCTGGTAAAGGCAAGACAAGCCACTTACACTTGTTTGCTTCCCTGTTTGGTGTAAGCTTGTGAGAAATGCAAGGAATTTCATAGAATCACAGAATGGCCTCAGTTGGAAAGGACCTTAGAGACCATCTACTCCAGCCTCCCTGCCATGGGCAGGGACACCTCACCTAAACTCAGCTGCTCAAAGCCTCATTCAGCCTGGCATTGCATAGCCCCCAGGGAGGAGGCATCCACAACCTCCTGGGGTAGCCTATTCCAAAGTCCCACCACCCTCATACTGAAGAACTTCTTTCTAAGATCCAGCCTAAGCCTACTCTTCCTCAGCTTAAAAAAACCTTACAGGTTCTTCATGCTCATTTCCACTGAGAAAGGTTAAATCCAAGGTCTTGTGCTTACACAAGCATCACCTGAGGAGTTACACCAGGGCATCGCAATAAATGTGCATTTGCACCCTCTCTGCTAGAATGTCCTAAGGACTTTGGGGTGTGTCAGAACCATGACATAGTTTAGCCCCTGCCCTGAAAAAGAGAACAACTTGAGAATCTCAGTCCCTCCTTACCTCAGCAGGTTGAGGTTTTCTGCTCACCTTTTCCAGCTGTTGGCTGCACCTGCCCTGCCTTCTACCTCCAGCTAAATTAACATACAAGAAGGCAGGCTGGGATCAGATCCTCTCCTGTTCATGACTATAACTTCCATCCTGCTTCACAACCAACTGTCTCATTAGTTTTACGTTCCACATCCCAAAGTCCATCTGGAGGAAATCACCCTTTCTCAAGAGCTCAGGATATACCAGACCCTTCACAAACATGCAGTAAAACCAGTGACCCATTCAGTCCAGCCAACTCTCAGGATTAGATGCTACTTTGCTAGGGACAAAAGCTTAGAGGTCCAGTGGAACAGTGTCATCATGGGGTTGGAAAGGGATGTCTGAAGTTCATCTAGTCCAATCCCCTGATAAAGCAGACTCACCCACAGCAGTTTGCCCAGGATCACAATGTCCAGCAGATCAGGAATCTCTCCAGAGGAGACTCTGCAACCTCTCTGGGCAGCCTGCTCTAGGGCTCCAGACCATCATAGAAAATGAGTCTTTCCTCATGTTTGGGTGGAACCTCCAAGGGTTTGTGCCCATTGCACCTTGTCCAGTTGCTAGGTACCACTGAAAGAGTCTGCCCTCATCCTCTTGAACCCCACCCTTCAGATATTGATGAGAACTGAGAAGATTCTCTCTCAATCTGCTCTTCTCCAGGTTAAACGGACTCAGGTCTCTTAGCCTCTCCTTATAAGCCATCTTGTAATCTTTGTAGCCTCCATTAGACTATCTCCAGTAGTTCCTTGTCTTTCTTGACTTGCGGAGCCCAGAACTGGACACAGTACTCCAAATGTGTTTATTAATCATTGTGAGGACCAAAATCAGACTGGGCATTAGGAAAAAAACAAACAAACATGAGTTAGCCCATGGCAATAAGGAAAAAAGAGGAAGAAGGAATGAGGAAAGAACATGGAATTTGTTTCTTTCCCCATGGTTCCTTCTCAGCTATGTGAGTAGAAGAGTGCTCCAGTGCACACAACCTCACCAGTTTCTTCCCATATGGAAGGAACACTAAACAGGGAGAAAACTCCCTGGTGTTATGCCCTAGGACTGATCCCAGACCCTGGGGGAGTGGGAAGAGCAGGGGTGTGTTAAATCCAAGTCATTGGTGGCTTCTTCAATCTCTGGACTTGCCAGACAAGCAACCCACACGGCACTGATCCAGCTGAACACAAACACCTGAGAAAGCTAGAGCAAATCAGCTCAGGTGGGACTCAGCACAGCTTGCATATTAATTGGCACGCTAAAGCACCCTGTAAATAGTCTCATGAAGGAGTCTAGATGGAGGAGCATCTGCAGGAGCCTAGCAGGCTTCAGCTCCTATGAGCAGAGTGCATCTTTTGTCCTTTCGTATTAGCTCATCCAAGCATCCCTGATTGGAGACACAGGTTCCTGCAACAGATGGTCTTATTAGTGTCTGTGTGTAGTGACAAGGAGACAACAACAGGTGGCCTAGACATTAACTGAAACACTTCACCCCACTTGCCCCAAAACAGCTTCAAGTTCATATCAAGGGCAAGCAGGACCAGAGCACAAAAAAGGCTGTCATGCGTAAGCAGTCCACACCATCCCTACATGCCTTCTGCACTGCCAAGATCTCAGCTAGAATGTGTTGTCCAGTTTGGGATGCTGATCTCCCAGACAGTATGAATGACTGAAGACAGTCCAAAGGAGACAGGCAGCAGTGACTGGAAATCTATAGGAGATGGTTGGCAAGAAGAGATGGAAAGTATTTGTGATGCTCAGCCTAGGGAGGATGGAGAAATGGTTACAGTCTTCAGACAAGCAAGAAGGAAAGGAGGAAAGGGGTGGAACAAAAAAGCAACCTCCACCTTTCCTCACCCCTGGAAAGGGCAGGAAACCTGAAGTTTAATTTAAAAGAAGGAACCTTTCATTCAAAACTTTCCAAGTGCACAGACAGCAAAAGCACTGAAGAGTTGTCAGATCTTCACTGCTTCCTTCAAAGCATCCAGTTAAATTAAACCCTTTGGGCTACAGCACAGAAGACCCCATAACTCAGCCACAAGGCAGTCGAGAGAGTTACGAGCTCATTCTGCACTGTGACGTGGGGAACAGATAGTCCAACACCACTGAAAAAGAAATTAATTTCCAGCTCATCATAAAAAACACCAAAGGAACAAAAAGCCACACAGCAGCTGCTGCTTAGAAGGATCTTTCAAAACCCTTCTAGTGTGATAAAGCCAGCAGAGGAGGGAGTTGGGAGGAAGAAGCCACAGCAAAGCTGGGCCTGCTAGGGTTGCGGGGAACAAGTCAAGAAGAGCAAAGCAGCAACACCAACCTCTGAAAGCAAAGTCCTGCTATGGTCATGAGAATGCTCCAAGAGCCTTCACAGATGTTCTTTAAGTGACTCACCCACCACACACTGCTCAGCTGTGCCCAATGAGAGAGGCTTCCTCATGTGCTTGCAGGACTTCACCTGGTTTCTCAAGCCTCACTCTGAGCTGATGGTTCCATAGTTCACCTGTGCTGCGCAGTCTTGTCCTTCCACTGAATCATAGAATGTTAGGGGCTGGAAGGGACCTTGAAAGATCATCCAGTCCAGCCCCTTGCCAGAGCAGGATCACCTATACCAGATCACACAGGAACACATCCAGGTGGATCTTGAATATCTCCAGAAAAGGAGACTCCACAACCTCTCTGTTACTGTCACAGTGAAAAAACATTTCCTCATGTTTACATGGAACTTCCAGGTATCTTGTCTTTCCATGTCCATGCTGTAACTCAGGACTGAGTCCCCAGGCTGACTCTAGCACTTCACAGATGCCAACAGAGGTGGTTGGGTGCTCTCAACAGCCAGAGAAGAACAAGTTTGGAGATGTCCATGGTTTTGCCCACTTTCAACCAAGTAGAACAATACACCTCATTGTACATACCCAACCAAATTAAATAGATTTATATATTCAAGCAAATAAATCACAAGCGCTTCAAATCTGAGGTGAACCTGGGTGCCCCCAAATTGTCCTGAACTTTGTTTTCCTTGGAACACAGAGAGGAGTCCAAGATTTGCACCATCCTTCTTGGATTTTTGTCCTGGCTGCCTGCCGACCTCCACTTTGTTGGCTGCCTTATCACGGGCCTGCCCTATTGCAGATACATTGGCTGAAGCCGAGTCCTGCATCCTATCTTCAAGTTTGCCCAAGCCAAAACTTCTTACGCTCCACAGCCCAAACCTCCTTGGATCTGAGCTCTTCGTATGTTTTTTGGCTGGATCTGGAGTTCAGGGAGCAGAGAGATGCTTGGAGAAACCAAACTCTGCCTCTTTGCCTCGCTACAGAGAGGCAAACGCAGCTTGCCAGAGATCCATGCTAAAGCCTTGCCATCTGACGGAGAGTCCCCTAGTGACGCAGGCAAGGGTTGCAGCAGCTTGCACTGAGGATCCAACCATTCCTGCATGCCAGACCTACATTTTCCACCCAGAAATATTCTTCCCCGAGTTTCTCCACTCACGTTGCCTTGTGCTTGTGTGAGGCTTGGCTCAGACAATCTCACTCCCTATATTTACCAGACAAAAAATGTAGTCAAAGTCAGCTCACCTGAGAAGGAACTTCTTGACCTCTTCCCACCAGGCCTTTCCCTAAGTGCACCACAGAGAGACCACGAGACACATCTGCAGTGAACTTTTATCCTCTGCGTTCTGCCTCCTGCTTTGTTTATAGAGAGTTTGTGGAGATTGGTGTGTCTGGTGATGAATTATAGGGAGGAAGACCAACATATTTTACTGTTCTGGGCAAGGAGTGCTGGAATCCTGTGGACATCTGGAGGAATTATTTGCAGGAAATTAACATTGTTTGTCATTTGCATGGTGAACTTCTGGATGGCAGATGAATGATGGGAGGAAACCAGTGGGAGATGTTCATTATCCCGGATGGAGTGAGGCCCCTGGACGTGGTGCTAAGGTCACCGTGATCTATGGACCTGCTGAGTGACAACTCCAAGTGCTCTGGAATTGAACACACACTATAACTGGGGGCGTAAGTGATCTGCCACATTAAATGCTGAGGCGTTAATAATCGTTGCTTGCCTCTGCTTGCTGGAGTTTCAGATGCACCTCTTCCGGCTGTCTCACAGGGCACACACATTAACTCCTTCCTGACTCACCTCAGAGGACACAAAACTCAGAGGCACCTGCAGGTACCCAGCCTGCCTCAAAGATTAAAACTTCCAGGCTTTCTTGGTTATCTCTTGATGTATCTTTTGGGAATGTGCTGTCAGAAGATCCCTGATACAGACTCCCCACCTCTGCCTCAGTTACAAATCCCAGGTGGCAGCAGATGACATGCCTTCACCACCCCTGCAAGGGAGACACATTCACAGCACGGCAGAGAAGCCCTCTGAATTTTCCCAGTACAACAGTGTGGCACACCTTATTCCTCTCTATGTTAGTGTTTGCCACTTGGGAGCTAACCTTAGAATTTTGCCTTGCAGCTCTAACACGTACTACTGCCAGTGAGCAGTTCTTCTCAGGAGCTGGGAGAGCTGCTAGTTGCAAGGTAGGGTGGCAGAAGAATTGTGCTTGAGATACATCTTCTTGCTTAGGACATGGCTCTTTGTCTCTCAGCGTTTTAGTTCCTTCCTTTGAAAAGCAGAAACATTCTTTGATCTGCTTCTCAATTGTTGCTCCTAAGTCCCTCAAGCCAGTGTTTCCCAAACTGGGGGGTAAGGCAAGGTTCCCTCTCTTACCAAGGAAAGAGGGACAGCTGAAGTGCAGAAGGGTAGTGAGATCTCTCCTGAGGAGCAGTGCAGGTGCATCAGCTGTGCCAGCCTTATTAAAGGGAGAAGCAAGAGAAGCAGAGGGCACCTGGGCCCAGATTGAATTTGCTCACAGAAGCACTGCCTCAAGTGCTTTGGTAAGCTCCTCTATATTTGATTTTCAGTGCTTTCCCCCTCCTACCTCTAAGAACAGAGAGCAGTACTCCCTTTCCTCTCAAGGCTGCTGGGAAGACAAATTCACAAACATTTCTGAGGCAAGAAAACAGAAGAATTTAGACTTGCTGGAGGATGCAATGAAAAACCCACATCTTGGGCACCAAGACCACCCCAGCATCACCAAGTGATGAGGAAAGCAAATTGAAGGTTTTCCTTGGAAATGTAAGGAATCTTTTCTTCACAGTGAGGGTGCTGGAGCACTGGAACAGGCTGCCCAGGGAGCAGGGAGGTTGTGGAGTCTCCTCCTCTGGAGACATTCAAAGCCCATCTGCATGCCTTCCTGTGTGACCTGCTCCAGGTGATCCTGCTCTGGCAGGGAGGCTGGACTGGACAATCTGCAGAGGTCACTTCCAACCCCTAACATTCTGTGAAATCCTCTGCTGCAGACCGCAGCCACCCCAGGAGCACGAGGGGGCAGGGAGCGGAGGAGAGATAATTACACTGGCAGCGTTCTCTGTGCAAAGGTACTGCCAAAAGATGCTGACACCTTTTTTGCTAGCAAACGAAGCGCTGCGCTGATTAACACAGGCAGCAAAATTCAATCCCTGCCTTCCCAAAACACCTCGAGGCCACCATGCGAGGAACAAGTGGACAGGGTGGTGCAGCTTGATTTCACCTGGGAGGAGGGGGGCACAAGAGCACCCTATAGATTTGGGTTAGGTGTGGGAGGGACAGTACCATACCCACCACCGCTCTGGAATCAGCTGCAGCTCAGGCACTGGCTCCACTCCAAGCTCTGTCACCCCCTTCCTGGGATCAGAGCTGAGACAGGGAAGAAAAATGAGCATCTGGAAGTCCATATGAATAAGCTAATGCCACAGGGCTGTCAGTCATGTGCTAATACCCTTAGCTAAAGAAACATATTGATCCTGATTGCCTGGAATTGCACTTGAAAAGGGCTGGGTGACATTTCCAAGGAGACACGAGCTACTTTCAAGTCAATTAGCGGCAATGGAGGATTCATGGCGAGGGGACGCACTCACCTCAGAGGAATGCCAGGAGAGAATGAGAATTGAATTAAGCCTTTTCATACACCCAGAAACAAATCCTTTAATGGCCTGTAACAGCTGACAGGACAGCCAGGGTCGCCAAAAGCATGCTGGCAGCAGCTAGGTGAAGTTTCCCCGTGATGAAGCCGAGGACTGCAGAGCAGCTGAATCCCTGCTAAGGGAGCAGGAGGGCATTCAGAGCCACACAGGGTAATCCTGCAGATAAGGGAGCAAAGGGAAGCAAAGTTTAAGTTCCGTGTCAACAGTGCGTGTAAAGCTCTTCGTTCCTCTCCAGGTACCTGATCTCCCTTGGGGCTCAAGAGGAGCACCACAGCCAGCAGCATCTCACGTAAGACTGAGGGCATGTGACCCTCATGGAACAGGCATCTAAATGAGGTCTTTTGCCTGCTGCCTTCCCCAGAAAATACCTTCCTCATACAGACTCCAAAGACTCCTTCAGAACCTAGGATCCAAAGCATGCTTGAAATTGGAAGACAGAGAACTGATTTTTCTACTTGGCGGGGGCTCTGACCCATATTTAGTTTCCATGGTTGCTTTTATGTTCCTATAAACATCAGGCTTATACCTGAATTCAAGGCTTTCTGGACAGCTTTACAGGGATGATTTCCTGCTCTCTCACAGCACCTGCAGTCATTCTGTCTCACAAGCCAAGGTGCACACGCACAGCCCTTCGATCCCTGGGAAGGAAGGAGAGGAGCTCCAAGTGAAAAGCTTTTCTAATCTACTCTGCAAGGTGAAAGTGACCCCACCAGCTACAGAGTGACCAAGGAGCATTACATCTGAACAGGTCTCAGGAGCATTTGAATCTTCATGAGTATGGCATACAAAAAAAATAAACGATAGAGAGAGGCCAGCCCACCCATTTTCTCTGGCCTCAGTTCTGCAATGAGCTCTGCAAACTCTCAGACACTGTGGCTTTCCTTATGATAGCATCTCTCAGCTGTGAGCCCAAAGCCATCTCAACATACTGGTGACATTTGGAGGCCCCAGAAATGCCAGTGTGTTTTCCTGAGTGTTGCACCAGCCTGGGGAGAGCCCCCACTTTCCAAAGCCAGGTAGTTCAGCCCAAGTCTAAGAATCAAGTCATGTCCTCACCCTCTTCCTTCTCCACCCACCTACATCAGGGATGCTGCAGCAGGAGCTCTAAATGGGCTAATCCTTCTGCAGCAGCACTTGTTTTACTGGGTGTGCGATCACAAGATTTGCTCACCACTATGCAGTTTTTCCTAGCCCAGGACAAGCCAAGAACCTCTCAATGCTCTCCTGGCTTTCTCCCCTCCCCTCTTCTTCCTATTGTTACAGTCCTGAGTTGAGAAATAGAGACAGTCAGCTCTGGTCCCAAAGGAAATCAAATAGAAGCTGTTCCTCCCAACTCAGCTGAAGAAAAGCCCATGTTTATAAACCTCTGGGCTTCAAGCAGAATAAATGAATCTCCTAATAGCCCCTCTGCAGACAGGAGGAGACTTAGGGAATAGATTCTCCCGAGGGTTCACCACAGAGTGTCCCTCCAAGTTACTAGCCAAGCGTTTTCTCATTGGAGATCCTGGCATGGCCAGTGATTTCCCAGAGGAGAAAAGGAAAGGAGAATTCTGACACACACCCAACAAGCCCTGCAGAGCCAGAGCACCCATTCTTTTGGTGACAGAGATTTCACACACCTCAGACCACAAAGAAAAACCACAGCCAAAAAAACCTAAGAAACAGCACAGTGCAGGGTGTCAGGCATGTTTTGCAAAGACTAGTAGGAGCCTGGATCTCAATTAAAGCTGGCAGGGCTCAGAATAGCCCTTTGCAGCATTTGCAGCCTGGAACATAAAGCACAGGTCACGGTACTGAAAGCACCTCAGAAACACAACCCTCTGAGGCTCAGCTTCAAAGTGACCCTTGTTTCAACACCTGCATATTTTCCTCCCTGGGTGGAACGTGGTTAAAAATGACACATGACTACCATTTCATGCTAAAAAAGTCCACACTGGTGCAGGCAGAGGCTACAGTTACAGGTAGAGAGTAGGTTCACAGAAGTGGCTTTGCCATGGCTATACACTAAATCCAAAGCACAATGGAGACTTAACCCCAGGTCTTCCAAACTCCTTCATTTCTCCCAAACCCTTTTCCTTCTACTTGCTATTGCGAGGCAGCTGAAGTATGGCTGCATGGACATGCTCAGCAACCAGCCCTCCAGTGAGGAGCACAACCGAGAGAGAGAGAATCTGGTCCCTTTGTGAGATGGGAAGAAAGCAGAGAGGAACAGCAGGGTGCTCCTGCCAAGATGGGAAGGAAAGCAAAAGGGTTTTTTTTTTTGCCTTTGCTGTGAAGAGACGTCTGTATTTCCCTTATTAACAGTAAGGCTCAGCCCTGCTAGGGAACAGCAGGAGAGGCTCAAAAATTGAGCCTTTTCAAAGCACCATTTCTCTTTAAATATCAAGCATGAGCTGTTGCCCATGAGAGAAGCCCATTACATTTCTGGGGCTCTCTCACCCAGCCATAAAGGAAGCCAAATTGCTTGATTTAATGACTCTTTCTGGGTTCCAAACAAACCAACATCATGCCTCTAACCACCAGCAGCCCAGGACATGCTGAAGTCACCATATAGGGCAAAGTCAACTTTGATTGTCACAGAGTCTGTGGAAGCAGAGGGCAACTCCCTCTGCTACAGGGCACCACATGCAGGAGGGGCTAACCCAGCTGTCCTTGCTCCAGACCGGGGTCTGCTGTGATGCCTCTAGAGTCCTGGATGCTGTAGAAAGAGTGTGGGGACAGACAGAGGCACCAGAGGTGGATGTGCTTAACTGGCCAGGTTGACGAGCAGCTGGGTTAATGGTGAGCCCTGTGCTGGATGGGTTGAAAGTGAGTGGGAAGGTGTATGGGGAAGCTGAACGGATGGGAAGAGGGAGGACTTGCTTTGAGTTTTAAAGCTGTTAGCTCTGGCCCTAGTTGCCACTATGAGCTTCTTCTACTCTTTGCAAATCCCACCCTAGCATGAAGCTGGAGGAGGACTCAGAATTTTTTTCACAGCCAGCTCAAATTCTCTTCAATCCCCAGTTCACCACAGCAGTCCCCACTGCAGCAAGCTTTGTGAATCCAGTGACCCCCCAGAAGTCCACATCCCTACATTGGGAAAGCTTGCTTAAACACACACATGCCCTGGGGGTAGATCTTCCTTCTACTTTCTCATATCTAGGCCTGAGGGCTCAACTATGTCTTACTACATAGATAATTTCATGGAGGCAGGGGAATTAAGGTTTATTACAATAAGGGCTGTGATTCTCTCTCACATGCTTCCACGACACGGGAGTTCAACATGACATGTAGCACCAGGAGGGCTACCAGTAAAATTGCAAGAACTAGCAACCAAAAGACCTAGGATCAGGTCAGAGGCAAAGAGAAGACACAACATGACAAGAGGCTGAACATTTTGTATTGCCCTCACGTTTGTCCTCGGGTCAGGTGTGGAGCAGCAACAGCGAGGGAAGGCAGCAATGAAACAACGCCAGTCATGTTTTCCGTGCCCCATGCCATTCATACGCTAAGGCTGTTACAGCTGCAGCCACATGTTCCCCACACAGCTGCAGACAGAGAGGATTTTATTTTCTCTCTAAAGCTAAATCTGTAAGCCAAAACCCTGTGGATAAAAAAAATAAGGTTGGGAAAGGAAGCCATGTCCAGCTCACATCACCCAAGAACTGGCAGTGCAGCCGGCTGGGTGACAGTAGGACAGAGATAACAATACTGAAGTGGATAAAATTACTTGTTCTGCAAGAGCTTTCTGGGACCATTAGTTAATTAAGCTGCCAACAGATAAGGGTCCATACATAAAAAGCTTCGATCACCTTCAGTACCCAAGACCAAAGAAGAGGAGGCTGTTTCGGTGCCCACCCCCTGCCCACCTGCAAAATGTGAACCTTACTCTGCAAGCCTTCTGCTTTCATAGAGCAGCAAGAGTTAAAAACAAATCCATGCTCCTTCTGCAGAACCAAAGACACTGCCAAGCGTGAGAACACCAGGGAGAAGGTGAGGAGAAGCCCACACTTGCAAGCTGCCCAGCTGTATTATTTCTTGAGACAAAGACATCATTTAATGCAAAGATTTTTCAAGAGGTGCAAGGAATGAGTCCCTTCCCATCATCCTCTTGGAAGCATCATTCTAGAGGTGAAAAGCAGCTTTTTGCTTTGCCCATCCTCTGCCCACCAGCAGCCACAGCTCAGCTTTCCCCATAGATGCTGAAGTGGCCTCATTGTCATCCAAGGAAGGGTGGGACTTAGCCCATCCATGCCTCAGCAGAGTTAAATCTAGGTACGGTCTTTCAGTTCACCTTCTGCAAGGTGAACTGAAAAGCAAAAAGGGATTTGGAAGCCCAAGAATGTACAGGAGCAGAGAGGAACTGTTTTTTCTAGAGACCTTCAAAGCTACAGAGCACCATGAGGTCTCAGCAAACAGTAAAGCCAAGCACTGTAATTACCTTTCTGAAGACCTACAGGGTTAAGCAGTGCTCCCCTCAGACCTTGCCTTTCCACAAGCAATGTCTTCCCAGTCTGCCTACACCCATCCTTATGTTGAAATCTCACTCAGGAGTTGAAGCCAGAAGTTAAGTGGTTTACACACTTGTGCTGAGAGGAGAAGCATCATTTTCTCCTGGCTCCCTACCTGAGTTACAGCCCCCTCTGGGCAGTGCAGAATTGCTTTTGAAGAGCAGCTAGGAACACTTCAGCACTTTCTGAGCAGATAAAAGGAGAGCTGTCAAATACAGCACATTCTGAGGAAGAAAGAGATTTTGTTTCCCAACGGCTGTTTACAGCTCCAGCACAGCCCTGCCTGGGACAGCATTAACCACCATTGTGCTACAGTTGCCATGACCATCCCACACTCTTATTTGTATAGAGTGGCTTTAGCTGGAAGGGACCTTAAAGATCATCTAATTCCAACTCCTTTGCCATGGGCAGGGACACCTCCTACTAGACCAGGTTGCTCAAGGCCCAATCTAACCTGGCTTTGGAGGTTGGAGCCTCCATAATATCTCTGGGCAACACATTCCAGTGTCTCACCAGTCTTGCAGTGAAGACCTCCTTCCTAAAGTGCAATCTAAATCCACCCTGCTCTGATTTAAAACCATTGTCACTTGTCCTGTCAACGCAAGGTCTTATACATAGTCTCTTCCTGGCTGTCCTGTAGCCCCTTTCAGGTTGCTGTAAGGTTTCCTTGGAGCTTTTCCTCCTCCAGGTTGAACAGATCCAACTTCCTCAGTCCATCCTTGTGGAAGAGGTGCTTCAGCCCTCTGATCATCTTTGTGTCCCTCCTCTGGACCCTCTCCAACAAATCCACATCTCTCTTGTGTTGGGGGCTCCAGAGTTGGATGCAGCTCTCCAGAGGATGTCTCACAAGAGCTGAGTAGAATAGCATATGCTATAGGATAGAGGAAAGCATTACTCCAACAGCCTCTGGTTAACACACACACACTCCACCAAATTCACACACCTCCTGCTGCTATCCAGCTCTTCTGAGGCTCTGACTCTCAATATGCTACAGTTGGAGGCAGCCCCTGTTTTCACAGCTAGTCGGAGGGCAGAAGCTGGAAAGAGGAGCTCTGGGAAGCAAGACACAGGCACATCTCAACACTCCTCTGAATAGAGCAGTGTGATGGATTCCTGATCCATCACAACAGAATGCCACAGATGCAGCACAATGCACATATGGTGATGTCAGTCCTCTCACAGGGCTAGTGGTACCCCAAAACTAGCAGAGAAACCAATACATTTCACCCCTCCTCCCTCTGCATCTCATACGTTCTGATCTCACCAGTCCTTCCAGCAACCCACAGCTCAGGAACAGCTCTCATTCCTTTGTTCAAAACACTTTCCAAGCCCATTTAACCTTCCGCATCCTGAAGCAACGTGTGCCACAGTTTGCTTACACATCGTGGCAAGAGATTTCTCCTTTTGAAGCATCCACTGCAGATGCAGCATGAGATGAAAAAGCAGGAGGCAGCCTGGAGGAAAATAAATAAGCCAATCACAGCTTTAGGAAGAAGAACTGGCATGGAAAGGTTAAATGAACTAGGTTCATTCAGTCCAAGATGAAAAAAAAAAAAAAAATTAAAGAGAAGACTAAGGCACAGAGACATAACAATCTTCCAGTAGCTAGCAGGTTATTAAGACAGCAGTTGACTGTTCTCTGTGCTCACAGTGTCAGGAGAAGAAATAATTTAACTCAGAGCAAAGAGAGCTTAAGTTTAGAGATTAAAAAAAGAAAAAAAACCCAACAAACCGACAACAAAAAACTTTCTCACTTAGAACAGAAACCAGGGAAGCTACAGAATTTTTCACTGGAGACATCTACAGAAAGGTTAAACAAACACCTGTGTGGAGGGGAAAGGTGTAATTGATCTCTCCTCAAAGCCAACATATGGAGTAGATTATCTGCAGAGGCTCATTCCAACCCTCTGCTCTGTGATACCACCACCAGCAAACTTGCAGAATGCTTTCGGTGTGCATTTTTTAAATTGCATTTTAATTTCTGTCCTCATACAGCTTGAGGTAAAGGTAGGGGGGGAGGAGGGGGGATAAAGGGAAGTGTGCCTAATAAATCAGAAATTAGATGTTTTCTTTCTCTCCAGTGTCATAAAGAGGTGCAAAGGTTCCCCATCAGAAGAGATCTGTGTTAAGCCAGACAGTCATGTCAATAAATATGCATGGGTGTCACGTCCCCTTCTGCTTTGCCAAAAATAGGACCAAATTATGCCAGCCAATGAGAAACTGCGTTTCATTAGGAAATGAACTTTAAAACACCAGATTAAAACATGCTTTTTAAATCAAGATTTCCTGCTTGTTGATTTAAGTCATGATTAAAATGGTCGGTTTAAATCAGCCCTCCCGAACAAAACTCTCATCTTTCTCAAGCCTTTAGGGTGCAGAAGACAGCAGTACCCTGACGATCGGTTGGGTAGTTCTAGTTTGCGCCGCTCTCCGCTTCCTCAAGCTAAGCAGTTCTTCGACATTCATCTTCTGTGAAGGAAAAGTAATTTCCATATCCAAGCCTGACACCCTCCAGTCCCTTTCATTACCTTTCTCTGGACCTTGCACCTGCACAGCTCTCTTGCCCAAGGAGCACCATCAAGAAATTTAAAGCTGACAGAGAATTTGTCTTGAACAAACTTCCCTTTGACAATTATAATCACACCCTCCCTGGATGCAAATGGTGTTTCTGAGCGTAGGCTCCAATCACAGCTCCTGAATAATTACAGCAGGATTTCAAAAGCTCAAGAACAAGTGGAATGTAGAATCAACAAGCCTTCCTGCGGGGCGGGAGTACACAGACAAGAAGGGAACTGCCTGCCTGCAAGACGTGAAGCAGAGAGCCCCAAAGACCTCATTACAAACTAACATTGGATGTTTCGTCCCAGAGCTGGACCTGTGGCTCCTGTCGGTGATGCACTGCCAAGCCCCAGCCACTTCCAGTATGATCTCAAACATTTCAGCCGGCTGAGTGCCTTGTCTGAGGCTTCTGTCTTCTCGTCCTCCTCTCAGCTTGTGTCACTTTGTGCTGCTGAATGGATAGGTCAGCTTGACACTTAATAGACAGAACAGAGTTGGTCTAAGTAAACTTCAGCCTGTGCCTAAAGAGGCCATGAGGTTTCTGGGCTGAGACAGATCTGGAAGCCTCACTAGGAGTTCCAGCCTGTGCCACACACATGTGGGTAGCACATGGCCAAAGCCAGTCTCTGGATCCAGGAACAGGCACACTCAGATACTTTCAGCTGTGGCTTAGCCTCACAAAGCAAAAGTCATGGTCAAATAGAATACCGCCAGACACCACATTCCTCAACCATGGTCTAGAGCATCAGGGTGCCACAAAAGGTGGTGGCTCCACTCTCCTGCAGAGTGTTCTGGTCCAGCCACATCTCTGAGGTTGTGTCACAGACTCCACATAAAAGAAGCTACTCCAAAGCTCTAATGAGAGCTGGACCTGTGATCCAGACTCCTGAGATCATCTGATTTTCAGACTACTCTGTCAAGCACAGCAGCAGAGGTACAGAACAAAGGTGTTTCAGCATGTCTATCAGAACTAAGCTGACCAACAGTCCATTTCACAGGGCCCATGGAAACAGATGGGGATGATATAGAAAGCAAAGTCCAGGATGTGTACACCCCTGGCCAGGATACCTCTCATCTTTCTGTATCCTTTCTTCTACATCAAAGAGCAACTTGTGATTCTGAAGATTCCCCCAAATGTCTTTCACCATTTATTTACCCATTTAGTTAACTGATCTGAGCTACAGAGGAACAGAAAGATAGCAAGGAAGTTCAACATTGCTTATTGCAAAGCCAGAGTAAGTCTCCAGTCAACAAAACCAGAGATCCAACCTAGCTGGCCAATCTCCATGGGGCTCATGGAACATTCCAGTGCAGAATCTGTGTTTCCTTATATAAGCAGCAGAGGGAGGTTCCCTGAGATGAACAATGAAGACTTTGCTGCAACTTGGTCAACACAAGACAACAGACCTGGGAATCACAAAGTTCTCAACCCCAGCTGGACCATCCAGGAAGGAAAATGTCTCACAGACATTTTAACTGCCTTGGTCATAGCAATTTTAGTGAAATAGGAGAGAGAAAAAGACAGCAGGAAGGACAGAGGTAGAAAGGAGAAATAAGGACAGATAGAAAGAAATAACCAGGGGTCTAAGAGGGAGCAGACAGGCCAGAACCAACTTGACATTTTCTCAGTGCATACTGAGATTCCATTGGAAACAAAACAATTCCTCTCAAACAGCACTGCAGCAGGAATCCACCAAAATGAAAATTAAGGATTTTGCCACCAAAAATTGTAATTTTCTATGGTTTGGCTTTTAGGAGTCTGTCAAGATTCAAAGAACTGTCAAGCTTTTGAATGCTTTTTTTTCTTCTTTCTTCCTACTCCTACCATTAAATGAAACAGAAAGAATGTCAGCCAGGCAGGATTCACTTGCCTTTCCCTTCCCACCTTTTCTAACATGCCAAGACTTCCTTCTTCTTTAAACAAAACAGAGTATGTGAAATGAAAAGCTAATATGTTAAAAGCTGCATTTGCAAAAAGGCAAGGAATCTTCAAATGCAAGTACAGAATGGAAACAAAAAGACAACAAAAACATTACTGAAAGTTTTAAGCTTCCCACTATTATTTTGTTTAATTTCTTTTACATTTATTATTTTAAAAATACAAATTAATTTGTGTTGTTTTGGGGGGTTTTAAGCAGTTGAATATTTTCCCTTTGGTTTTTGGGGTTTTTTAAGCAGTTGAATATTTTCCCTCTGCATTAAGCTGGGCAGAACAACAGGACATTGAGCAAGTTAGACTGGGGAATTCCAGCTTGGGCTCAAAAGTCACAGTCTGCCAGAGTGAGCTTTAACAACGACTTCACCACTTTCCACAGACCAAGAGGCATGTCTTTCCATCTGTCATCCCAAGCAATTCTCCTGGCAGCCCAAGGAGGCCAACACCTGAGCATATTTTACAGCTCCTTCTGTGATTTTGCAAACTCACCCCATGACAAGAGGCAGCATCAGCAAGCTTCAGTCTTAGTCTGCCTCTCCTCCTCTCGGCAAGCAGAACGGCTGCCTGGCCCTGGATTCTGTCATTAGAGACAGGAGTCTTTAAGAATTCATGCCTGCTGCCAACGCTGCATTTTTGGGAGAGGTCCTGCACTCAGGCAGAACTAATGAGCAGGCAAAGCAAGAGAATGGCAGTTAAAGCAGCAAACATGCACACAGACGTAGCCAAAATGAGAATGCAGACTTATCTCCAGGTCTTCTCTCCTCTGAGGTACTTCAGCAGCACAGCATAATGAAATGTTTACCCTGGGGAAAAGGATGATTGTCATACCTGTTATATGGATGGGGAGGCTGAGGAAGGGAGGATCTAACTCTACCCAGCCATACTGGAGGGGTGCATTCAAACTAGGGCTGGATTCAAAAGGACCCATCCTGACAGATTCATTCAGCCGAGGAGATCACAAGGTGAGGGCAGCACCATCGCCCAGATGACTCTGGAGGCTGTGAATTCTCCGCTAGAAAAATAGGCCAGATAATACCTGTCTGAAGGGGATTTACCCTGCCACACTTGCAAAATACTATGCAGTCATTGGACAAAGGATTTTATCAAAATACAGCCAGAGGCTGGACAAGATATTAGCCTCCTTCTCTTCCAGCTACTGAAAAAAAAAATAATAATCCTGCTGATTTCTGAGAGCAGAAGGCAGTGCTGCTTCTTGCATCTCTGTGAGCAGCTTCTTCCTGCATCTCTGTGAAGAACAGCCCAGAAAGATAGTGGAGTCTCCATTTCTAGAGACATCCAAAACCCACCTGATGTGTTCCTATGTGATCTCCTTTAGCAAACCTGCCTTGGCAGAGGGGTTGGATTCAATGATCTCAAGAGATCACTTCCAAGCTCTACCATTCTGTGGTTCTGTGGACCGTGCACTTACCAGTAAATAAGAACCCTAACTGCAATGGAAGAGCTGAGAACTTAATCACATATTGAAAGAGGACATGCAGGAGAAGGATCACAGAGGGACAGGCTCCCTTTGCACCCGTGGAGCAGTTTTAGATAACACAGGATGCTCTTCAATGCATAGGTTGCCTTGTACAGCTTTACTGAGCTGTAGCTGCCAGAGAATCGTAGCTAAAGCGTTTCTCACTCACATCTGTTTACGTTGTAAGCCAGAATGTTACAGCAGCATTTATTCCTTCTTCCCTTGCTCTTTCCCTGCCTGCTTTTTCCCCAAGCAGCCAATCTTTTTTAGGCCTATAACCCTGAAAATGATTAAAGTCTCCCATTGATTTCAATTGGCTTTTGTTTAAGGGCTTGATAGCAGAGAGAGAAATTGAATGATCATTCATTGAGTGAGACAGATTTGGCCCAGTTCCCCAACTGGTGTAAATCAGCACGAGACCATGGAGCTCAGAGAGGCTCCCTGCCCTCTGCTGATGACTTAGCCCTCTTCTGTGCAAGCAGAGAATTTTAATGCTGCTCTCCTGCCTCGATGGCACAGGGAGTGCTGCTCAGCAGCTTCAGCGCAGGGCTGTGCAAGATCCACCTTGACCACTTTTTGGGTCCGTCCCCCCCATGCCATAAGCTGGAAGACAGCAACAATGCTGCTAGGGTCCTCCCCTGAGGCACAAGCTTTTACACTGCCAAGAGGTACCCTAATCTACTGGATTTTTGCTTCCAGTAGAAGATAGAACATCCTGATAATCCCAATATTCAATCCAGGCTGCTCTGGATTGAACAGTGAACTATTACAACAGTGCTCTGGACCGTAGCATAGGAAGGATAAGAAACAAGGATCTATTTCATAGAACCACAGAATATTATAATGGTTTGGGTTGGAAGGGGCCTTAAAGATCATCTAGTTCCAATCTCTCCACCAAGGGTAGGGACACCTTCCACTAGACCAGGCTGCTCAAGACTTTGTCCAACCTAGCCTTGAATGCTTCCAGGGAGGAGGCATCCACAACCTCCCAGGACAATCTGTTGCAGTGTCTCACCACTCTCACTGTAAAGAATTTCTTTCTAATCTCCAGTCTAAGTCTGCCCTCCTCAAGAGTCAATCCATTCCCTCTCATCCTATGACTAGAAGTTCTTGTGAAAAGTCCCTCCCCAGCCTTCTTGCAAGCTCCCTTTAGGTACTGAAAGGCCATTTATGTATTTATTTTGCCTCTCCTTACTCCCTGGAGAGAATTTGCCTACCTGGGACAAGAGGCAGCCTGCACTGGCAGCAAGGTAAAAGTCATAGGAAGGTTTCACAGTAGCAGAAGCCTGAGGCAAGACAAGAAGTATACCAAGTACAACTCCTAAGCCATGCTGCTGCTGGAAATCCTCTGGAATTAACTTCCCCTCACAATGCTGATACTCCTTCTCTCCATACCTCAGGCAGGCCTGTACAACCTGATCAAAGGGTAGGAGGGGACCAGGAGAGGATATGGTGCACTACAGCACTACCATCTCACAACTAGTAGTAGATTTTGGGTTTGAAAGATAGGGAGTGAGTGAGGAGACAGGGCCAAATACAGTCAAACCTCTGACAAAACAGGTCTTCCCATGAGCTGTCACATTAGGGACATACTACAAGAAAGAGCCTCGAGGAACAAGAACCATTTGTCTCCAAGCCTCTAGCACTAATCAGCTGGATCTTTCTTCCTCCACACAGGAGATTGCTGTAGCAGTCCAGGAAAGGAAGGGGAAAGCCAAAGCAAAGAAACGATTAAGCTAAAAAGAGGAAAACCTCTTCTGGCTGGCATGTCTCTTGCTCACCTTGATTAGTCAAGCAGGATATAGACATAAAATTACAACTGCTTCCTCCGCTCCCCCCCACCCCCTGCTTTGTGTGGGGAAGATGTTCCAAACGTCAGGCTTGATTTACCCTGACACTCTGACTGACTCACGACAGCTACAAACTCTCCTCACCACGAGCAATCTCCTCTGCCTGCTGCAGGGATGGCAGGGGGGAGGAGGTGGGGAAATGATGTCTCCCCCTCTCTCGCATCAAGCCCAATAACCTCTTCTTTCACCCACCTCCAAAGAGGAGACAGGCAGCTTTTGTTGAGGTTGCTCACGCTTCCACGCGAGTGTGCTTTAAGCAAGGCCGTGCTGTATCTCCTCTGCTTTGTGGCTGTCTGAGCTCATTTTTATTGATGCAAGAATCTGAGTATGTGCTGAAGCACACACGTTCAGGCTCCATCCAACCACTGCCAACTGCATTACAGCTCAATTTCACCAGGGTGATTAGCTCCAAAAGGAGGGGAAAAACACTACGATACCAACCTATCAACCTATCATGTTGCAAAGTTCCAGGGAAGAGAAGCACAAAGGGCAGCAACTAAAGGCTGCCTTGCATAGAATGGCAACAGAAAGCTCTAGCCAGGAGGGAAGGAAAAGAGGTAGATAAAAGGAGAGAGGGAATGATCTAATAGGAGAAGCGGATGTGGTACAGTCTGGGATACAGGTCTGGCACATCTCCAAAGGCTGAAGCTGTTCCTACAGGATGGAGGGCTTCTTTTAAAAATCCTAATGGGCTGATCTGCAGAGCTGCTCAGCTCCCAGGTCCCCCACAGGAACTGTTCCTCAACATTAACATGTGCACACAGACACCCAGATTTGACCCTGCAGCCATGCTGCCTGACTGCAGCAGTCAACTCAAACACTATCACAAGAGGAGATGAAAAGGACCTGTCTCACCCACCTAACACATACCAGTGTTTGCTGTGGCACTGCCATGTCTCACAGATAGGATGATATTCACAACTTTGATCTTTCATGGCTACCACCAAACCTCAGTCTTAAGGGTCTATGGTGTCCTCCATCTCTCCAAGGCCAGATGTTTCTGGTGAGAACCTGAGAGGAGATCTTATTAATGTTGATAAATATCTGAAGGGTGGGTGCCAAGAAGGGGACAGTCTCTTTTCAATGGTGGACAAGGGGCAATGGATACAAACTGGAACACAGAAAGTTCCACTTCAACACGAGGAGAAACTTCTTTACAGTAAAGGTGACAAAGCCCTGGAGCAGGCTGCCCAGAGAGGTTGCAGATTTAAAGGTCTGCCTGCATGAGCTCCTGTGTGACCTGGCCTAGGTGATTCTGCTCCAAGAAGGGTTTTGGACTCCATGATTTCCAGTGGTCCCTCCCAACCCCTAACATTCTATGCCTTTATGATCCTGTGTTGCCCTGTATCATCATCTGCCCTGTGCTCCCTCATCCAGCACAAAGTCTCCCCTAATAGAAGACTGCTCTGGGGAGGTCCACTCCTGAGGAAAGAAAATGCAGTCAAACTCCAGTGCTGAGCCCCTCACCCGTTTCAAGAGAACATAGCAGACACAAGAACATGGACACAGCCTTGCTGAGAAGAGAAGGGAGGAAGCAAATGAATGGCAGGTCTCTATGGCACTCTTCTTGATACAAACCCTTTGCTGCATCCAGCATCCCCAAGGATCTGCCTTCCATGACAAGTTAGTCCTGCTTCACATCTGTTCTCCTCTTTTGGACTCCACAGCAGCACATGGGGATGAAACACAGATGTAATTATGCACTTCAGAAAAATGGACTGTCCTTCATACTCTTAAAGCTTTCTGCTTAATGAGCTCACCATGGAACCCTCATAACTGGAATCACAAGACACTGCAAAAACCAACTGTGCTGCCTCTACTCTACTCTGGACTGTACATAGCATAATACCACCCTTCTCCCAGCTTCTTCTTTACTCAGCTGACACAACTGTGAATTTCAACTTAGTTTATCCCTCCTCACATGGCAGCTTCCCTGTACCTCTAATCGCAGTCTGTAACTTTTAGAGGTTCCCCACACCTTTCCCAAGAGAAGGTGCTCACAACTCCAGCTGTGGCAATTTTGGAGAGAGCTCCTTTCTCGCCCTCTTGGTAATGTCTACTCCTGATTTAACCACTGTTGACAATGGAAGAGACATCTGAAACCCATGACAACATGGGCAGAACACTGGCTACCATCTGTAGTTACTGATGGAGTGCAGGATCTCTTTGCCATGACCATTCCAGGTACTGAAGGATGAACATTCTGCTTGTACTTTCAGGAGGTTGCTGGAAGGATACTTTGTCAAATTACTGGGGGGAGCAACAAGACATCTTCTGGAACTTGAGTGTGCTTGTATTTACCAGTAGAGCCACTGCTGAATTTATATCTTATCTACAAAAATAAATGCAGAAGCTTCTCCATCCCAAGAGAGAGAAAACACCATTTTCGCAGGACAATACAACACAACAACAATTCTTGGTGACACTAGCATGCTGAGCTCCCTCTTGCAACCTCCTGGTTGAGAAAAGTTCATCCCCAAAAAAACGTGTGTTGAGGATAAACCAAAGCAGCTCTGCTGCAGCTCCTGCAATATGAGAAGCCCATTCCTCTGTAGTTATTTATAAACTCTGCTTTCCAATAGTTGGTAGCTTCATAAACTAGAGCAGATCAATACACCTGAAAAGTTAGAGGCAGATCAGAGGGAATTAGATGACACTGGTTTATGCATCTTTAGAAATCACAAGAGCTGATCAAAATGTGCAGGTCAAAAAAGCTTTTTTTTTTTTTTTTTCCTTTCCTTTTTTTAAAAAATCAGGTTATTTTCTTCTTTCTCCATTGCCACATTTTTCTAAGTGTTGAATTAAAAAAAAAAAAAAAAAGCCTATTTTATATTTTGTTCTCATCCCCCAAACCAAGTAATTTCTGATCTTATCCACTGAAAAATGCCAGAAATCAAATTCATCATGGTTTCGGGAAAGGAGGACAGGGAGAAATCTGACATGGGTTATTTTATCTCTAGTCCCATTTTCACTAATTTTTCATTCAAATCCAGTCACTGGGTTTCTTTAAGCTGTTCAGGAAAAGTGAAGAAAAAGCATTATTTCCTCAGCAGAAACACTGCAGCCTCTGGATAGACGTGGTTCTTTTTCATGTGCAAAAAGACCCCCCGCAACTTAGGGGCTCCAGGCTGCTGTAGCAGAGCAGAGATGTCTCCCAGCCATAAGAATGCCAATACAGCATCAGGGTTTCTATTCTGCAGGGCCAAAAACCCAAATCCAACTCTGCAAGTCGCCTTCAAGCTGCTTCTTCAGGCTGTCTGCAATCCAAATCAAATCACATCTGACTTCAGGCCAAGTTCAGGAAACTTGATTATCTTTCTTGCCCTATCCGACAGGAGATGGTAGGTTGAGGAGAAAGGGAAGGGAGGAGTGAAAAATTAACACAAGCACTTAAGATGTTATGAAACTGCAATATGCATCTCCTGCCTGCTCCCTGGTCCTCCGACCCATACATTATTTAACAGAAAAGAAAGCACAAATGAGCCAGAACAATAGCTAGAGGGAGGGAGAGGAATATATATATATATATTTTTTTTTTTTTTTAATTCCTTAAACCATGCCCATTACTTTTGTTTCTTATTTAGGATACTGCATTAATCATGCTAATATTTTACAGCCAGGGCTGTACACTTTAGCCATTACTTTAATCAAAGCCATCAGCGTACCCAAGAACACGCTACCAGGTGGGAATAGCTGCTACCGCCCGCTGTTAATTACTTTGCATTTTACAGCAATCAGCAGCAGGGGCTGAGATCATAATAAATTCATGACTTATGGGTCCATAAAATCATTACCGTAGGAAAATATGTTTTATCAGGCATTCGTCGGGCTGCTGCTCAGAGAGAGATTTCTTGAAGGAAATGACACCCATGAAATTAAACCGATCCTTGCAGTCAGCAGAAATGCTAATGTGGGCACAAACAGAGCCCAGGCATGTGTGGAGCTGAGGGGTGGAGGGGGAAGCAGAGGGAGGGGAGGGTGGAGAAGGATTTTGTCAGCACGGAAAGAGAGGCGGCGCTGCGGGGGGAAGTCAACTGCCCGCCCCCAGCAAGGAGGAGGACAGGGCACTGGAAGGAAAGGGAAGAACTGAGGGCAGGGCATAGCTTTGCAAAGGGGTCCCAGCACCATGCCAACCTAGAAAACCCCATGCTCCAGACAAGCTTATTTTCATCCTACAGGAGTCAAGGTCAATTACCTGGGTTAGAACCCACTTTGTGTGCCCCAGGGCTAGATCCTCACCTTTTTGCTTCCTGTAGTGGGTTCCAAGCTGGCTGTTACTATTAAAGCCATAAGCAACTTCATCTGACAGGTACTGAAGCCTGGAGATGTCTCCATTGCCTGCAGAAACATGGGGCATCTGAGAATGGGGACATTGATGGAAAAGTTGCTCTCATCCTTCTAAACAGAAGGATCCTTCCAACTAGAGACACACTGATGAGCTGACGTGCAGCAGCTTCAAAAGCCCAGGCTATATTTCCTCTCTGATGGCAGCTTTCCAGAAGGGAACACAGCACATTCATGACTAATCACAAAATCTCTTTGCTCAAATGATACGCCTGTGGCTTTGCACATAGATAACATCAGCTGGGCCTGAACTTCCTATCCCCAAACAGAGCCATCTGAACCCAGAGGCTTCAATACAACCACCTAAAAGCCCACACAGATGGCATGGGACACTGCAGACACGATCAGGGCAGGACCCACTCTTCATCGAGCATGGCAATGCCATCACAGCAAAATGGAGAGCAACGGTGAAATCAAGCGGTGTCAAATCGACACCGAGCAGCAATAAAGAAGCCTGAGGATTTGAGAAGCATTAAAGGAGCCTAAATGAACTTGCTGAATATTTTCAAAGTCTTTTCTGCAGTCACATAAAATCCCATGGCACTTCCAGAGTCGTTAGTCCTGCCAGTTCCTGAAAAACAAATAATAAGTTCGCTTTTTTCCTTTTTTTTTTTT